>OU612046.1:106056987-106495411 GCA_914767935.1 Coremacera marginata | reverse complement strand
AAATAGAAAAACCTGGTTTCCTTGCTGCTGTCGTTGTTGCTTACTCTTGTTATTGTTGCTGTTGTTGTTGTTGGCGTCCCCTTTTGTTTGCCGCTGGGTTGCCAAATGCCAGGAGGATTGTTGCTGACGCTCTGATTCGCGCCGCTGGATTTTCTGGGCTTTCCTGGGCCGTTAGGTTATTCGCTAACGATGCGACATACGTGACTGCGGTGTGTCTGCTAGGTGGGTCGCTAAGCTGCGACGTGCATGGCAGTGTCTGCTAGGTGGGTCGCTTGCTGCGACGTGCATGGCTGCAGGTTTAGCTGCTATGTGGGTCGCTAGCTGCCACGTAGTTGGCTGCAGGTTAGTCTGCTAGGTGGGTCGCTAGCTGCGACGTAGTTAGCTGCAGGTAAGTCTGCTAGGTGGGTCGCTAAGCTGCGACGTAGTTGGCTGCAGGTAAGTCTGCTAGGTGGGTCGCTATTGTTGATGTGGGTGCTGTGCGTAAAAAAAATTGTATAGCAACCGTCAACAGACTCAACCGAGCACTTACCTGGGTTTTCATAAGCTGCTGCTGCTGATGTGATGGGTGAAGTGAATGGCGGCTGCTGTAGTCGGTGTTGCTACTCTCGTCCGCTGTTACAAAAGAAAGAATTTTTCTTTTTGTGCGGAAGTTTCGCCATTCGTCGCCATGTCAATTTTATTTGACATATACCAAAATTACAAAGGGATGCGTTTCGAAACCTTCCAACATGTACTTACGGTACGCTTACAAGCTAACAGTATGTGACACACTTGGGTAGCGAACTTAATTCACATTGTTCACACACACTGCAAACCTTTCAGCCCTTGCAATGTTCAACTAGAACTATACACCACTGACGCACTCGAAGTGTGACAGCTGGAAAGGACTTGTGACAGCTGTCCTACGTAAAAAACTGTCAGATTTAAATAAGAGAGAAACGTCAAATTTAAATAAAAAAATGTCAGAAATAAAACTAGTAAACTTAGTTCAACAAAAGATGTCAGATTTTAATGAAGGGAAATGTGTAAAATAAATTACAAATATCAGAATTTAAATAAATGATTACTGTCAGATTTGAATAAAATAAAAATGTCAGATATAAAATATAGTAAACTGTCAGATTTGAATAAACGGAAAAACGTCAAATTTAAATATAAGAGAACGTCAAATATAAATGAAAAAAAATGTCAGAATTTTAATGAAATGGAATGTCAGATTTAGATAAGAAAGAAAAATGTAGAATTTGAACGAGAGAAGAAAATGTCAGATGTCAAATTAAGCAAGTAGGTCAGCTGTCAACGTCAAAGTGTTAGCTGTCTAAGTCATCTGTCAGAGTCATCTGTCAAAGTCATCTGCCAGCTGTCGCACCTCGAACGCGTCAGCCGTGGTATGAGCAATATGTCACTCATGTTTGCATACAACACTGCTATGGCAAATTCTGGCCTCCATGTTCGAATGTGAATTCAACTTCCGAGCCAAAGCCACCTTCAAACATGGAAGCAAGAATTCACCACCTTGTGTGCCGTTACAAAACAGTTCTTCGGAAAAAGTTGAACACTTGTTGCAAGGAATGAAGGCACTACTCCCTAATGTCTTTTGCGTGAAACACTCCCAGCCTCTTATTAGCCATATCAGCCAGCTCATAGTATACCGAACCCATCTTCTTAATGACTCTAGCTTCTCAAAGACGTTCGCCAGCTTAGCATTAAAATGCTCAGAGGCTTTACTTTGAGCAAAGCTTTTTCGATACACGACCTGACCAACCTCAAAACTCACTGGTCGTGAACGCATATTATACAGCCTCTCATTCTTCTCATATGTTCTCTCCTCTGGCTTAGTTTCAGCCGTTGGATCTTCCAATAACTTTAACTTACGGAGAAGTTCATATTTTTTCGCGTGACATATCATATCAGATGAAGAGTGAACTAAGCTGCGGAGAGCTGCGCTAATCGCAAACAATGATTCATCCCAATCAATTTGGTCAGGACGAATATACGCGCGAACCGCGGCTATTATTGAGCGATTTGCGCGTTCTACCACATTGGCCTGGGGAGAATAATTAGCCGTAAAACTATGCATTACACCATATGTTGTTAAAAGGTCTTTAAATTTATTTGATTTAAGCTGAACACCATTGTCCGTTGTGATAATTTCTGGAACGCCGAAAATAGCGAAAATTCGCTTTTCCAGAAATTCCACAATTTTCTTCGTGGTGAAGGTACGGATGGGTTCTAAAAAATGAAATTTCGAGAGGTGGTCAACCACAACCACGAGACCCACGTTCCCTGAGCGTGACCTTGGGTAAGGCCCTAAAAGGTCCACGTAGAGTCTCTGAAAGATTCGTACCGAAGTAAGCTGTTGCCCCATAGGCGGACGAAGTATGAAATTAGGTGCTTTGGTCATTTTGCAAACCTCGCAAGCTAAAATGTAATCACGTACTTGTTTTGCCATTCGTGGCCAAAAATACAACATTTCTAAACGGGTCAGTGTTTTATAAATCCCACCATGAGAACTCATTGGGCGATCGTGAGCTTCAATAATGAGAGACGTTCTCATTTCCTCAGGCACCCAGAGTTTCCATGATTGTTCTTCTTGAGTGGGATCACCACTGGCATATTCACACCTTTTGTAAATTAGACCGTCGACTACTTCAATATCCGGCTGCTGACTGCCAACCTTTTGGAATTCCTGGACCAACTTCAGATAATTCTCAGTCTTAAAAGGTGCTGAAGAAAAATCTAAGCCTGTCAAGATCGCAGACGAGTTCTCTGTTAGTTCTGAAATTTCAACGTCTTCAGGCGAATGCACTCTCGATAAAGAATCGGGAACAACGTTTTGTCTACCTTTGCGATAGTCTGCCATGCAAATCGGTTTGGCCCATCAACCATTTTAAAGATGCGTGATCGGTGATCACTGGATGGAAAACGGACGAGAAAAATCAGGGCTGTGAAGCACTGGTGCACTACAAAGGCTATTTTTGAGGGCCTCAAACGCTGCTATCGACTCATCAGTCCAAACAAATTATTTCGCCTTTTGTAACATGTTGGTCAAAGGTTTGGAAATGGAAGCGTAATTGAGCACGAACCGTCGGTACCATCCACAAACTCCAAGAAAACGACGGAGCTGTCGAACAGTTTTTGGCAAGGGAAAATCTCGAATTGGCCTCACTTTTTCTGAATCGGTACTTCTGGTTCCATGCCCAATCACGTGACCAAGATAATGAATTTGCTTATGCAAAAATTTGCTCTTTTCAATGTTGATGGTTAGACCAGCATGCCTGATGCAATTGGCTACCTCCTGAAGCAAAGATAAATAATCGTCAAACGTCTCGGTGATTAGCAATAAGTCGTCTAAATAGACAAAATCCTTGGTTCTCAAGTGAGCAGGTATGACCTTGTCAATCAAGCGGGACATCGTTTTCGGCGCATTACATAGGCCGAAAGGCATGGTAACGAACTGGTACAATGGCCGATTTGGCACTGAGAAGGCTGTCTTATCCCTTGACGCTGCATCTAACGGAATTTGCCAGAAGGCGTCCTTGAGATCCAAGCTCGAAATAAACTGACCTTTTGGAAGCCGACTGAGGATTCCGTCAATGAGCGGCAAAGGATAGGCATCCTTCACAGTAACCTCATTGACCTTGCGCGCATCAACGCATAACCTCACTTCATTTGGTTTGACGATCAGAGCCACAGTAGGTGACCAAGCGCTTTGAGACACCTCAATAACCCCAAGTGCCAGCATGCAATTCACTTCAGCGAAAATAAGTTTTTTGACACCAAGAGAAACAGAAAAATGTCGTTGTTTGACAGGCTTTGCAATTCCTACGTCAATGACGTGACTAATTAAACTGGTGCGGCCTAAGTCTTATTCAGAAAAAGATGAAAAATTCAAAATTGTTCTTTTTAGTCTAGCTTGCTGATGAGCAGTCAAAACGTGTCGAGTGGGATCAACTTCGCACACGCCACTAACTGAAGAGTAGGTGTAATTTTCCAGAAAGCGATCTCCAGCCAAGCCAAAAGTTTTAACGAAATCAACTCCCAAATACAAGTCTTGAGACAAAGTTGGAACGATCAAAAACCTGAGTGGTTTGGTGACTCCTCGAAAATTGATGGTGGTGTCGAGTACTCCTGCCGAAGAATGACTCATCCCGTCCGCTGTCTTCAGATCAATCGAATTGCCACTTTAATTGCTTTTTAGACAAATTTTTAAAAAAAAACTTTGTGCCAAATTGTTGGCAATGAAACTGACAGTGGTGCCAGTATCGATTAACCCTACTAACGTCTCTCCAGCTAATGAGACTGGTGCGTAAGGACGAACACCATTCTCGGGAGCAGCCGACAAAACCGCCTAGCACGCAAATTTTCTCAAGGCTCTAACCTTGCTCAAAAATTCCTCAATATCGTAGTTGATCGTTGCTTTCGTTTATCTTTTGTTTGGTTAGAGCCCTCGCTCCGAAAAATACGTCTGCAAAGGCTTGAACGTTCTTTGTGGTGCACAAGAAGCCGTTTGTTTGCGTTTTAAAATCTGAATATTTATCTTCGGTATGTCTGGAATTGCCTCAGTTTGGCATGCCACCTCAGAAGTTAATGAGGGACTGGTTGAAAATCTAAAAAAGCATTATCCGTTGTGTTAGGTGTCCCACAGAAACATACAACAAACTACGCCGCACATCTAAACGCAAATTTCGTCGCAAAATCTCCAACAGCGCTTGAGAATCAAGAGGCCTTTGCAGTTTGTCTGTAAGCTGCAAGACTGCCTCATAATATTCGTCAAACTTCTCATCAAACATTTGCTTGCGGCTGCGCACTAAATCCATGATGTCGAGATCGGTTCTGTCATCCGAAAATTGGCTTCGAAGCTCAGCGCACAGTGCTGTCCATTCGATTCGGGTAACACTTCGATGATACCGCCAGAACCAATCCAAGGCCTTGCCCATGAACAACAAGTGCGCACAATTAGCTGGCATTCCAAAGTCCCCCCGCAAGCTTTGCATGGTCAGAGAGTGCACCTAATAAATAAATTTATCGATAGTCAGCGCACTATCTTTACCACTGAAGGTAATCTTCCAGTTTGAAATTTTTCTGGCTACACTCTATGCCAACACAAAGTGCAAGGACTACTCTGGAACACCGCTGGCACTGTGCACCTGCTGATTCGATGGCGGAGGACCTGAAAAGCCCTGAGGATATCCTCTACCGTATCCGACATCTGGAAGTGGAGCCTGATGAAAATGAGATGGTAGAAAAGTCGAAAATTGTTGGTTGTTACGCTGGCCATCAGCCGAAGGTATTGATGCCCGATGCTGTTAGAAACTCCGCGATGAAACAAGATTTGGAGTTGATCCGTGAGGAGTGTGTCTGACCGGGTTTAAACTGAGTTTTGAGAGTTCGGTTCGAACTGCCTCATTTATCAAGTGCTGCAACTGTTCATCATCATATTGCATCCCCTTCGGTTGGCATGACTCAGTCGAAACTGAATATTGCTGCCTGGCTGCTTGATATGAGGGTCGTTCAACCGACTCCTTATTACCAGAAGATCTTCTCATACCGTTTAAAGATTGTGCCTGGCGGAAACCTAGGGTTCTTTGGCTTCTAGTGGCCGGTCGTTCCTTTCTAACAGCACCTTGACTTGAATTCGGCCTAGCAGGTGACATTCAGGAAGGATCAGCACCCAGAGCTGGCTGATACGGCTTAAGATTTTTCACGCCACAGAGCGTACGACACAATGGGTAACTGTGTGCGTCTTTTATCCACTGCGTGATGCAATCACTATGGAACACGTGATGACAGGGTGTAACCACGACGACATCGGTCTTCGTGTACACCTGTTTGCACATATTGCACGTGTTCTCACCCGTATCCACTTGGGCAGGGATATCTTCTGCACTGTAGGGAAGTGGCATAATAAAAAAATATACAAAAAAAAGTTTTAAGATATTTTTATTTTTTTTTTATTATTTTTATTATTTATTTGAATGCTAAGCACATAGGGCTTTATAGCAATTAATATTAGACAAAATAAATATGATACAATTAATTTATGTACAATTAAATTTTATAAAAATGTAAAATTGTCGGGATTTCAGGTATATACATTTGCAATGCGGTTAGCTTCTTAGTAGTAAATAGAATGAATTGATTAGAGCGGTGCTCCCATATGCCAGGCTAGACAGACGAGGTCGAGCTCATACATGTGCTAAGCGAGACAGACGAGGTCTTGCTCTGGATAATCAAAATATATCTATAGCGTGTATATCTCTATAAATATGGATTAGAGAACAGCTCACATATGCAAAGCTAGTCGTACGGCGTCAAACTGGCATATGCCAGGCGAGACGGACGTGGTCTCGCTCTGGATAATCATATTAAACTACACAGCTAGATTGTATAAGTTGTTACCAACCATCACAGGGAAATATTAAGTTTCCTTGGAAAGCATGATCCAGATTAGTGGCGGTACTGTAGATAATCTAAAATATTAAATTTAATTGAGTAAACGGATTTATTTAAAGAAGTTGCATCTGAAACAAAATTAAAGTCCCCACAAGCGCTTCTGAGTGGTTCGTTTTGCAAGTAATTAGTTCTACAAAAGTTCATGTAAAGTAACTCAAAAGATCTTCTAGGTCGGAGAGGAATATTAAAATAAATTTTGCTCAGTAAATATTGACTGCCTACATATCCATGTAAAAGTTTGCAAATCCAAGTAGCATTAAGCATAATTCTCCGATTATCTAAAGTAGGAAGATTTAAAAGTTGCAGACGATATTCATAAGGTGGTAGGTGATAGTTGAAATTGCAGTAAAGATGGCTTAAGCAGAACAAAAGAAACTTTTTCTGAACTGATTCTATGTCGTCAATGTAACAACTGTATCGAGGGCACCAAACAATTGAAGCATACTCTAAAATAGGTCGCACTAGAGAGGTGAACTCTTTTGCTCATCGTTTAATAAAACCTAAAGTACTATTTGATCGATTTATGATTTTATTAATATGAATATGAAAGCGAAGTTTAGTATCCATAGTTACTCCAAGATCATGAAAGACATCTAAAGACTCTAATGTATGGTCACAAATTTTATAAATACATGTGACAGGAGATTTTCGAGTTAAAGTCATGTGCTTGTATTTCTTCATGTTAAGATTCATACGATTCACGTAGCACCAGCTATAAAGATGGTCTATGTCAGCTTGCAAAAGAACGGCATCATTAGCATTTTTGAAAGGAAGAAATAGTTTCATGTCGTCTGCGTACATTAAAATACTCGAATGCTTTATGACAGATGGCAAATCATTTATAAACAGATAAATGATAAGTAATATGTTATGATAAAGATATGATAAGTAATTTGGTCGAAGGAGAATGTTGCACAAAAAAAAAATGTTGATGGTTGGTTGTTGGCTGAGTCAGGGGTTCCTTAAGAGAAAAAAAATTTACAAAAAAAAAAACAATTTAAATGAGCTTACTGGAAGTTCCGTGCCACGGCGAAATAGTCCCGAGTGACGCGGTCGACCAGTGCGATTGAACGTAACTACATCGCATTCCATGAGACACTCGACACTACCCTCCGCAACACGAAAAATTCCATTAAGAGTGATAAAAAAAACAAAAAAAGTCGAGTGACTTTATTAAAGAAAAAAAGAAATGTTTGAAAGTTGAATTTTGCACACTATATCCGTTTTCATGGCAGACAAAAAAGAATAAATCATTTCAGTGTTTTAGACATGAATCCGTGGTAAGGTGATGCCTCAACACGAATATTCCAGGTGCCGAAGCCCCGAGGATTCTATTCAAAAAAATAACGATACAAAATATTTGCCATCAATACTGCTAGAAAAAAACGAAATTTTTGGCTTGAATCCCCGACGCGATACCGAACATAAGTAGAGTTCGGGAACCGAAATAGTTATCGGCCCCACGTTGGGCGCCAATTTGTAGTGGAGCGGAAATGAGCCACGTAAAATTTTAAAAAAATCAAGCAAAATTTAAATTTGTTTGCGGCTGGCAATGCTGAGCGATGAGGCCGGCTAGTGAAACAGCAGCCCTGACTTTTATATTTTGAGGGCGTGCCTTCCTCTCACAAATGTTTCACGTGCTTAAGAAAAATTATCGCGTCGAAATTCAAACCCAAACACAAAATTAACAATTTTTTTACCGGAGCTGAAACGAGATAATAAAAAATTTAAATTAAGAAAGAAAGATAAGGCTGTGAGCCCCTGGCTCATCCATCCAACAACCAACTCGCGAGTCCAGGTGATCGGACTCTGCCCTCACTCTTCCCACCCGTCCTGGAAGACTTGGGGCCAAACCTCCCCTAGTGACAACCATTCTCCCCGACTAAATAAAAAGAAATAAGAGGGTCATTTTAAAATACAATATAATTATTTAGATATAAAAAAAAAACACATTGGTTGCTCTGCAGGACGGTTTAAGCTTTTAATATTAATCCATATTCTAAAGTGATTTTTATTTCTTTTCAAACCAAAATTTGTACTTCTATGTTTATTCTTCTATGTTTATAAAGAAAAAAATTATTGAACTTTAAGGTTAAAAAGTTAAAATTTAGGTTTTAACTTTTTTTTATTAATTAAATAAATTTTTAATTCAACCTTATATTTTTTTCATAAAAAAATAGAACTTTTATATTATTTCATTTTATTTTTTTTTTAAATTTTATTTTTATATTGTTTTTTTTTAAATTTTTTAGTTTAAAAAATTTTATTCCAATTTTTATTAGTTTAAAAATTGTATTCTTACATTTTTTATTTTTTATTTACAAAATTTTAGATTTTTATTTCTTTATTTAAATTAAAATTTTTTGTTCTCATTTTTTTTTTGTTATGGTTAAATTTAAATCTTGTTAGTTTAATTGTAAATTTTTGATTTAATTTGTGTTATGGTTAAATTTAAATCTTGTTAAGTTTAATTGTAAATTTTTGATTTAATTTTTGTTAGGCTTAGATTTAAATTTTGTTATATATATAAAAAAAAATTTAATTTAAATCTATTTTTCATATTTGTTTTAGTATTTATTGTTTTTATTTTATTTAGTAGTATTTGTATTATGGTTTTTGTTACGTTGGTTTTACTTAAGGTATATTTAAGTTCGAACTTTATCTAATTTTAGATTTCTTTTTAATTTTTAATATTAGTTCTAGTTTAACTTTATATAACTTTATACAATCTAAGTGTAGTTTAACTAAAACTTTTAATATTGTTTTGGGGACTTTAAATTTTAGTTTTATTTAAAATTTTTTTTTTTATTAAATTGATTGGGTTGTTCTTTTTATTTAATATTATTTAAATAATATTTTATTTTAAGTTCTAATGTTAGTGTAGCTAAAATTTTTACTTTTGAATTCTACTGTTAAGTTTGGATCTTAAAGTCAAATCTTAATATACTTATAAGTTTAATTTTTAGGTCTGAGAAAAAATAACAAATAGAAAAAACCCTGGTTTCCTTGCTGCTGGCGTTGTTGCTTACTATTGTTATTCTCGCCGTTGTTGTTATTGGCGTCCTCTTTTGTTTGCCGTTGGGTTGCCAAATACCAGGAGGATTGTTTCTGACGCTCTTATTCGCGCCGCTGGATTTTCTGGGCTTTCCTGGGCCGTTCGGTTATTCGCTAACGATGCGACATACGTGACTGCGGTGTGTCTGCTAGGTGGGTCTGCGACGTGCATGACTGCAGGTTTAGCTGCTATAGTTTAAAAAAAAAAAAAGCTGCGACGTAGGTTTAGGTGCAGGTTTAGCTGCTATGTGGGTCGATAGCTGCGACGTAGTTGGCAGCAGGTAAGTCTGCTAGGTGGGTCGCTACTGTTGATGTGGGTGCTGTGCAATGTGCAATTTTTTTTGTATAGGGAAAACTTCTATTATAAAGTCATACGCCGCGTACGGGTATAAATGTTAAATTAAAGTGATTCAATAACTTAGGTCTAAAACATTTTGTCTAATAAAAAAAAAAAAAATAAAGACATTCGTTGCGCACGGAAAATTTTAGATGTAAAAATTAAACATTGCTCTAAAAAAAGAAGAAAAGAAAAGTTATTCACATGTACTTAAAGAATAAAAATTGATTCGTCCGTCGCGATTGGAATAATCATTGAAAGTGAACAAAAGGAAAAAAAACTGTTACAAGATTTTTTTGTTACAAGATTTTTCTGTTACAAGAAAAAAGATTTTTTTTTTAGAAAAAGAGAAAAAAGATTTCTTTTTTTTAGAAGAAAGAAAAAACCAACCGCTAATAATTTTTGTGAAATCGTAACCAAACTTCATAGTTGACAATCTCAGTGATCGCAATCGAAACTTTTGCCAACACGATGTTGACCACAACGTGGGTGTATTCTTTGAAGGGACCTTGTGACCTACGCAAAACCTTGAATTTAACTTCGATTCCACAGGTACAGTAGAGGAGCTCCGAAAACGCTTCAGTGGGTTCATCAACAACAAGGAAATCCGCTATGTGTTTATAGAGGACCCTGCCGTTAAGGCTTAATTCCTCTGGGTCCAATGTTGTGAGTCACTGAGTCACAACTATTAAAACCAATGCAAGACTTAAATCAATGCATATTTGTAGGCACTACCTCTGGTGCCATACAACAAACTAAATAAATTCACTTAATAAATTCAAAGTCAATGCCAAGTTCAAGTGAATGAAAATGCAACGTCAGCGATAAGGCGTAAAACAGTTTAAGCTCGTCGCGTGCCACCAGCCGCTACCCAGCGACCAGATTAAATAACAAGCCGTAGCGCCGGTGTGTTGTTGTTGTCTCACCGTGAGAAATAAACTGACACCGCTTTGCCTTCTGCACTGGGCGCAAAATGCATTGACAGCATTTTTAATTAATAATATTTAATTGTTGTAATTGCATGCATTTATGGTATTTTATGTACTGTAGCTTGCACTTGGACAATATTTAGCGTAACAAGAGTTCCGCCTTTTGAAAATAAAAACATGAGTAATGAAATGCAACTTGAGCATTTTACATATGTTAAACACAAGAACGTTTCCGCATAACTTGAAACTCGGCCAAGTTATGGGGAAATACCTTGTAGATTAAATAAGTGTTACAATTAACCAATTAGTAAGTAAGTCAAATTTAAGTATGTGACAAAACACTGTCAACTAAGTAATTAAGTAAGAATGTAAAGATTGAGGCAGCCAGATATTTGTTATAAATATCGGTGCTTTTAAGCTGTAAAGAGAGATTGTTAAAAAGCTTGCTAACAAAAAGCAGCCCGTTGTTGCAGATTAAAACAATAAACTCCTAAATACAAATATAACCCTTGCGGAATTATTCATAAGGAACCAGAATCACGAAAGCATCCGATAAGAGTAAGTATACTGCTGGCTGGTGAGCCATTACAATACCCACTGCACACTTCCGGCAACCTCGCGGCTGCCTAGGTTCTGGCAGCTACCCTGCCTATAAAAACTCAAGGTAGCTTCACGATGTACATCTATGCCCGCGGGTATAAATGTAACTCGTGAGCATTTTTTTTTTTGATAAGGACGAGTTGGTAGGATTGTTCAAAGAAGAACCTACGGGTATCCTCATAGGGAGGATCACAATATGTTTGGCGCAGCCGGTATGATCCCTTCCCTTCTGTTCAGGGGAACAGCAAGGATGTTTTGAAGAAGGATAATTGTGAATCAGTTTGTAGGATCCTTTGTTGTTCAAGGGAACAGCAAGGATATTTTGGAAAAAGAACATTTTTTTTAAGGATAAAGGAAAAATAAATTGAAAGGAGACTATTTTGAAAAAAAAGAAAATTTTTAAGGATAAAGGAAAAATAAATTGAAAGAATATTTTGAAAAAAAAATTGTTTAAGGATTGCAATGGAAACAGTTTTCAAAAGTTATATTTCCGTGAAGTTTTGGAAGTTTCTTGGGAAAAAAAAAACTTTTTTTTTCAGTTGAATTGTTTTGAGTCAAATGTTTTTCGCGAAGTAGTGTTGTGTTCCACGTCCGATCGCAACCAGTTAAAACAGTGAAGGTGATCTTCAGGAAAAAAAAATTTTTAATAACTAGAGAGAGAAAAAAAAGGGACAGATATTCTTTTTAGAGCTAAGCCCAATGATGAAGAAGAACCAGGAACCAACGGGACCAACCAAGGACCAATCACACAGAAAGACTGGAAACAAAACAGAGGAAGAAAGTTGAAGAAAAAAAATTTTTTTAACTGTAAACAAGGACTACTTGCAGCTGATTGAAGTAATCTTTCATTATGAAACAAAATAAAAATAATTTTTATGTTTTTATGGATTATTATGAAAGAATTATGTATTGGATGTAATGAATATTTGAATCAAGAAATAAATAAATGAATTATGAAAAAAGAGAAATTTTCTTTTGTTTTTACTATTGTGAACTGACTAAATTGGTTTTACATTGCCAGGCACCCACGTAACCTAAAGGTAGAATAAAGTTGAAGAAAAGCAAATTAAGCTATACAAACGAGTAAATAAGGAAGGAATAAGGAACAAAGTTAACGATAATTTCAATTGATTGATTAGGGAACGCCTCAGCACAGTGTGTGAGAAGAGCATAGTAGTTTTTAGCTTGCGTTGTTTTAGATGGATTACACTAGTGATGAAGAAAGAAGGTATTTAGATCTTCTAGGAGAATTGGACACATTTTTAGAAAAATTGTGGGTCAGAGCAAGAGTAGTGATATCAAACAAGGATAATTTCGCGCTGCTTCAATCACATACGGTGGGGAAAAATTTGACAAAAGTAGTGAAGGCGGACGTAGTATTTGATTTCGTAGACAAGTATCACGAGCACAAGAGCATTGCTCAAGCAAATAGGTTGGAAGAGTATAAGAGAGACTTTGAGGCTCTTAAAACGAAATTAAGCGAGGTGCAGCAACTGAGAATAGGAGATCAAGGTAGAGCAGAGGAGCTAGATTTGGAAAACGAAAGGTTGCGTGAGTTGTTACTAAGGGGAGACATATCGACAGAGTTGGTAAAGAAACTAATTGTCCAGGCTAGAGTAGATTTTTAAACAGTTGAACAGGCGAATGCTAGGATTAGGGAATTACAAGTACAGAATAGGCATTTGCATGAGGAATTAAAGTCAGCAACAGAAAGTTCTTTGCATCATAAAGAGGCAGCAGACATAGAGACGTACGAAGGCGGGCCTATCTACGAGAATATAGAAATAAAAGATAGCACCATGAACTTAATCGCAATAGCGAAGATAGTTAAGAATCTGGTTCCCTTGTTCTCGGGAACCGACTCACCAACGGAGGTTTATAGGTTCATTCAAGGGTGCGATCTTGCGATAAAATCGTTCAGTTCTAGTGAATTACCACGCGTAATAGAATGTATAAAGTTGAGGTTACATGGGGAGGCCTTTGAGTTATGCAGGGGAAGAGAATTTGCAGACATTGAAGAATTTTTCCTCTAAATCAAGTCCAACTACCTAAGGGAGACTACGTACAATTCAATTTTGATGGAATTGTCAAAATGTGTACAAGAGCCAGGGGAAAAGTTGCAAGCATATGCAAGAAGACTGAGTTCCATAGAAGCAAGAGGAAAGGATTGTATAGGTGCAGAGGCAGGTTTGTTGGGTCAATTGAATAAAGCGGTGGTGACGGCTTTGGGTTGAATTGAATGACCCAAGCTTGAAACCAGTAGTATTGACTATGGAGGGCAGGAATTTAGCTGAGCTTGTGACTAAGGCGGCCGAGATAGACTATATGCTGAGGAGCGCAGGTCAGTATGGGTCCGGGGTAACGACACGGAAGTAACCAAGGACGAGGGGATAGATTCTATCCAAGTAGGAATAACCGGAATCAAGGTTTGCCGGACAAGGATGCTAGGGCCCGGATAAAATGTTCTTTCTGTGGGAAATTGGGGCATACCAGAGTAAGTGGGGCATGAGTGTTTGACGAGAAAGAACACTCCATACTGTGAGAAATGCCAGGAATATGGTCATGAAAAAGGGTGGAAGTATGCCCAGGAATTCAGACCTAGAAACAGACAAACTCAAGAGAAGAGTTTTGAGAGTAATAACGGGGGGAATAGTTTCGGTAGGATGCAAAGACCGGTAAAACAATGTAACTGGTGTAACAAAACAGGACATACGGAAGGAGACTGCTACGCGAAGAAAAATCAAGTTTCTAGAAACTTGCATTAAAGAAAGTTGCATTTCTAGGGCTAGCGAATTATTATAGAAAATTTATAAAGAATATGTCACAATTGGCATCCCCATAAACAGTTTATTGAAGAAAGACACAAAGTTTCAATGGTCAGAAAAATGTCAAGAAGCATTTGAAAAGATAAAAGAAGCTATAACTTCATCGCCCGTGTTAGCTTATCCCCATTTTGAGAAACCATTTTTATTAACGACTGACGCGAGTGGGGAAGCGATAGGAGCGGTATTGTCACAGGGTGAAGTAGGAGAGGACAGGCCAATTGCATTCGTAAGCAGGTCATTAAACAGCGCAGAAAAAAGGTATTCGACAATAGAAAAAGAATTTTTAGCAATCGTATGGGCAATGAAAAATTTTAGAGCATATTTATTAGGTAGACCATTCAGAATTTACAAGGATCACCAACCCCTGAGAGGCATAGCAAATCTGAAAGATCAGACATCAAGATTAGCAAGATTTAGACACAAGATATCAGAGTATGAGATTGAAATAATATATAAACCGGGAAAAAGAAATTTAAATGCAGATGCGTTAAGTAGGATACGTTAAGTAGGATACGTTAAGTAGGATACCTCAACCAGAGCAGGGTATAAGAGTGGTACAAACGAGGTCAAAAGCCAGAGGCCACGAGCAGGAAGGTAAAGTAGACAATACCCCAGAGACTGAAAATACACAGAAAGAAGAATCAGTAGGTGTAGAACAGAAAGGAAAAATTATAACGGACCCAAAAGAAATAGCAACTATACTGAAAGATTTTCATGATTCACCCTTAGGAAGTCATCAGGGAGCCTTGAAAACACTTTTTAGAATAAGAAAAGAATACAGGTGGAAAGGAATGCAGAAGCAAATAAAAGAATATGCAAAGAATTGCAGGAAATGTCAAGTGAACAAAAGTTCTAGGTTAACGAAAATGCCGATGGTCTTGACGGATACACCAACCCAACCATTCGATAAAGTTTATATGGACATGGTGGGTATCCTGCCAGAGACAGTATCCGGTAATAAATATATATTAACATTCCAAGACGATTTTTCAAAGTACATGATATGTGTTGCTGCAATACCAGATGCGGAGGCAAGCACCGTGGCAAAAGCATTTTTTAACGAGATTGTGACTCGGCACAATGTGCCCAGGGTGTTAATAACCGACAACGGGTCAAACTTTATTTCACGTCTTTTCTCGGACGTATGCAAAATGTTAGGTATAAAGAAATTGCATATTACCCCATACCATCCGCAAGCAAATGGTTCACTAGAGAGGGGCCACAGGCCATGAGCTGAATATTTGCAAAGTTTCGCGAAAGAAGATGGATCAAACTGGGATCAATGATTGGAAAGTGCGATGCATGTGCATAACAACACAGTACACGTATCAACAAAGCAAATGTCTTTTCGAACAATGTACGGGTTTGATTCCGAAATGCTGACCAATTTGAAACGCAAATGTGGGCCGGAATATAATGCCGAGGATCCTTCAAAGGTATTAAAGTAGTAGATCCAAAGAGCACATGAGCTGGTTGGACAGAATCAGGAACGTGCGAAAGAGGCATCTAAAAAACAATATGATAGTACTTTAAATACAGTAGAGTTTAAAGTCGGGAAAAAAGTACTAATGACAAATCAGGGTAGGAAAAAACAAATTTTCACCGATATGGATAGGGCCATACGATGTGGTAGGCATTAGAAGTGCAGTAACAACCGAAGTTTTGATTAAGGGTAAATCAAAAAAGATACATAATAATTTACTCAAATTGTTTCAAAGCAACTAAGCAAATAAATGGGAATCGAAGAAAATAAGATATAGAAGAAATATCAACTAATAAAAAGTAAATACTAAAATGAAATTAAATAAAAGCTACCGGTATGCCCGCAGCGCCGCACCGGGAGGATCCATCACTGAGTCCTCCCAGCAACATCGACACAGATCGCTGTACCAAAAAGAGAAGTACAGGTTTGGATCAAGATCCCAAAGATTTTGGAGCATATCGGTAGAGGAATCTACATAGAAAAGAGAAAAAGAAATTTTTTCATTAGGGGAGAGAAAAGCACTGATAGAACCTTACCATTATTTGGAGACGGGGTGGCATTGGAAGTAAAACGCGCCTCGATATACTCGAGGGTGCACGCAAGCAGGTAGAGGATGGACAGCATGTTGGTTTTAGTTAGTATAAGAACGATGGTTAACTAAAATACCCCACGAACATCGCTATGTTTTATAGTAACATTTTTGCGAAAGCAGCATTTTCGTTAGGCAAAATACAATAAAATTAAACGAAATACTTCCGCAAAATTAGCAGTTTTACTTCATTTAAACTGCAGAACAATACCGTATAATAATAGGAAAAATAAGGGGGAAAAGAAAGAAACGCAAGCTATCACTAGGAAATGATTTCAAAATATGAAGCATAATATTAAAATCAATGAGTTGAGTGACCTCATTTCCATTAGTGGACAAAAACAGTTTCAACTGCAATAATAATAAATAAAAAAAAAATAAAAAAAAAACAAATGCTTACATATGGGGAAAATTCGAGTTTTAATAAGTGGAGAAATAGGTCAAATTAAATAATACACTCAGGAAAAAACATATGTAGGAACCATGAAGCGGTAATTAAAATTGCAGGCAAATAGTTCAATGAAATTAAATTGAATTGAAAGGGAAATAAAGAAAAAAAAAAAAGTTTGTCAAAATTTTGGGAAGCAATTAGAAAAGAGGGAAATAAGTAAATATCGGTAATCTTTAAGAACATTAAAAATTAACACGAATATGCAACCTCCATTTCCTGAGTCGTTTAACTTTTGAATAAATAAATAAGCGCGTTTTTACGTAACAAAAAAAAAACCGCAGTATGGCAGACGCAAGAACCAGCATTGCACAATGAACAATGTTTGTTCTTTTCCTACAAAACACACACAGTATCATACTTTTACAATTAAAAGAAAAGAAAACTGAATTTTATGAATAAAGTGAAAAGAAAATTCGTATATAATAGAGCAAAAGAAAGACAAATTATTATTAAAACCTTGAGAAAAAAAATGATTTAATAATCTAATCTAAAGAAATATTCGCATAAAATAGAGAGAAAGAAAAAATATTATTTTCAATAAAATTTTAAAAAAAAAAAATCAAGTTTAAACGAAATAATGCACTCAGAGAAAAATATGAGAGAAAACACAGAGTGCTGAATAAATTACAATAATTTAAAAACTAAGCAAAAGAGTTAATAAAACGAAATTAAATTATTAATCAATTAAATTCTTGAAGTAGTAAACGGCTTCCTTTTCTTAAGCCGTTTAATTTTGAAAAAGCGTTTTACTCACTGGAAACGCAGTATTATAGATGAAAGAACCAGCATTGAATTGTCGAAGAGATCAATGAACAATGTTGTCCTTAATTACGATGATAATGAAATTGAGAAAAAAAAATCCTCTTAACAATTAAATAAACGTGACAGTATGTAAGAAGAAATAAATATGTAAGAAGGTCGGCAATAGAGTATTTGTAGCATATTTGTAAGAATGGAAAACTTAGTATTTAAGGAATAGTATACGAACAATTAGAAGAAATACAAAGTTAAGAAAATTTATAATGCAAGGAGTATAGCCATTTAAAACAAAAGGTAGCGAGCGACAGAGAGATCATCGTTGGACATCCAATCCTGATACGGAGGTAATGAAGAGAGGGGTAAACATATTCGAAGTAACGAGAGTGTGGTGCAGGACATACACGAAGTGTCAGGCGGACAGCAGGAAGTTTCAAAGCAACCAAATAAATTTTGAAAGCTTCCGAAACAATAATAAATGAGAGCTAAGTCATACTGGCAATTAGTACAGCAGTCACTGAGCAAAGGGAAGCAGTCGTCCAATACAGTTTTAGCCGGGAATATGATGACCCAATATATTTTGGGAATAAGCTTAAAACTTCAAAGATGAAATATGATTTGACGGAGTGTACTTACGCCTAAAACTATTCGGCTGAAGTAAGTAACACGATGCTGGTTTCAACGAGCGGTACTCAAAGCATGATTCCTTTGAAATCTAAAGGCAGAGTAAACCGAAAAATTGATAAAATAATATAATATAAATAATATAATATAATATATAATATAATATAATATAATATATAATATAATATAATATAATATAATATAAATATAGCCAACCTCCACAACATCTTGGGATAAGTGGATAAGAGTATCAAGAGAAATTCCCAACATTTTTGGCTACCAACTACCAACATTTTGGCGCAGCGCAAACTATACCATAAAAACGCTCGAATGATGGTAACAAGTACAACCACCATTGCGCAAAATTTTTACACAAAGCTCCAACCAATGAACAACACGACAAGGGTCCAGACGCCTGTAGCCACACGAATAAATCATCATCACCGACAGCTAGAAGTCAAGTTCCGGAAGAACAGGGAGCTGCTCAACATTCGGTCGCTTACCTTTAGTTTGTTTGTTTGTTTTATTTATATAGTCATGTATTTAATTAGTGATGAAAAGAAAAAGGAAATGCAACACCGCATAAAAAAGAAGAAAAAAAAAACACAAAAACAAACAATAAGTAAACAAAAAAAGCCACGATTATAAAGAGTAAAAATAAACAAAAAGAAAAAGGAACTAACTTATAAAAAAAATAGAAGTTGCAACATCGCATAAAAAGAAAAAAAATAATAAGAATGCAAAAAAGAGCCACTATCATGGGAATTATTTATAAAACTATTATTTATAGTATATCAACCTTCCAATAAGACTAATTGCCTAGAGTAAGAACAAGAAAAAGATATAGGTACGTACACTTTAACTACAACTTTAATTAAAATGTAAAGAGATCAAACAGAACAAGTAAGTAAGATTATATAAGTCAAAAGTGAACTAATTTCAAAGTACACACCGATAAGAAAAAAAAAACAGGAAAGGAAAAGATGTATATATGTATATTTTAAATACAATACAAAAATAGACAGTAAGCAGCTAAGCAACGAAAAAATTATTGTTAGGTCTTTAACAATAATTTTTTCTTTTTCAAAGGGCGGAGAAATGTTGTGTTAATAGAACAACTATTAAAACCAATACAAGACTTAAATCAATGCATATTTGTAGGCACTACCTCTGGTGCCATACAACAAACTTAATAAATTCGAAGGCAATGCCAAGATCAAGTGCATGAAAATGCAGCGTCAGCGATAAGGCGTAAAACAGGTTAAGCTCGTCGCGTGTTACCAGCCGGTACCCAGCGACCAGCTTAAATAACAAGCCGTAGCGCCGGTGTGTTGTTATTGTCTCACCGTGAGAAATAAACTGACACCGCTTTGCCTTCTGCATTGGGCGCAAAATGCATTGACAGCATTTTAAATTAATAATATTTTATTGTTGTAATTGCATGCATTTATGGTATTTTATTTACTGTAGCTTGCACTTGAAGAATATTTAGCGTAACAAGAATTCCGCCTTTTGAAAATAAAAACATGAGTAATGAAATGCAACCTGAGCATTTTACATATGTTAAGCACAAAATCGTTTCCGCATAATTTGAAACTCGACCAAGTTATGGGGAAATACCTTGTAGATTAAATAAGTGTTACAATTAACCAATTAGTAAGTAAGTCAAATTTAAGTATGTGACAAAAAACTGTCAACTAAGTAATTAAGGAAAAATGTCAAGATTGACAAATATCAGATATTTGTTATAAATATCGGTGCTTTTAAGTTGTAAAGAGAGATTGTTAAAAAGCTTGCTAACAAGAAGCAGCCCGTTGTTGCAGATTAAAACAATAAACTCCTAAATACAAATATAACCCTTGCGGAATTATTCATTGGGATCCAGGATCACGAAAGCACTCGATAAGAGTAAGTATACTGCTGGCTGGTGAGCCATTACAATACTCACTGCACACTTCCGGCAACCTCGCGGCTGCCTAGATCCTGGCAGCTACCCTGCCTAAAAAACTCAAGGTAACCTCACGATGTACATCTATGCCCGCTGGCATAAATGTAACTCGTGAGTATTTTTTTTTTTGATAAGGACGAGTTGGTAGGATTGTTCAAAGAAGAACCTACAAGTATCCTCATAGGAAGGATCACAACAAAACAGCCTTTGGAGTTATAGTTCATGAATGAACATGTAGTATTAAAAAATGCACATCCAAAAAGGATGTGCACCTGAAATACTCTTCACAGACCTGTATTATACAAGTGACACCTAGAAAAGCAACCACGTACTAGATGTCACATTCACAAACACAAAAGTATTACCCTGTGCCCTATTCTATAAAAGCAGTATGCACTAAGAATTCCATACTGTCCTTAATAGTACCAGTGTGGCTACCGGTAGATGGCGTACCTTCATTACCATCTACTGGTCAAGACGAGCATACTAAGCAGGTATGCCAGCCCCGTCGTACTACTGCGCGACCCCGCCGGTCAATCTAGACCTGTGCAAGCGATGTGCACAAACCACAGCCAGCACGAGTCTCCCCGAAGGGCCAACCCATGATAGTCACCTGGGCAACTCGGTCCCGCCGAAATGGGGGTCTACAACATCCCAGCAAAGAGACAAAAAATCACATAAACATATATATAGAATTTTTGTTTTTGACTGTGCACATAGCACTGTTTCGTATTTGACTGCCACCTCAATCCAAGGCATGGTAAGATTACCATACCCTGAACGAAGTGCCTACGATTTTTTTGACCAGCTGACTCGCAAGAAGGTCCACACAAGGTCTTTTTTAGAGACCTTGCCATTTATGCCCGTGTCCTAAGACACCAAATTAATCAATATATATACAATATATATAAATAAATAAAGTACATAATTAATAACTTACTTTTTTCGTTCTGCTTTTTAAATTTTATTGTGTTGAATTTTTTTGAATTAATAAAACACAACTGCCAACTTGACAGCTGTTTGTTATAACAGATTTGTAAAACATTTTTTTCGAACCCCTTTAACAGAATACGAAAAAAGTTCGAAACACAGAATACGACTTGTAACCAGCACTGCCATATGTTTTTTTGTAAATCCTGTAATTTTCAAAAAAAAATCCTGTATTTTTAGAGAAAATACTGCTCTTATAAAAGGAATAAAAACAAATATTTAAAAATTTTTTTATTATAACATTTTTAATATTCCTTATCTTACCAGGTTTTGTTAAGTATTTGTCCATTTGTAATTTGCTAAAGACTAGCGAAAAGAAATTAACAAAAACGATGACAGCAACAATGACAGGAAAAGCGCTGCCACATGATCAAACTTTTGAAAGGATGTAAAAAGTAGTAGCAACTTTATTTGCTACTTTTATATAAGTACTTACATATAATTTATAAACATAAAATTTCTATTTTGTTTTCTTCAACGAAAATTAAAAAACTGGATTAAAAAAAACCTGCCCAAATCCTGGGAGAAATATGATCCTGTCTACCTGCTCAAAATACTGCCCAAGACAGGATTAACTGCCCATATGGTAATGCTGCTTGTAACAGATATTTTATAAGCTGACTCTGTTATGCTCCTTGTTTGTATGGAGAACTTGTTGGTTTTGTCTGTAAGAAGAGCCGATGATTTTGTATGTCGATTGCTAGAAGGAAATCTTTCACTCAGTGAGTTTCAGATTTATTAGAGAAAAATAATAGAAAGAATCACCAAATTAAAAACTCGGAATAATTATGGAAAGTTCAAATATGTATTTTTCTTTATTGGACAATGTAAGTAAATTTACATTTGGTTGAGGATATGTCTTACCAGTTTTAGGCTGCAAAATATAGTGGACGAGAAAAGTTTTTTATTTAAGGACGGAAGCTTAAATTAGTTATGGCGGAGTTATAGCAGATAAAGATAGAGATAAAGATAACTTTAGCTTAGAGTTCTATTACGTTTTATGTGTTCGGAATTAATACCTCTTCACATCAACATCGCCGCCCGCCTTGCGGTATCACTGCAATTATATTGAACTTAAAATATTACAAGTAAATGTACATTTCACCTTAAATTCAGTTTATTATCGATATTAATATATTCTTTAATATTAGGCTAAGTGTACATAAGAACATAATTTTAAATAATTTTCATGGTATGTTTGCATTAAATTCATATATATTAGTTCTTGATTTTTCTTGATAAAAAAAAGTGTGCCCAAAAACTGTATTTTGGGCGACTGGAAGCCCATTGCTGCTGGGCATTACACCGCATTGGATGACCTTTTGGTAAACGTCTGCGCCTAATACTAAGGATATGGGTGCAGATTTGTAAAAACTTGGATCAGCCAAGACAAGGTTGGAAAACTTCTCTTTACAGGCTGCGTCGATAGATTTGGACGGAGTTTTCATTGTAATCCGATTATCAACTCTTGCAGTTACCTCAATTTTTACGTTCTGGTCTGAGTGAGCGCGTATTACTACCGTGCAGACTTGCTCGTCTTCAATCCTTGTAGTAATGATTTTTAACTGCTTTACTAATGAACTAGTCGAGCAAAATGGAATTTTCCGTTTAGATGAAGTTTCACAAGCGCAGTTGGGAGGAGCGTAATCACGTGCTGCGAAATTATGGATTTAAGCGTAACCGGGGTAGAAATAGGTCTAGATTGGCCTATGATAGAACCATTGCGGAGTCGTTCATGGAGATGAAGAAGGCTATGATGATTTTCTTTATAATAATGACACCCCGTTTTGCTTATGCATACGCCTTGGGAATGCTCGTGGGCTAAGCAATTGAAGCAATATTTGTGTATCAAAACGGCTCGCAAACGATGCTCAGTATTCATGTTTAAAAATTGTTTGCAGAGCCGGAGAGCATGATAACGTTTGCAGAGCCGACATTGAAATGACCGGAACTTAGAACGGTGAATAGCTGAGCGTCTGTTGGTTGGTTTATCAGTTTTGCTGTCCCGTGTCATTATTAAGCTGAAAATATAACGGAAAAGATAGAAGAAGAGGAAACAAATGTTTATTTTTGTAGAAACAACCGGATTTTGTTCTTATTATTAAGAAGATGGAAGGACAACACATTTAACAATTGGACGTGTGATAAGTCCTCGCTCGGTTTGAATGTCGGCTACTCTAACCCGATTATCGTTTCCTAAATAAACCTTCTTGATTCTACCTAGACGCCATTCATTTGGAGGTAAATTTTCTTCGCGAATAACAACCATGCAATTTTCTTCGAGATTTTCTTGAGGCTTTTTCCATTTGTTTTTCCATCTTGAACAAAAATATTGTTGTAGAGCTTTAAGCCTCTGCCAACGATTTATAATCGATATTGCTTCTTCATTAATTTGTGGTTCTAATGGAGCTAAAAGCGGACCACCTATAAGAAAATGACCTGGAGTAAGTGCAGATGTATCTGTAGGATCTTCTGACAAAGGAGAAATTGGACGCGAATTAAGACATGCTTCGATCCTTGACAACAACGTCGAAAACTCTTCAAATGTGTACTTAAAAGATCCGGCAATTTTTCGAAAATGAGTTTTAAAACTCTTGACGCCGGCCTCCCATATGTGGAGCGCCAGGTGGAATAAAGTGCCAAGATATATTTTGATGACTGAAATTAGAGCATAATGTTCTATGCGAAGATCGAAAAAAGTCACGTGTTAATTCTTTAGATGCACCGATAAAGGTTTTTCCATTATCCGAATACAAATGTAAAGGACAACCACGCCTTGAAATAAAGCGATTGAAAGCTGCTAGGAATGCCGGCGTGGTCAGTGTACTTGTAGCTTCTAGGTGAATTGCCCTTGTGGCAAAGCAAACAAATACGCAAACATAGCCCTTTGTTATCAGACAGGCTCGGCCTGTATAGTTCTTTATAGCAAAAGGGCCTGCAAAATCGAGACCAGTGTGTGCAAATGGTCTCGTGAAAGTCGTGCGCTCAGGAGGTAATGCTCCCATTATTTGCGTGCGCAGATGTCGTTTGAAAATTACACAAGTTTTGCAGTTGAAAATTGTTGTCCTGATTAGATTTTTAACTTTCGGAATCCAAAATTGTAGGCGAATCAAACGCAAGACAAGTTGATTGCCTCCGTGCAGTGAAATTTCATGAGTAAAACGAACTAGAAGACGTGAAAACTGGCAATTGTAGGGAAGTATTATAGGATGTCGCTCATCGCACGACAAGGCAGGTGAAGCTACAAGTCTGCCACATACTCTTAAAATACCTGAGTCATCTAGGAATGGATTTAGATTTAGCAGTGTACTAGATGAAAGAATCTCCTTTTTTTGAGATAGTGCAGAATAATCGTTTGGATATCCCACCTTTTGACAAAGAGCTATCAAACGATTTTTAACATTACGTACTTCCGAACTTGAAACGGTAATCGATGTTTCTGCGTTTTTAGTACGATAAATTGGATGTGTGCGATGTAAAAATCTAAACATGTATGCGATTACTCTAACTGCCTTTGAAAAGGACGAGAAACGGTCGAGAATATCCTCGAAATTTTGGAAAAATGTAAAATTTGATTTAATTGGTTTCCTTTCAAGTTGCGTTTCATGAGTCTCGTCTTGAACTAGTTTTGGCCAACGTTCAGGGGAACCTCTTAGCCAATGAGGCCCATGCCACCATAGGTCATTACCACGAAGTTCTTGTGGTAAAAGACCCCGGCTTGCTAAGTCTGCTGGATTGGAATGAGTGTCTACATGAAACCAGTTGTCACAACCAACACTTTCAATGATCTTAGAAACTCGGTTAGCCACAAACGTTTTCCATGAGCATGGTGGTTTTCTTAGCCATGCGAGCACGATAGTTGAATCTGTCCAGAAGAATAGTTTGTACTTATCGATATTTATTTGTGGAATCAGAGAGTCAACCATGTCCGCCAAGAGTAATGCTCCACATAACTCCAGTTTTGGAATAGAAATAGTTTTTATAGGAGCAACCTTGGTCTTGGACGTTAACAAATGGGTTTCAACTGAACTTGACTTAGAATCAATTCGCACATAGATTGTTGCAGCGTATGCTTTTTCTGACGCATCACAAAACGCGTGAAATTGAATATCGTATTCTGGGGAATATGTGACCCACCTTGGAATTTGAATTTTATTAATGTATGGATAGCTTGCCATAAATGAATGCCAGGATTTAAGGCATTTTGATGGCAAATGTTCATCCCAGCCTATTTTTTCCAGCCAAATCTGCTGCATTAATATCTTGGTAAGAACAATACAAGGAGCTAACCAACCGGCAGGGTCGAAAAGTTTTGAAATCTGCGAGAGTACTTCACCTTTTGTGATGGTTGTTTTTTGATCAAGAGCACTTGCAACGAAATAAAATCTATCAGAATGAGCATTCCAACGTATTCCTAATGTTTTAGCATTGCTGCTATTATTGAACAACAGAAAATCATCACTGAGCAGGTGTTCACGTGGAAGCCCTTCAAGAATATATTTCGTATTTTAGGTCCACTTACGAAGTGAGAACCCTGCTGAATCAAGAGCCATAATGAGTTCATCTCTGGCTTTAATTGCCGAGGGAATATCATGGCTACCGGCGAGAACATCATCGACATACATGGAGGTACGTAAAATATTACTAGCCAGTGGATATGATGTCTTAACATCATCAGCTAACTGAAAAAGCGTTCGGATAGCTAGGTATGGAGCACAATTGACCCCAAAGGTAACTGTGGTTAGCTCGTAATCTTGAATTTCATCTGTGGTAGATGCTCGAAAGAGTATTCTTGAGCTCTGGACTTCTGCTAAGTCGTAACTCATTTCTCTGAAATTGGGCACAAGCTATAGCACGTGATTTAGAGAGCTGAATATTTTCCGGAAAGTCTTCTTTAAACGGAAGAGAAACGATAAATCGCCCATTTTCGTCTCGTCTCGTGGTTCGCATGTAATATTCTTCACAAGCACGATCGGAATGTGTTAACAGAGGTTTTCTGGGAACGTCCTCCACCTCCCAAAAACGAAAAATCTCTTGGTCAATAGATACTTCATTGAAATAGGATACCAAAGTTTTTGAATTACATTTTGCGCTGCTCTTTACGGGGCCAGTTAGTATCCATCCGAAGATGGTTTCTTGAGCCAGTAGTGAACCGCAAACATTGCGTTTTATACCGTCAAGCAAAATAGAAGGGAGAAGGTCTCCACCAATTAAGAGATCGACTTGAGAACTCTTGAAGAACTCAGCGTCTGCAAGTTTGATATTTGGAAGATTAGAAAAGAACGCTGAGTCAACGGAACATGTCGGCAGATTTCCCGTAAGATGAGGCAGGACAAGTGCTGAAGCTTCGATACATATTTTAGGATCTAGAGGTGAGCGTTGCATGAACGAACAAATCTTTTGTGCCTTTGCGGAAATTGCATTATTCAAACCTGATATTTTAGCTTGAACTGCGCGACAAGGAAGTTTTAGTAATTTTAACAGTTTTTCTGAAATGAAAGTACCTTCGGATCCAGAATCAATAAGTGCACGTGCAGAATAAATTATACCTAAGTGGCATATTTGAACCACTGCGGTTCCCAATAAAATACTTTTTGAACTGGAAGCGAAGCAATTTTGAATTGTATTAAATGAAGTGGAATCTTCAGTGGACTGTATTTGGAAGGGATCCGTTCGAGGTCTACATATGTTAGACGTAGAAGCAACTGGAGTTACAAATGTGAAATTAGAGTTTGAATGGAGTTTGGAAGTACCACTGGAACTGGTATTGCCATTGGCATTGAAATCGGAATAAGCATTGGAATTAGAATTAACATTCAAATTAGTGTTAGTGTTGAAATTCGGATTGGACATATCTCTATGCAACAGAGTGTTATGTCGTTTGTGGCAGGTAAAGCAATTAAATGTGCTTTTGCATTCTTTAAGAGCATGAGCTTTTGCAAAACAATTTATGCAGAGACCATGTTTCTTAATAACTGCCATTCTATCGACTGGATTCATATTCAGAAACTTTGGACATTGCCGAATAATATGTTGCTGATTAGGACATAGTTTACACGACGTGTTAGAAACATTAGCATGATACGTGTTCACTTTTCTTGAAGTGCGAGTATGAGGAGTATCTGAAATTTTTGGTGTAATCAACTTTGACTTCGTTGAGGATTTAATATCGGAGACGGTCTCAAGGGTTTGAAACCGGCTTTTCAAGAAAGAATCTAGTTCTTCCCATTTAGGAATCTCAGTTTTGCTCTTGAGTGATTGTTCCCAAAGCGCGAGCGTTGCATCAGGCAAACGAGTCGAACAAAGAAATATGAAAATTGAATCCCAGTTATCAATTTTTATATCATACATCTTGAGAGCGGAAATGCAACCATTGATGTCGCGTTGAAGTTTTTTAATTAAACTTCCGGATTCAGTGGCAACAGTGTCAAGGTTAAAAAGAATTCGAAGTTGACTGTTGACGAGAATTCGTTTGTTTTCGAAACGATCTTTAAGATTTTGCCAAGCTGTGGAAAAACCTTCATTAGTAAGTGGAGTTTTTTTTACAACATCACGAGCCTCGCCTCGGGTTTTTTGGTTTAAATGAAATAATTTCTCAACTGGACTCAATCTTGAATTATTAATGTATATGGCTGTGAACATGTCACGAAACGATGGCCAGGATAGATAGTCTCCATTGAAAATTTCAGTATCACACGGTGGTAAGTGGATCGAATGACTGGCACAATCATGCCTTCTTGGATGCGACGTTGTTGGAATAGCTGCCGTTGATAGTTCCTGGATATACTCGCCAATTTTAGCAATGCAGCGAACATAGGTGGAATATGACGTCTGATAGCGATTCTTCAACACTTCTATATCCACGTCGGGTTCAACGTCTTTTGCATTTGAAAGTTCATGTAGACATGCCTCGTATGCAGCTTTAACGGATTGCCAAATCGACTTCATTTCATCCCAATGAACATCTAGTGAATGCGTTGAATAATTGGTTAATGTAGCATCGCTAAAATCAGCTTCAAAATCCCCCAGGTTATCAGTCAGACGAATAAATTTTTCAAGAGAAGCCATATTTTTTTTTTTTTTTGTTAAGTTAAACAAACTAAAGAACCAAAAACCGCTGTAAGTAACGAATAGCAACGAGGATGAAAGAAAATTCCAACAAACGAATTTAATACAAAGACGGCAGTCAAAGAATTTACTTATGATTGAACCTTAATCGGTTATAAATATAAAAAACATCAAAGTTTAAAAAGATAAAAGGATTACGAACAAACCCTGTTTTTAGACTATGTGGAAAACAGAAATACTTGTCTTTTGCGAAAACGGAATAAAGAGAATAGTTTCGCTTTAATTCAACCGCAAAAAAAAGAGAGAATTTACGCAATTAAAAAAAATTATGAAATTTTCAGAGTCAACGTAACGTGAGCAAAACACACTGTGTTCTACTAACACAGCAACAGCTTGAATTTAATTTAGCAAAAAAAAAAACTTGTTTCACTAACACAGCAATGAAAGCGGAAATCGGAAATAAACACGCGAATAAATCGAGAACAGCATAAAATTATTTTGTAGACAAAAATTGGTTGTAATAAAAATTTCCTTTGTTAATGAAACACAGTAAATTGCTTTTTCATTTGTATTTTGAAATATACATATGAAGATTGTAGGGATCAAGGTTGTTATCTACCCCCTTTTTTTTTTTACTATTTTATTGCAACAAAACAATTTTGTGTTGTTTGCAATTTAAACTGCAATTATCAAAAGCAAACTAGAGCAAAAAAAAAATTGTTTGTTGAGCTAGATTTGAGATTATCAAAATAAAATTCGGAAAAATAGGTAATAGTTCAAATAAATTGATTTTTATCAAAAAACAAAATTAGAAAAATATTGTTGAAGAAACACAGGTAAGAATTAAAAAATATGAAACCGTCACTGCTATTGCTTTGCACATGGAATGTGCATGTAGGCATATATAATATGAGTTAAATCAGTAAAAGACAAAATTCACTGGCATTTTATGTGAATATAGTTTATATATATAATTTATATATATTTGTTTTTTTTTTTTAGAATGGATTTCTTTGAACTATTACAAAAAATATGAAGTGCAAAATAAATTTGAAAATAAAAACAAAAAATAATAACTTTATGAAAACCGTCACTGAAAAAAAACACTTGTTTGTGTTATGTTGTTGAGAGTAACAAATCAACAAGTTCAGCGCAGCAGCTCAATCAACCTTATGAATATTTGTATGTTTATTGGTAGTATAAGATTTTATAATTTATTTCATATTAAAGTAGAACTTTTTAATTTTAATATTGTATTAAAAGATTATATTTTCTATTGGTTTTTTTTTATTTTTTTTTTTTTTTTTATTAAAAAACAATAGTAAGAACAGCAATCAATAAAAAAATCAAAGATTTAATTTTTAGAAAAGTATAACAACACCGTCACTGGATAAGAGCTTTATTATTGCAAATTATTTAACATGTACACAATTTTGCAGATCGTTGGAGAGAACGAATTTATGCAAACTGTTATACATGTAAGAAAATATGAGCACTGTGACTATGTAATGAGAGCAAGAATAATGGTTGAACTTTTAAGCATAAGTGGAGACTTTTGCTGATCGTGAAAAAAAAGAGCGGAAACACTAACACAATGATCAATGTAATATAGCAATTGAGTTAAAAAATTAAAGAGATTTTGTTATGTTAATTTATGTATTAAATTTTATACATGGGACTGACCTTTGTATAACCCTTGTTACCTTAATGTCACCTTTGGAATAGGCTTTGGTATATTATGCCGAATAATATACTAATTTAATGCTTTAGTTTAATGCTAATTTAATGCTTGCGACGTTTTGTATCTTGTTTATTTGTATATAACTTTAAATTTATTTATTTGTAAGTAACTATTTTTAGCCTTTTTTTTAGACTTTCTTTAGGTAACTTTCAAAATTCTTTTTATATTTTTGTTTTTTCTCTAACCTTTCACGACTTTTCGATATTTTAACTTTTCTTTAAACCATAAATTTCTTTAACTTTTCGCACCTTTTAATTTTCTTTCAATATACTTTATATTTCTTACACTTTTTGCAGCTTTTTTTTTAAATATTGAATGACTAAGTTGTTTAATATTTCTAAGAAATGTTATTTCAAACTTTATATGTTTTTGCACAATTTTGTTTCCGTTTTTTAAGTTTTATTTTAAAGAACTCTTTTACAATAATTTAAACTGCACGCACGCTTGCACTTCTAATCAAGAACTAATTATACTAAGAGAAAACAATGCAAACGTACCTGACTTAATGTAGCAAGTTGGATGATGTTTTTAATTTGGAGCTCTGGAGTTCTCTTTTCGAGTTGGAGTAAAATTGGAGTAGGATTAACTAGATGAAATCTCTTCTTTTGGACAGATCCGGTTCGTGAGGACCAATGTTTGTGTGGAGAACTTGTTGGTTTTGTCTGTAAGAAGAGCCGATGATTTTGTATGTCGATTGCTAGAAGGAAATCTTTCACTCAGTGAGTTTCAGATTTATTAGAGAAAAATAATAGAAAGAATCACCAAATTAAAAACTCGGAATAATTATGGAAAGTTCAAATATGTATTTTTCTTTATTGGACAATGTAAGTAAATTTACATTTGGTTGAGGATATGTCTTACCAGTTTTAGGCTGCAAAATATAGTGGACGAGAAAAGTTTTTTATTTAAGGACGGAAGCTTAAATTAGTTATGGCGGAGTTATAGCAGATAAAGATAGAGATAAAGATAACTTTAGCTTAGAGTTCTATTACGTTTTATGTGTTCGGAATTAATACCTCTTCACATCAACATCGCCGCCCGCCTTGCGGTATCACTGCAATTATATTGAACTTAAAATATTACAAGTAAATGTACATTTCACCTTAAATTCAGTTTATTATCGATATTAATATATTCTTTAATATTAGGCTAAGTGTACATAAGAACATAATTTTAAATAATTTTCATGGTATGTTTGCATTAAATTCATATATATTAGTTCTTGATTTTTCTTGATAAAAAAAAGTGTGCCCAAAAACTGTATTTTGGGCGACTGGAAGCCCATTGCTGCTGGGCATTACACCGCATTGGATGACCTTTTGGTAAACGTCTGCGCCTAATACTAAGGATATGGGTGCAGATTTGTAAAAACTTGGATCAGCCAAGACAAGGTTGGAAAACTTCTCTTTACAGGCTGCGTCGATAGATTTGGACGGAGTTTTCATTGTAATCCGATTATCAACTCTTGCAGTTACCTCAATTTTTACGTTCTGGTCTGAGTGAGCGCGTATTACTACCGTGCAGACTTGCTCGTCTTCAATCCTTGTAGTAATGATTTTTAACTGCTTTACTAATGAACTAGTCGAGCAAAATGGAATTTTCCGTTTAGATGAAGTTTCACAAGCGCAGTTGGGAGGAGCGTAATCACGTGCTGCGAAATTATGGATTTAAGCGTAACCGGGGTAGAAATAGGTCTAGATTGGCCTATGATAGAACCATTGCGGAGTCGTTCATGGAGATGAAGAAGGCTATGATGATTTTCTTTATAATAATGACACCCCGTTTTGCTTATGCATACGCCTTGGGAATGCTCGTGGGCTAAGCAATTGAAGCAATATTTGTGTATCAAAACGGCTCGCAAACGATGCTCAGTATTCATGTTTAAAAATTGTTTGCAGAGCCGGAGAGCATGATAACGTTTGCAGAGCCGACATTGAAATGACCGGAACTTAGAACGGTGAATAGCTGAGCGTCTGTTGGTTGGTTTATCAGTTTTGCTGTCCCGTGTCATTATTAAGCTGAAAATATAACGGAAAAGATAGAAGAAGAGGAAACAAATGTTTATTTTTGTAGAAACAACCGGATTTTGTTCTTATTATTAAGAAGATGGAAGGACAACACATTTAACAATTGGACGTGTGATAAGTCCTCGCTCGGTTTGAATGTCGGCTACTCTAACCCGATTATCGTTTCCTAAATAAACCTTCTTGATTCTACCTAGACGCCATTCATTTGGAGGTAAATTTTCTTCGCGAATAACAACCATGCAATTTTCTTCGAGATTTTCTTGAGGCTTTTTCCATTTGTTTTTCCATCTTGAACAAAAATATTGTTGTAGAGCTTTAAGCCTCTGCCAACGATTTATAATCGATATTGCTTCTTCATTAATTTGTGGTTCTAATGGAGCTAAAAGCGGACCACCTATAAGAAAATGACCTGGAGTAAGTGCAGATGTATCTGTAGGATCTTCTGACAAAGGAGAAATTGGACGCGAATTAAGACATGCTTCGATCCTTGACAACAACGTCGAAAACTCTTCAAATGTGTACTTAAAAGATCCGGCAATTTTTCGAAAATGAGTTTTAAAACTCTTGACGCCGGCCTCCCAAAGGCCTCCCATATGTGGAGCGCCAGGTGGAATAAAGTGCCAAGATATATTTTGATGACTGAAATTAGAGCATAATGTTCTATGCGAAGATCGAAAAAAGTCACGTGTTAATTCTTTAGATGCACCGACAAAGGTTTTTCCATTATCCGAATACAAATGTAAAGGACAACCACGCCTTGAAATAAAGCGATTGAAAGCTGCTAGGAATGCCGGCGTGGTCAGTGTACTTGTAGCTTCTAGGTGAATTGCCCTTGTGGCAAAGCAAACAAATACGCAAACATAGCCCTTTGTTATCAGACAGGCTCGGCCTGTATAGTTCTTTATAGCAAAAGGGCCTGCAAAATCGAGACCAGTGTGTGCAAATGGTCTCGTGAAAGTCGTGCGCTCAGGAGGTAATGCTCCCATTATTTGCGTGCGCAGATGTCGTTTGAAAATTACACAAGTTTTGCAGTTGAAAATTGTTGTCCTGATTAGATTTTTAACTTTCGGAATCCAAAATTGTAGGCGAATCAAACGCAAGACAAGTTGATTGCCTCCGTGCAGTGAAATTTCATGAGTAAAACGAACTAGAAGACGTGAAAACTGGCAATTGTAGGGAAGTATTATAGGATGTCGCTCATCGCACGACAAGGCAGGTGAAGCTACAAGTCTGCCACATACTCTTAAAATACCTGAGTCATCTAGGAATGGATTTAGATTTAGCAGTGTACTAGATGAAAGAATCTCCTTTTTTTGAGATAGTGCAGAATAATCGTTTGGATATCCCACCTTTTGACAAAGAGCTATCAAACGATTTTTAACATTACGTACTTCCGAACTTGAAACGGTAATCGATGTTTCTGCGTTTTTAGTACGATAAATTGGATGTGTGCGATGTAAAAATCTAAACATGTATGCGATTACTCTAACTGCCTTTGAAAAGGACGAGAAACGGTCGAGAATATCCTCGAAATTTTGGAAAAATGTAAAATTTGATTTAATTGGTTTCCTTTCAAGTTGCGTTTCATGAGTCTCGTCTTGAACTAGTTTTGGCCAACGTTCAGGGGAACCTCTTAGCCAATGAGGCCCATGCCACCATAGGTCATTACCACGAAGTTCTTGTGGTAAAAGACCCCGGCTTGCTAAGTCTGCTGGATTGGAATGAGTGTCTACATGAAACCAGTTGTCACAACCAACACTTTCAATGATCTTAGAAACTCGGTTAGCCACAAACGTTTTCCATGAGCATGGTGGTTTTCTTAGCCATGCGAGCACGATAGTTGAATCTGTCCAGAAGAATAGTTTGTACTTATCGATATTTATTTGTGGAATCAGAGAGTCAACCATGTCCGCCAAGAGTAATGCTCCACATAACTCCAGTTTTGGAATAGAAATAGTTTTTATAGGAGCAACCTTGGTCTTGGACGTTAACAAATGGGTTTCAACTGAACTTGACTTAGAATCAATTCGCACATAGATTGTTGCAGCGTATGCTTTTTCTGACGCATCACAAAACGCGTGAAATTGAATATCGTATTCTGGGGAATATGTGACCCACCTTGGAATTTGAATTTTATTAATGTATGGATAGCTTGCAATAAATGAATGCCAGGATTTAAGGCATTTTGATGGCAAATGTTCATCCCAGCCTATTTTTTCCAGCCAAATCTGCTGCATTAATATCTTGGTAAGAACAATACAAGGAGCTAACCAACCGGCAGGGTCGAAAAGTTTTGAAATCTGCGAGAGTACTTCACCTTTTGTGATGGTTGTTTTTTGATCAAGAGCACTTGCAACGAAATAAAATCTATCAGAATGAGCATTCCAACGTATTCCTAATGTTTTAGCATTGCTGCTATTATTGAACAACAGAAAATCATCACTGAGCAGGTGTTCACGTGGAAGCCCTTCAAGAATATATTTCGTATTTTAGGTCCACTTACGAAGTGAGAACCCTGCTGAATCAAGAGCCATAATGAGTTCATCTCTGGCTTTAATTGCCGAGGGAATATCATGGCTACCGGCGAGAACATCATCGACATACATGGAGGTACGTAAAATATTACTAGCCAGTGGATATGATGTCTTAACATCATCAGCTAACTGAAAAAGCGTTCGGATAGCTAGGTATGGAGCACAATTGACCCCAAAGGTAACTGTGGTTAGCTCGTAATCTTGAATTTCATCTGTGGTAGATGCTCGAAAGAGTATTCTTGAGCTCTGGACTTCTGCTAAGTCGTAACTCATTTCTCTGAAATTGGGCACAAGCTATAGCACGTGATTTAGAGAGCTGAATATTTTCCGGAAAGTCTTCTTTAAACGGAAGAGAAACGATAAATCGCCCATTTTCGTCTCGTCTCGTGGTTCGCATGTAATATTCTTCACAAGCACGATCGGAATGTGTTAACAGAGGTTTTCTGGGAACGTCCTCTACCTCCCAAAAACGAAAAATCTCTTGGTCAATAGATACTTCATTGAAATAGGATACCAAAGTTTTTGAATTACATTTTGCGCTGCTCTTTACGGGGCCAGTTAGTATCCATCCGAAGATGGTTTCTTGAGCCAGTAGTGAACCGCAAACATTGCGTTTTATACCGTCAAGCAAAATAGAAGGGAGAAGGTCTCCACCAATTAAGAGATCGACTTGAGAACTCTTGAAGAACTCAGCGTCTGCAAGTTTGATATTTGGAAGATTAGAAAAGAACGCTGAGTCAACGGAACATGTCGGCAGATTTCCCGTAAGATGAGGCAGGACAAGTGCTGAAGCTTCGATACATATTTTAGGATCTAGAGGTGAGCGTTGCATGAACGAACAAATCTTTTGTGCCTTTGCGGAAATTGCATTATTCAAACCTGATATTTTAGCTTGAACTGCGCGACAAGGAAGTTTTAGTAATTTTAACAGTTTTTCTGAAATGAAAGTACCTTCGGATCCAGAATCAATAAGTGCACGTGCAGAATAAATTATACCTAAGTGGCATATTTGAACCACTGCGGTTCCCAATAAAATACTTTTTGAACTGGAAGCGAAGCAATTTTGAATTGTATTAAATGAAGTGGAATCTTCAGTGGACTGTATTTGGAAGGGATCCGTTCGAGGTCTACATATGTTAGACGTAGAAGCAACTGGAGTTACAAATGTGAAATTAGAGTTTGAATGGAGTTTGGAAGTACCACTGGAACTGGTATTGCCATTGGCATTGAAATCGGAATAAGCATTGGAATTAGAATTAACATTCAAATTAGTGTTAGTGTTGAAATTCGGATTGGACATATCTCTATGCAACAGAGTGTTATGTCGTTTGTGGCAGGTAAAGCAATTAAATGTGCTTTTGCATTCTTTAAGAGCATGAGCTTTTGCAAAACAATTTATGCAGAGACCATGTTTCTTAATAACTGCCATTCTATCGACTGGATTCATATTCAGAAACTTTGGACATTGCCGAATAATATGTTGCTGATTAGGACATAGTTTACACGACGTGTTAGAAACATTAGCATGATACGTGTTCACTTTTCTTGAAGTGCGAGTATGAGGAGTATCTGAAATTTTTGGTGTAATCAACTTTGACTTCGTTGAGGATTTAATATCGGAGACGGTCTCAAGGGTTTGAAACCGGCTTTTCAAGAAAGAATCTAGTTCTTCCCATTTAGGAATCTCAGTTTTGCTCTTGAGTGATTGTTCCCAAAGCGCGAGCGTTGCATCAGGCAAACGAGTCGAACAAAGAAATATGAAAATTGAATCCCAGTTATCAATTTTTATATCATACATCTTGAGAGCGGAAATGCAACCATTGATGTCGCGTTGAAGTTTTTTAATTAAACTTCCGGATTCAGTGGCAACAGTGTCAAGGTTAAAAGAACTCGAAATTGACTGTTGACGAGAATTCGTTTGTTTTCGAAACGATCTTTAAGATTTTGCCAAGCTGTGGAAAAACCTTCATTAGTAAGTGGAGTTTTTTTTACAACATCACGAGCCTCGCCTCGGGTTTTTTGGTTTAAATGAAATAATTTCTCAACTGGACTCAATCTTGAATTATTAATGTATATGGCTGTGAACATGTCACGAAACGATGGCCAGGATAGATAGTCTCCATTGAAAATTTCAGTATCACACGGTGGTAAGTGGATCGAATGACTGGCACAATCATGCCTTCTTGGATGCGACGTTGTTGGAATAGCTGCCGTTGATAGTTCCTGGATATACTCGCCAATTTTAGCAATGCAGCGAACATAGGTGGAATATGACGTCTGATAGCGATTCTTCAACACTTCTATATCCACGTCGGGTTCAACGTCTTTTGCATTTGAAAGTTCATGTAGACATGCCTCGTATGCAGCTTTAACGGATTGCCAAATCGACTTCATTTCATCCCAATGAACATCTAGTGAATGCGTTGAATAATTGGTTAATGTAGCATCGCTAAAATCAGCTTCAAAATCCCCCAGGTTATCAGTCAGACGAATAAATTTTTCAAGAGAAGCCATATTTTTTTTTTTTTTTGTTAAGTTAAACAAACTAAAGAACCAAAAACCGCTGTAAGTAACGAATAGCAACGAGGATGAAAGAAAATTCCAACAAACGAATTTAATACAAAGACGGCAGTCAAAGAATTTACTTATGATTGAACCTTAATCGGTTATAAATATAAAAAACATCAAAGTTTAAAAAGATAAAAGGATTACGAACAAACCCTGTTTTTAGACTATGTGGAAAACAGAAATACTTGTCTTTTGCGAAAACGGAATAAAGAGAATAGTTTCGCTTTAATTCAACCGCAAAAAAAAGAGAGAATTTACGCAATTAAAAAAAATTATGAAATTTTCAGAGTCAACGTAACGTGAGCAAAACACACTGTGTTCTACTAACACAGCAACAGCTTGAATTTAATTTAGCAAAAAAAAAAACTTGTTTCACTAACACAGCAATGAAAGCGGAAATCGGAAATAAACACGCGAATAAATCGAGAACAGCATAAAATTATTTTGTAGACAAAAATTGGTTGTAATAAAAATTTCCTTTGTTAATGAAACACAGTAAATTGCTTTTTCATTTGTATTTTGAAATATACATATGAAGATTGTAGGGATCAAGGTTGTTATCTACCCCCTTTTTTTTTTTACTATTTTATTGCAACAAAACAATTTTGTGTTGTTTGCAATTTAAACTGCAATTATCAAAAGCAAACTAGAGCAAAAAAAAAATTGTTTGTTGAGCTAGATTTGAGATTATCAAAATAAAATTCGGAAAAATAGGTAATAGTTCAAATAAATTGATTTATATCAAAAAACAAAATTAGAAAAATATTGTTGAAGAAACACAGGTAAGAATTAAAAAATATGAAACCGTCACTGCTATTGCTTTGCACATGGAATGTGCATGTAGGCATATATAATATGAGTTAAATCAGTAAAAGACAAAATTCACTGGCATTTTATGTGAATATAGTTTATATATATAATTTATATATATTTGTTTTTTTTTTTAGAATGGATTTCTTTGAACTATTACAAAAAATATGAAGTGCAAAATAAATTTGAAAATAAAAACAAAAAATAATAACTTTATGAAAACCGTCACTGAAAAAAAACACTTGTTTGTGTTATGTTGTTGAGAGTAACAAATCAACAAGTTCAGCGCAGCAGCTCAATCAACCTTATGAATATTTGTATGTTTATTGGTAGTATAAGATTTTATAATTTATTTCATATTAAAGTAGAACTTTTTAATTTTAATATTGTATTAAAAGATTATATTTTCTATTGGTTTTTTTTTATTTTTTTTTTTTTTTTTATTAAAAAACAATAGTAAGAACAGCAATCAATAAAAAAATCAAAGATTTAATTTTTAGAAAAGTATAACAACACCGTCACTGGATAAGAGCTTTATTATTGCAAATTATTTAACATGTACACAATTTTGCAGATCGTTGGAGAGAACGAATTTATGCAAACTGTTATACATGTAAGAAAATATGAGCACTGTGACTATGTAATGAGAGCAAGAATAATGGTTGAACTTTTAAGCATAAGTGGAGACTTTTGCTGATCGTGAAAAAAAAGAGCGGAAACACTAACACAATGATCAATGTAATATAGCAATTGAGTTAAAAAATTAAAGAGATTTTGTTATGTTAATTTATGTATTAAATTTTATACATGGGACTGACCTTTGTATAACCCTTGTTACCTTAATGTCACCTTTGGAATAGGCTTTGGTATATTATGCCGAATAATATACTAATTTAATGCTTTAGTTTAATGCTAATTTAATGCTTGCGACGTTTTGTATCTTGTTTATTTGTATATAACTTTAAATTTATTTATTTGTAAGTAACTATTTTTAGCCTTTTTTTTAGACTTTCTTTAGGTAACTTTCAAAATTCTTTTTATATTTTTGTTTTTTCTCTAACCTTTCACGACTTTTCGATATTTTAACTTTTCTTTAAACCATAAATTTCTTTAACTTTTCGCACCTTTTAATTTTCTTTCAATATACTTTATATTTCTTACACTTTTTGCAGCTTTTTTTTTAAATATTGAATGACTAAGTTGTTTAATATTTCTAAGAAATGTTATTTCAAACTTTATATGTTTTTGCACAATTTTGTTTCCGTTTTTTTAAGTTTTATTTTAAAGAACTCTTTTACAATAATTTAAACTGCACGCACGCTTGCACTTCTAATCAAGAACTAATTATACTAAGAGAAAACAATGCAAACGTACCTGACTTAATGTAGCAAGTTGGATGATGTTTTTAATTTGGAGCTCTGGAGTTCTCTTTTCGAGTTGGAGTAAAATTGGAGTAGGATTAACTAGATGAAATCTCTTCTTTTGGACAGATCCGGTTCGTGAGGACCAATGTTTGTGTGGAGAACTTGTTGGTTTTGTCTGTAAGAAGAGCCGATGATTTTGTATGTCGATTGCTAGAAGGAAATCTTTCACTCAGTGAGTTTCAGATTTATTAGAGAAAAATAATAGAAAGAATCACCAAATTAAAAACTCGGAATAATTATGGAAAGTTCAAATATGTATTTTTCTTTATTGGACAATGTAAGTAAATTTACATTTGGTTGAGGATATGTCTTACCAGTTTTAGGCTGCAAAATATAGTGGACGAGAAAAGTTTTTTATTTAAGGACGGAAGCTTAAATTAGTTATGGCGGAGTTATAGCAGATAAAGATAGAGATAAAGATAACTTTAGCTTAGAGTTCTATTACGTTTTATGTGTTCGGAATTAATACCTCTTCACATCAACACTCCTTAACAGGAAATTCACAACGAAATAACAAAATTCGGAAGAATAGACTCAAATAATGATCAAATATCAACAATAGTACTTTTTGTAATAATAGTAATCATCAATAATAGTACTTTTTTGCAGTTTTTGTTGGCTTTTTAGTAGTTTTCTACCATGCTTTTTTAAAGCGAACACTCTGTACATATCTCAGCCATGGTTATAATCACGAGCGCTACAATGGCAACGGTGCTGGAACTGCCAACATTTTTGACAACGCTCGGAGGGGAAACTCCGAGGATGAACTGATGTATTAAAAACTATAAATTATGGTATTTCATGATCATTACACGTGGAACTGAACAAGATTCCAACGTTGCACGGCCAAACCCATAATAGTGTGTAAAATCAAAGTAAGCCATCTTAAGGCAAATATGTTTCCCGATATTTTGGTGTGGATGTCATTTCTTCTTTCACCGCAAACGAAAAACGGACAATGATTTACGGATATGCACCTGGAATGTCCGGACCCTTTATAGGGAAGGTGCCATTATCCAACTGGCGGAAGCCCTCAAAACAATACAATCTGACATCACCGCCATCCAGGAAATGCGATGGAAAGGGCAAGGCTGCTCTAAACAAGCACACTGCGATATCTACTACAGCTGCCATGCGGAGAAGCGCGAATTCGGATGTGGATTCGTCGTTAGCCGGAAACTACGCCACCTTGTTTCCCGGTTCACACCTGTGAACGAAAGATTGGCCACGATCCGCATCAAGGCAAAATTTTTCTACATAAGCCTTATTTGCGCGCACGCCCCGACGGAGGAAAAGGACGAAGCCGTCAAGGACGCTTTCTACGCTAGTCTTGAGGACGTATATGACCACCTTCCGGTCCATGACGTGAAAATAGTCCTCGGCGATTTTAATGCGAAAGTCGGAAGGGAAGGCATCTTTGGCCCCACTGTCGGTCAGTTCAGTCTTCACGAGACCTCCACAAACAACGGTCTAAGACTGATCGACTTCGCCGCGGCACGAAACATGGTAGTTAGTAGCACCAGATTTAAGCACCTCGACATCCACAAGGCCACCTGGCTGTCCCCGGATCAAAAAACGCGAAACCAAATTGATCATGTTGTAATCGACGGAAGGCATGCCTCTAGTGTTCTAGATGTGCGTACATTTCGGGGGGTCAACATTGACTCCGACCATTATCTTGTTGCAGCCAAGATCCGCATGCGATTATGCAATGCCAAGAACATACGCACAGGAATGCAACGAAAGCTAGATGTCGCTAAGCTGCAATTACAACGGACTGCCGAAGCCTACTCCGCTCAACTCTCGGTTAAGCTCAACCGACCAACCTCTGGACTCGACGACGCCGGCGGACTTTGGGCGCATATATCCCACTCCATGCGCGCTGCCGCTGAAGAAGTCATTGGTTTCCGGCGCCCGCAACCTCGGAACCAATGGTATGATCAGGAGTGTCGCATTGCGACTGCAGTAAAAAACGCCGCTTATAGAAAAACGCTGCAGTCAGCTGCAACGCGAGCCGTGCGAGAAAACTACCGCGAAAAGAGGAAGGAAGAGAGGCGCCTTTTCAGACGCAAGAAAAGAGAGCAGGAAAAGCGTGAGCGTGAGGAACTAGAGGTATACCAGGGCAAGAAGGATGCACGAAAATTCTATCAACAGGTTAAGCGTCTAACCCAAGGTTTCAAGCCCGGAGCATCCACTTGTAGAGACGAAAATGGAGATCTGAATACGGATACACAGTGTGTGCTTAGATTGTGGAGACAGCACTTCTCCAATTTACTTAATGGCGACGATTCCACCAATGCCGCCCATCGAGAGCACAGTGCAGTGCCACCAATCGACGATGACGGAGTGGAAGTATCACCACCTAGCCATGAAGAGGTTCGAGTTGCTATCCAACGACTCAAAAACAATAAAGCAGCGGGTGCTGACGGCCTGTCAGCTGAATTGTTTAAAACCGGCGGCGATGAATTGATAAGGCGCATGCATCAGCTCATCAGCAAAATATGGCTAGCAGAAAGCATGCCCGACGATTGGAACCTCAGTGTACTGTGCCCTATACTTAAGAAAGGAGACCCTACAATCTGCGCAAGTTATAGAGGTATCAGTCTTATTTCCATCGCATATAAGGTTCTCTCAAGCGTACTGTGTGAAAGATTAAAGCCAATTACAAAAACACTGATTGGACCTTATCAGTGTGGCTTTCGACCTGGTAAGTCTACCATAGACCAGATTTTCACGCTACGACAAATCCTGGAGAAAACCCACGAAAATCAAATTGACACACACCATCTCTTTGTCGACTTTAAAGCTGCGTTCGATAGCCCGAGAAGGGATTGCCTATACGCAACAATGTCTGAGTTCGGTATACCTGCAAAGTTGATTAGACTTTGCAGAATGACGTTGAGCAACACACGCAGCTCCGTCAAGGTAGGAAATGACCTCTCCGAAACCTTCAATACCGAAAGAGGTTTCAGGCAAGGCGATCCACTGTCTTGCGATCTCTTCAACATCATCATGGAGGGGATCGTACGAAAGGCCGGTGTGCATCGTAATGGCACCATTTTCTATAAAGGTGTCCAGCTCCTTGCTTACGCTGATGATATTGATATTGTTGGCAGAACCAAGAGAGATGTTACCGCTGCTTTCGCCGCTATCGAAAAGGAATCAGCCAAAGTGGGTTTGACGATAAATGAGGGTAAAACAAAGTATATGCTGTCTACAAACAAGGGAGCTCGGCGTTTAGACTCCCACGTTTCATCCGGCAGCTATAACTTTGAAGTAGTCAAGGAGTTTGTATACCTTGGCACCGCCATTAATACTAACAACGAAATCAGCCTGGAGATAAAGCGAAGAACAATAATTGCTAATAGGTGCTACTACGGGCTCAGTAAGCAACTAAGTTCCAGAGCCCTCTCTCGATCGACAAAACTAACACTCTACAAGACGCTCGTTCTACCTGTGCTGCTTTATGGCGCTGAGGCATGGGTAGTTTCGCAAACTGACGCAGCCGCTCTGGGGGTGTTCGAGAGAAAAGTCCTTCGCAAAATCTTCGGTCCTGTTCGAGTCGGCGATGACTATCGCATCCGAATGAACCACGAGCTGTATGAGCTCTACGGAGACATTGACGTAGTTCGGCGTATAACTGTGCAGCGACTACGCTGGCTGGGTCATGTCCATCGTATGGACGACGAAGCTCCAGCGAAAAAGGTGCTCGAAGCGAGGGTCGCTGGTCAACGACGACGAGGGAGACCATGCCTCCGATGGATGGACCAGGCTGAGGAAGCCCTAACCGCACTTGGTGTATCCGATTGGAGAAGGCGCGCGCAAAGCAGAGGCGCCTGGCGAGAGCTGATGAGGTCGGTCGAAATCCGGACACGGGTTGTCACGGCCACCTAAGTAAGTAAGTAAGTCATTTCTGGGAATTATTTAGTATAGAAGCGATAAAGGATCTATGATTTTATCCATTGATTTCTGGAAAGGATTTCAGCGCTGCCTGGAGAAACTATAAATAGTGTGCAAGATCAAAGTATGCCAACCAAAAGGTAATCAGCCTTATTGTGAATTCCGCCCGGATTTGTATTCCGCCTAAAATTTTCTGTCCCCTCGAACATAAAAATGCAATTGTGAATTTCGCCCGAGTTAAAGTTCGCCTCGAATTTTCGAACGTGGATTTGACATAAAACAGCTCTTTTATCGAATTGAAAAAATAAAAATTCATTTGTGATTGCGACAAAAAGTGGAAATATTAAATTGATTTAATTATTATTGAAATAAAAATATCAAAAAAATGCACAGCATTGCGGTAAGAATTCTGTGCATAGAGCAGGATTCTGCGGAAGCGAATATGGTACGGGTATCGCGGAGACGTTTGCGGGATCATTCCAATCCTTTGGAACTGTATGGGCCAATGTAAGTGTTCACGATATTTGCTATGAATGATTTAAGGAATTTGTACATTTTCCCAAGATTTTTGCAGAATTACCGGGTAAACAAACATATTTTTAAGCTCCTGTTGGATGAGCTGACTTACTCCTTGCCACCGTCCAAAAAATCTTTTGGTATTCCGCCCATTGTTAAGCTGAACGCTTGTTTGCGTTTTTTCGCGGAAGGCGGGTACCAAAGAGGGGTTGGTAAGGATCACGAAGTAGGTTTGGCACAATCGAGTTTTAGCATCGTTCTCTCAGAGGTTCTCACCGTCTTTGAAGCTTCACTGTGCCCACAATGGATAACTTGGTTGACGTCAGAAGAGAAACGTAAAAATGCACTCTTCTTTTACGAAAAGAATAAAATACCAGGTGTTGTGGGCGCCGTTGATGGAACTCACGTCGACATCATAGCACCTCCAATAAACAAACATTTATTCTATAACAGAAAGGGGTCATATAGCTTAAATGTCATGCTCGTAAGTTATAACTATTACTGGATTTTCATTTAATTTATTTAACTAATCACGCAGGTATGTGACAGTGATATGAGAATTCGCTTTATTGACGCTACTCACCCTGGGGCTTCTCACGACTCCTTAATATGGAACACATCTGAATTAAGGGCCAAAATGGAGCAGGATTTTTTGCATGGAGACAATAATTGCTGGCTTTTAGGTACCAATTTGATCTAGTTTTAAAAAAACGTATACAAATACTATAATTTAAGGTGACGCTGGGTATACTTTGGAGCCATGGCTTTTAACTCCTTATAGGACTCCTCAAGAACGTTCCACTGAAGAAAAATTTAACAAAGTCCATTCGAAATGTCGGAATATCATAGAAAGGGTAAATGGTGTCCTAAAAAATAGATTCAGATGTCTTCTGGAAGGTCGACAGTTACACTATTCACCATTGAAAGCCATTAAAATAACTAATGTATGCGCCGCTCTACATAACATGTGCGTTCACTTTAAGATTCCCATAGAAGATTTTGATGTAACGCAGGAAGAAAATTCCAGCAACGATTTTGATGGTGAGGAACCATCCGAAGTGAGTTTGACATATGCGATTGAAGCCCAGCGTATTCGTAATAACGTTGCAAATTATTTATAAAAGAAAATTAATTTTCATTGAGAAATTTGAACAAAACATTATCATGTTTTTGCAAGTTTTTCAAATGTTTAGGGCCAATGAGGCAAAAATGTGTAATTGTACTGCCAAACCATTTACTTTTTTTTTATTGAAAATAAAGTTTTTTTTTTAAATTATAATTTTTAGTTTTTATTTATTTAATATTAAACACAAAAAAAATCACATGAATTCAAAAGTACATATTTGTTTTAAAAACAACTTAAAAATGAGATCAGAAACAGGTACCTTTCTTAAAACCAACTTTAAAACTGCGATTACTTGTTTTGTTGTAAATAAATCCTCATTTCCTCTACTTCTATCATTTTTTTATTCTTTTCTATTTTGCTTTCAATTTCAGTTTTCCGAAGATTTTCCATTACATGGTTATGTCGCTTTAGCTCTTCAAGTTCACTTTTTTTTGTTGCATTCAATTCACCAAGCGATCTATAAATTTTTTTCGAGCAGTATTCCATTTCTTTTGAATTTCTTTTAAGTAGAACTACTGCTTCAGCTACAATGTCGCATAAATTTCTCTGAATTTCAAGCTCCTTTTCGACAGCTTCGCTTGTGCTCATTTTTGTTTTCTTTTTTTTCGTCACAGTTGACGGCAACATTTCGAAATCTGGATCTTCTTCAAAAGCTTCCTCATTGTCATCTTCTATTATGTATGCTGAAGAATCACCACCACAGGGATCCTCATTCTCCTGTTCAGAACTCCTGCTTTGATTGGAAGAAACCAATCCAAATGATTTGCACCCATCGATGCCTCCCACTGCTTCTTGCATTCCAATGAGCTGGTAAATGGTATCCTCTGCCGGTGATAACTTCCACTGCCTGTTAGGCCCACCTCCTGTTCCTCTTTGGTGTTGCTTATTCGAGGCAGATTTTTTTCGCACATAACGTTTTTGGTCTGTCCAAACCTATGCGAAACAGTTTTTTTTAATGTAATTCAATAAAAGACAAATTATTACCTTTTTCCACTCAAAAATGCTCTTAACGGGTGGGCCTGCACTGTTCAGCTCCTTTTGTATATTCTTCCAAAACAAAGCAATTACGTCCCTCTTATCCTTTGCCTTGATAAAGCCTCTAGCTATATCAGGATTTTCTTGCATTTTGTTGAGGAGCAATTCAGATTGGTGTCTGTTTATCGATTTACTCCTAGAAACAATTAAAAAGTCATATTATTTAATTATTTTTTATTAATTATTAAAACAAACTTACATGTTTACTTTCGTTCGCCAGCAAATTTGTAATGAACTATTCCGCCAAAAATACGGCGATATTCGCCTAAAAAAACCGTTCACAATAGGGGGATTTTTTCGAACATGCGAAGCAATCCGGGCGAAATTCACAATAAGGGAACAATAAATTGGTGAAAAATTACGGGTGGAATGACTTTCACAATAAGGCTGAATATTTTGCCGATTTTTTGGAATATGTGCTCTTTCCGGGAATTATTTAGTATAGAAACTAGTACCTGAACAAATTATTTCATCTAATTTGTCCTGGACAAGGTTTCAGCGTTGCTTGGCCAAACCCATAATAGTGTGTAAAATCAAAGTATGCCATCTTATGGCAAATATTTTTTCCGACATTTTAGTGTGAATATCATTTCTAGGAATTATTTAGTACAGAAGCTAAAGAGGATATTTTATTTCATCCTGTTATTTCTGGAAAGGATTTCAGCGTTGCCTGGTGAAATCATAAATAGTGTGCAAGATCAAAGTATGCCAAACAAAAGGTAATATTTTTGGCAATTTTTTGGTATGTGTCCTCTTTCCGAGAATTATTTAGTATAGAAACTAGTAGTTGACCAAATTATTTCACCTAATTTGTCCTGGACAAGGTTTCAGCGTTGCTTGGCCAAACCCATAATAGTGTGTAAAATCAAAGTATGCCATCTTATGGCAAATATTTTGTCCGACATTTTAGTGCGACTGTTATTTCTGGGAATTATTTAGTATAGAAGTTATAAAAGAAACGTGTAATTCATCATTGTTTCTATAGAGCATTATATGTCATATTAGTCAAACTATTTGAACAACTTCGAGTATGCGTAACAAATTCTACATTTTTGTTAGATTTTTTTATATAACTTCTCTGGGTTGTAAATTTTAAAAAAGAATTTCTTGTTGCATTCGATCTTGTTCGAAATCGTCGCGTCCAGCGCAGCATTCGCAATTAAAAAATACTGTATTAACCGTTGTGTCGATCGTAGAGCCCACGGGTACATTTGCAACTTTAATTTTCCTGTATCTTCCAAACGGTTAGTCCGATTGACCTGAAATTTCATGATATCCTCAACCATACACTTTTGCATCATGTGGAAAAGTTTCATCAAGATTGGAGCAGCAGTTCAGTCGATACAGCCCAAATTCAAGTTAGTGGAATGGCGTCGACTGCTGATGTACCCGGGTACTTGTATGAAAATTCATACAAATATATAGAAATAAATGGCAAAGTTCACTTTATATTGCTATATCTTCCAAGCGGCTGGTCCAATCTTGATGAAACTTATCATAGCTTGGAAATATGTAATTGATATTGGTGTGAAATTTCAGGTCAATTGGACCAACCGTTTGGAAAATATAACCCAGTTACTAGAAAATGACCTAGCGTCAACAGCTGATGTTCTATGAAAATTCATACAAATATATAGAAATAAATGGAAATATTTAGTTTATTTTATGGAAATTTGTTTATTTATTTATAGAAAATCATTATAATGAAAGTAAAAAATATATTTTATGAATTTTAGCAGCATCTGAGGCATTGTGGATGATCCTTCGAGTGCTCTGCGCACACAGGCTTTTTACAAATTGCACCATCCATTTTATTTTCACTTTTTATATATTTGCCGCACAAAATAAATTTTTAGGTCTTTACACTTCAAAAATCGCACATAAACTGACTTATGCATACAAAACTACTCAAAACGAAACCTGCGCAAAAAATCATGTTTCTGCCTGCAAAACTGGTTGTGCAAGGGTAGGTAGGCAAGATATTCCCAAATACCCTTTTGTTCCTGTTAGTAGACGTGTTTTCCTACACATTCCAAAAAAAAAAATGTTTACATTGAACAAATATTTTATGAGTTATAATTATTCTGCGCAGGTACTAAAAATAGCACTATGAGCAAGAGGGGTTGATTTTCAGTTCAAATATAACGGAATTTTGCGAATGAAAATTCAATGTTAATTATTTTTCTTGGTAAAAAGGGATCAAATTACAAGGATTAAAAAAGAATTTGGAAATTGTTAAATTTTTATGGATTTTGGCAATTCCCATTTTTGGTAAAAATGGATTATTTAGGTACCAAATTTTTTTTTTCCCAAATTATGATAAAAGTTTTGTTAACTAGACAATATTTCCAATAAATAAAAAAAAAAAAAACCAGAAAATTACAAGAATCCAGGTAGTAGTTAATATTTGTATATCAAAAGCAACTATCTGCCATACAAAACGTATGAAGTACCCGGGTACATCTACTGTCGATGTGGATAAAACCCAACAGCTGTTGACACAACGGTTAAACGAATTTTCCATATGCTTGATATAATAAAGATTTATTGTTTAAACATTAAAAACTAGCATTTTTATAAAAAAAAAAATTCTTCATAAAAAGATTATCTGCACTGAGCAATCGAACCCTCGACCCTTGGGTTACTAGTATTTGCCTTATACTCTACTCCACGGAGCCCTCCAACCTGCGATGTTCAAAATTTACATATATAGTTTTAAGATTAATAATTTATATATATGGTATTAACCTAGCTATATTATGAAAAAGAAACATAAGTAAATTCTACCTAAAATAAATATGTAATTAATAAAATTAACTACAGAAATCTTTAAATAATTTAATTGTATTTACAGGTCAAAAAATTTTGACCTTCAAGCTTGCATTCCAATAAGTCATAACTTTTCGTGTTTTGTAGCTGTGTACAGAATGTGTTACCTTGAAAAGTTTCGTTAATTTTTAAGAAGACAGGATTGCAGAAATAAGTAATAAGGAACATACAATCTTAAAGAAAGTATCCAATAGGAGTTATACAAGATACTTTGGAGCAACGCATGTTTTTAAGTATTTGCCACTAAAATCATCCAGTTAAAATTAAAAACTTAATTCTTATCGCTATTGATTTATTTATTATTTTCAGTTGTATTTATTAATATTTTAATTATGTATAAATTAAAATCTGCATGTTTTTAAGTGCTTTAAAAAACCAAATCAACAAATTAAATATCCAGAGGATATATATAACGAATATTTGTAGGCATATGTATGAATTAGCATACTAATTTTTTTGTTACAGAAATAATAACCAACTTAAATTAATTATTTTGTATAGTTTTTATTATTTCATTCTTCTTTGGCTTACCAGGAAAACATCTGTTAATGGCATAATATAACATCAGGCCTTTTTTAAATCAGTATTTTATTAGATTTATAAAAAAAAAGCTAATAGCCATCAGAATAACATCAGATTCGAAGTCACCGACCCCTTAACACAGTTAAATTATGTTAAACCCATTTTTTCCGCTACCAGAACGCGATTGAATTTCGTAATGAAATTTTCAGATTTTGTTGTTATTAGTGATCAAATTAAGAAAATTCCACAGTTTAAGATTTCCCCGATTTAAAATTTTTCGACTACAAAGTGGTCGATAAACCGAAAAATGGCCCAATGTATTTACAAAAATTTAAAAATTTTAAATAATATATTGTTATATTTATTAAATAAAAAAAATGGAAAAGAGACATGTGAAAATATTATAATAAAAGTATGCATATAGGGCCATTTGTCGAAAAATCGACCATCTGTGTTTTATCACACAGGTAATACATAGTTAAATTTACATGTGTTGTCCAAAACCAACTGATTCTCATATTTTAGTCCTTTGGCAGCCTGCTAACGTAAATATTTATTATATATTACATTTATATATTTTTTCGATTTTTAAAAAAACTGTCAAAAATAAGAGTAGTTTTTTAACCGCTTACCTGAATAGGTAAAAAGAGAAAATTTGAAAAATTTATTTTTTCTGAATTTCTATTTAACCTAACCGTGTATATGCGGAAAGAGTTTGGAAAAACCTTTTATATTTTTTCCAGAAATTAATTTGAAAGTTAGTGGTCGAAAAATCGACCAGCTTACTAAAATGGGTTAAAACTCTTAAAAATACATTTTACTAGGTAATAATACTATGGTGAAAATTTAAGTGGCAAGCCTATCCTCCATCTTAAATTTTAAAACTGTGATATTAGATTCGAAATCAAATCCATTATCAGAATTTCTAAATAACAATAAGTCGCAAAAATAAAAACTCTATTCGCCATCTTGAATTTTAAATTTTTACATCAATTTCAAAATCAGCTACCCCCTAAAACTGCTAAGCACGGAGTCCACAGAACCCTTAAAAGTCTTAATACGCTTAAGATTTTCCTGAACAAGCTCATTGAATTTTTTTGGATACTTGCTTTAAATTCAATTAATTAGATACTTGCGAGCTTAGAAGCTTTTGCCGATCGTTCCAGGCTTTTCAACTTTCCTGCCCGACATAGTAAGCCTCAACAAGCCAAGCCAACGAGAAAGCAGGGATATGACTTGTAATTGTTTTATATGTCTGAAAGTAGGCTGAAACTTGCTTTTTCAAGTTTATATACTTGAATTCAATTACTTGAAAAGGCTTGAACTTCAAGTAGGCTTGTGCAGTTCTCTGGTACACAGCACGATATGAATTCACAAAATAGTAGGTAGCATAAAAGTAACAAATTCCTGCGTCGGAGCTTCAATCAAAAAATCGTTTGTGAGCAAGCGTTAATCAAAATTTGCAGAGAGTAAGAGAGTAAAAAAGCGCGATGTACTTCAATCATTTGACTGACGAGTGAACACCTACATTCTTGCAGGAAAAAAGTCAGTGGAAATCCGATTCTGCTTAACCTTGGTTGTCACACCTCGCTCTAGCAACTAAACTGCAAATGACAAACACAAGATCGTCGTTGGACACCCGAGAGATGCAAAGCTTTTTCGCAGTTTCATAGATTTAATAATGTAATGTTTTTTTTTAATAAAATAGCTTTTCAATTCAAAAATTTACAATAACACATAATATATTGAAAAACACACGTTAGTATTCACACCAATAAATTTTATTAAATTTCAACATTATTTTATTACATGTTACATTCATTTCTATTTCAACGTACTTGTAGGCAATTGTTAATTTTTCCATCGCGTTATACTAAAAAACATGTACCAACAACAAGACAAACGCATTCACACCAACAATAAAAAAAACACCAATGCTGATGACATCGTGTAGGAAGTAGAAGTAACATTTTTGTTCTTGGGATAGATATAGGATAGGATAAATATGTTTCATATGTAGGATAACCCACTTGTGGATTACGATCTGCTGCAACATATATTCCAATAATACTAACCTAAAGCTCCAACCAATGAACAACACGACAAGGGTCCAGACGCCTGTAGCCACACGAATAAATCATCATCACCGACAGCTAGAATTCAAGTTCCGGAAGAACGGGGAGCTGCTCAACATTCGGTCGCTTACCTTTAGTTTGTTTGTTTGTATTATTTATACAGTCATGTATTTAATTAGTGATGAAAAGAAAAAGGAAATGCAACACCGCATAAGAAAGAAGAAAAAAAAAACACAAAAACAAACAATAAGTAAACAAAAAAAGCCACGATTATAAAGAGTAAAAATAAACAAAAAGAAAAAAGGAACTAACTTATAAAAATAAAGAAGTTGCAACATCTCATAAAAAGAAAAAAAATAATAAGAATTCAAAAAAGAGCCACTATTATGGGAATTATTTATAAAACTATTATTTATAGTATATCAACCTTCCAATAAGACTAATTGCCTAGAGTAAGAACAAGAAAAAGATATAGGTACGTACACTTTAACTACAACTTTAATTAAAATGTAAAGAGATCAAACAGAACAACTAAGTAAGAATATTTAAGTCAAAAGTGAACTAATTTCAAAGTATAAACCGATAAGAAAAAAAAACAGGAAAGGAAAAGATGTATATATGTATATTTTAAATACAATACAAAAATAGACAGTAAGCAGCTAAGCAACGAAAAAATTATTGTTAGGTCTTTAACAATAATTTTTTCTTTTTCAAAGGGCGGAGAAATGTTGTGTTAATAGAACAACTATTAAAACCAATACAAGACTTAAATCAATGCATATTTGTAGGCACTACCTCTGGTGCCATACAACAAACTTAATAAATTCGAAGGCAATGCCAAGATCAAGTGCATGAAAATGCAGCGTCAGCGATAAGGCGTAAAACAGGTTAAGCTCGTCGCGTGCTACCAGCCGGTACCCAGCGACCAGCTTAAATAACAAGCCGTAGCGCCGGTGTGTTGTTATTGTCTCACCGTGAGAAATAAATTGACACCGCTTTGCCTTCTGCATTGGGCGCAAAATGCATTGACAGCATTTTAAATTAATAATATTTTATTGTTGTAATTGCATGCATTTATGGTATTTTATTTACTGTAGCTTGCACTTGAAGAATATTTAGCGTAACAAGAATTCCGCCTTTTGAAAATAAAAACATGAGTAATGAAATGCCACCTGAGCATTTTACATATGTTAAGCACAAAATCGTTTCCGCATAATTTGAAACTCGACCAAGTTATGGGGAAATACCTTGTAGATTAAATAAGTGTTACAATTATCCAATTAGTAAGTAAGTCAAATTTAAATATGTGACAAAAAGCTGTCAACTAAGTAATTAAAGAAGAATGTAAAGATTGAGGCAGCCAGATATTTGTTATAAATATCGGTGCTTTTAAGTTGTAAAGAGAGATTGTTAAAAAGCTTGCTAACAAGAAGCAGCCCGTTGTTGCAGATTAAAACAATAAACTCCTAAATACAAATATAACCCTTGCGGAATTATTCACTGGGATCCAGGATCAAGAAAGCACTCGATAAGAGTAAGTATACTGCTGGCTGGTGAGCCATTACAATACTCACTGCACACTTCCGGCAACCTCGCGGCTGCCTAGATCCTGGCAGCTACCCTGCCTAAAAAACTCAAGGTAACCTCACGATGTACATTTATGCCCGCGGGCATATATGTAACTCGTGAGTATTTTTTTTTTTTTGATAAGGACGAGTTGGTAGGATTGTTCAAAGAAGAACCTACGGGTATCCTCATAGGGAGGATCACAACAAAACAGCCTTTGGAGTTATAGTTCATGAATGAACATATAGTATTAAAAAATGCACATCCAAAAAGGATGTGCACCTGAAATACTCTTCACAGACCTGTATTATACAAGTGACACCTTGAAAAGCAACCACGTACTAGATGTCACATTCACAAACACAAAAGTATTACCCTGTGCCCTATTCTATAAAAGCAATATGCACTAAGAATTCCATACTGCCCTTAATAGTACCAGTGTGGCTACCGGTAGATGGCGTACCTTCATTACCATCTACTGGTCAAGACGAGACCTATCCAATCTCTGGCATACTAAGCAGGTATGCCAGCCCCGTCGTACTACTGCGCGACCCTGCCGGTCAATCTAGACCTGTGCAAGCGATGTGCACAAACCACAGCCAGCACGAGTCTCCCCGAAGTGCCAACCCATGATAGTCACCTGGGCAACTCGGTCCCGCCGAAATGGGGGTCTACAACATCCCAGCAAAGAGACAAAAAATCACATAAACATATATATAGAATTTTTGTTTTTGACTGTGCACATAGCACTGTTCCGTATTTGACTGCCACCTCAATCCAAGGCATGGTAAGATTACCATACCCTGAACGAAGTGCCTACGATTTTTTTGACCAGCTGACTCGCAAGAAGGTCCACACAAGGTCTTTTTTAGAGACCTTGCCATTTATGCCCGTGTCCTAAGACACCAAATTAATCAATATATATACAATATATATAAATAAATAAAATACATAATTAATAACTTACTTTTTTCGTTCTGCTTTTTAAATTTTATTGTGTTGAATTTTTTTGAATTAATAAAACACAACTGCCAACTTGACAGCTGTTTGTTATAACAGATTTGTAAAACATTTTTTTCGAACCCCTTTAACAGAATACGAAAAAAGTTCGAAACACAGAATACGACTTGTAACGAGCATTGCCATATGTTTTTTTGTAAGTCCTGTAATTTTCAAAAAAAAATCCTGTATTTTTAGAGAAAATACTGCTCTTATAAAAGGACTAAAAACAAATATTTAAAAATTTTTTTTTATATCATTTTTAATATTCCTTATCTTACCAGGTTTTGTTACAAGTATTTGTCCATTTGTAATTTGCTAAAGACTAGCGAAAAGAAATTAACAAAAACGATGACAGCAACAATGACAGGAAAAGCACTGCCACATGATCAAACTTTTGAAAGGATGTAAAAAGTAGTAGCAACTTTATTTGCTACTTTTATATAAGTACTTACATATAATTTATAAACATAAAATTTCTATTTTGTTTTCTTCAACGAAAATTAAAAAACTGGATTAAAAAAAAACCTGCTCAAATCCTGGGAGAAATATGATCCTGTCTACCTGCTCAAAATACTGCCCAAAACAGGATTAACTGCCCATATGGTAATGCTGCTTGTAACAGATATTTTATAAGCTGACTCTGTTATGCTCCTTAACAGGAAATTCACAACGAAATAACAAAATTGGGAAGAATAGACTCAAATAATGATCAAATATCAACAATAGTACTTTTTGTAATAATAGTAATCATCAATAATAGTACTTTTTTGCAGTTTTTGTTGGCTTTTTAGAAGTTTTCTTCCATGCTTTTTTTAAAGCGAACACCCTGTACATATCTCAGCCATGGTTATAATCACGAGCGCTTCAATGGCAACGGTGCTGGAACTGCCAAAATTTTTGACAACGCTCGGAGGGGAAACTCCGAGGATGAACTGATGTATTAAAAACTATAAATTATGGTACATAATGATCATTACACGTGGAACTGAACAAGATTCCAACGTTGCACGGCCAAACCCATAATAGTGTGTAAAATCAAAGTAAGCCATCTTAAGGCAAATATGTTTCCCGATATTTTGATGTGGATGTCATTTCTGGTAATTATTTAGTATAGAAGCGATAAAGGATCTATGATTTTATCCATTGATTTCTGGAAAGGATTTCAGCGCTGCCTGGTGAAACTATAAATAGTGTGCAAGATCAAAGTATGCCAAACAAAAGGTAATATTTTGCCGATTTTTTGGTATATGTGCTCTTTCCGGGAATTATTTAGTATAGAAACTAGTAGCTGAACAAATTATTTCATCTAATTTGTCCTGGACAAAGTTTCAGCGTTGCTTGGCCAAACCCATAATAGTGTGTAAAATCAAAGTATGCCATCTTATGGCAAATATTTTTTCCGACATTTTAGTGTGAATATCATTTCTAGGAATTATTTAGTACAGAAGCTAAAGAGGATATTTTATTTCATCCTGTTATTTCTGGAAAGGATTTCAGCGTTGCCTGGTGAAATCATAAATAGTGTGCAAGATCAAAGTATGCCAAACAAAAGGTAATATTTTTGGCAATTTTTTGGTATGTGTCCTCTTTCCGAGAATTATTTAGTATAGAAACTAGTAGCTGAACAAATTATTTCACCTAATTTGTCCTGGACAAGGTTTCAGCGTTGCTTGGCCAAACCCATAATAGTGTGTAAAATCAAAGTATGCCATCTTATGGCAAATATTTTGTCCGACATTTTAGTGCGACTGTTATTTCTGGGAATTATTTAGTATAGAAGTTATAAAAGAAACGTGTAATTCATCATTGTTTCTATAGAGCATTGTATGTCATATTAGTCAAGCTATTTGAACAACTTCGAGTATGCGTAACAAATTCTACATTTTTGTTAGATTTTTTTATATAACTTCTCTGGGTTGTACATTTTAAAAAAGAATTTCTTGTTGCATTCGATCTTGTTCGAAATCGTACGCGTCCAGCGCAGCATTCGCAATTAAAAAATACTGTATTAAACGAATTTTCCATATGCTTGATATAATAAAGATTTATTGTTTAAACATTAAAAACTAGCATTTTTATTAAAAAAAAAATTCTTCATAAAAAGATTATCTGCACTGAGCAATCGAACCCTCGACCCTTGGGTTACTAGTATTTGCCTTATACTCTACTCCACGGAGCCCTCCAACCTGCGATGTTCAAAATTTACATATATAGTTTTAAGATTAATAATTTATATATATGGTATTAACCTAGCTATATTATGAAAAAGAACATAAGTAAATTCTACCTAAAATAAATATGTAATTAATAAAATTAACTACAGAAATCTTTAAATAATTTAATTGTATTTACAGGTCAAAAAATTTTGACCTTCAAGCTTGCATTCCAATAAGTCATAACTTTTCGTGTTTTGTAGCTGTGTACAGAATGTGTAACCTTGAAAAAGTTTCGTTAATTTTTAAGAAGACAGGATTGCAGAAATAAGTAATAAGGAACATACAATCTTAAAGAAAGTATCCAATAGGAGTTATACAAGATACTTTGGAGCAACGCATGTTTTTAAGTATTTGCCACTAAAATCATCCAGTTAAAATTAAAAACTTAATTCTTATCGCTATTGATTTATTTATTATTTTCAGTTGAATATATTAATATTTTAATTATGTATAAATTAAAATCTGCATGTTTTTAAGTGCTTTAAAAAACCAAATCAACAAATTAAATATCCAGAGGATATATATAACGAATATTCCTAGGCATATGTATGAATTAGCATACTAATTTTTGTTACAGAAATAATAACCAACTTAAATTAATTATTTTGTATAGTTGTTATTATTTCATTCTTCTTTGGCTTACCAGGAAAACATCTGTTGATGGCATAATATAACATCAGGCCTTTTTTAAATCAGTATTTTATTAGATTTATAAAAAAAAGCTAATAGCCATCAGAATAACATCAGATTCGAAGTCACCGACCCCTTAACACAGTTAAATTATGTTAAACCCATCTTTTCCGCTACCAGAACGCGATTGAATTTCGTAATGAAATTTTCAGATTTTGTTGTTATTAGTGATCAAATTATAAATAAAAAATATGGAAAAGAGACATGTGAAAATATTATAATAAAAGTATGCATATAGGGCCATTTGTCGAAAAATCGACCATCTGTGTTTTATCACACAGGTAATACATAGTTAAATTTACATGTGTTGTCCAAAACCAACTGATTCTCATATTTTAGTCCTTTGGCAGCCTGCTAACGTAAATATTTATTATATATTACATTTATATATTTTTCGATTTTTAAAAAAACTGTCAAAAATAAGAGTAGTTTTTTAACCGCTCACCTGAATAGGTAAAAAGAGAAAATTTGAAATATTTATTTTTTCTGAATTTCTATTTAACCTAACCGTGTATATGCGGAAAGAGTTTGAAAAAACCTTTTATATTTTTTCCAGAAATTAATTTGAAAGTTAGTGGTCGAAAAATCGACCAGCTTACTAAAATGGGTTAAAACTCTTAAAAATACATTTTACTAGGTAATAATACTATGGTGAAAATTTAAGTGGCAAGCCTATCCTCCATCTTAAATTTTAAAACTGTGATATTAGATTCGAAATCAAATCCATTATCAGAATTTCTAAATAACAAGAAGTCGCAAAAATAAAAACTCTATTCGCCATCTTGAATTTTAAATTTTTACATCAATTTCAAAATCAGCTACCCCCTAAAACTGCTAAGCACGGAGTCCACAGAACCCTTAAAAGTCTTAATACGCTTAAGATTTTCCTGAACAAGCTCATTGAATTTTTTTGGATACTTGCTTTAAATTCAATTAATTAGATACTTGCGAGCTTAGAAGCTTTTGCCGATCGTTCCAGGCTTTTCAACTTTCCTGCCCGACATAGTAAGCCTCAACAAGCCAAGCCAACGAGAAAGCAGGGATATGACTTGTAATTGTTTTATATGTTTGAAAGTAGGCTGAAACTTGCTTTTCCAAGTTTATATACTTGAATTCAATTACTTGAAAAGGCTTGAACTTCAAGTAGGCTTGTGCAGTTCTCTGGTACACAGCACGATATGAATTCACAAAATAGTAGGTAGCATAAAAGTAACAAATTCCTGCGTCGGAGCTTCAATCAAAAAATCGTTTGTGAGCAAGCGTTAATCAAAATTTGCAGAGAGTAAGAGAGTAAAAAAGCGCGATGTACTTCAATCATTTGACTGACGAGTGAACACCTACATTCTTGCAGGAAAAAAGTCAGTGGAAATCCGATTGATATTGCCACCTGCTTCTTTTCATTTAAAAATAACCCAAAGGAGATGATTATACTTGCAAAAACTGCTTAACCTTGGTTGTCACACCTCGCTCTAGCAACTAAACTGCAAATGACAAACACAAGTTCGTCGTTGGACACCCGAGAGATGCAAAGCTTTTTCGCAGTTTCATAGATTTAATAATGTAATGTTTTTTTTTAATAAAATAGCTTTTCAATTCAAAAATTTAAAATAACACAAAATAAATTGAAAAAACACACATTAGTATTCACACCAATAAATTTTATTAAATTTCAACATTATTTTATTACATGTTACATTCATTGCTATTTCAACGTACTTGTAGGCAATTGTTAATTTTTCCATCGCGTTATACTAAAAAACATGTACCAACAACAAGACAAACGCATTCACACCAACAATAAAAAAAACACCAATGCTGATGACATCGTATAGGAATTAGAAGTAACATTTTTGTTCTTGGGATAGTTGATAAATATGTTTCATATGTAGGATACCCCACTTGTGGATTACGATCTGCTGCAACATAGCTTCCAATAATACTAACCTAAAGCTCCAACCAATGAACAACACGACAAGGGTCCAGACGCCTGTAGCCACACGAATAAATCATCATCACCGACAGCTAGAATTCAAGTTCCGGAAGAACGGGGAGCTGCTCAACATTCGGTCGCTTACCTTTAGTTTGTTTGTTGGTATTATTTATATAGTCATCTATTTAATTAGTGATGAAAAGAAAAAGGAAATGCAACACCGCATAAAAAAGAAGAAAAAAAAAACACAAAAACAAACAATAAGTAAACAAAAAAAGCCACGATTATAAAGAGTAAAAATAAACAAAAAGAAAAAGGAACTAACTTATTAAAAAAATAGAAGTTGCAACATCGCATAAAAAGAAAAAAAATAATAAGAATGCAAAAAAGAGCCACTATCATGGGAATTATTTATAAAACTATTATTTATAGTATATCAACCTTCCAATAAGACTAATTGCCTAGAGTAAGAACAAGAAAAAGATATAGGTACGTACACTTTAACTACAACTTTAATTAAAATGTAAAGAGATCAAACAGAACAAGTAAGTAAGAATATATAAGTCAAAAGTGAACTAATTTCAAAGTACACACCGATAAGAAAAAAAAAAACAGGAAAGGAAAAGATGTATATATGTATATTTTAAATACAATACAAAAATAGACAGTAAGCAGCTAAGCAACGAAAAAATTATTGTTAGGTCTTTAACAATAATTTTTTCTTTTTCAAAGGGCGGAGAAATGTTGTGTTAATAGAACAACTATTAAAACCAATACAAGACTTAAATCAATGCATATTTGTAGGCACTACCTCTAGTGCCATACAACAAACTTAATAAATTCGAAGGCAATGCCAAGATCAAGTGCATGAAAATGCAGCGTCAGCGATAAGGCGTAAAACAGGTTAAGCTCGTCGCGTGCTACCAGCCGGTACCCAGCGACCAGCTTAAATAACAAGCCGTAGCGCCGGTGTGTTGTTATTGTCTCACCGTGAGAAATAAACTGACACCGCTTTGCCTTCTGCATTGGGCGCAAAATGCATTGACAGCATTTTAAATTAATAATATTTTATTGTTGTAATTGCATGAATTTATGGTATTTTATTTACTGTAGCTTGCACTTGAAGAATATTTAGCGTAACAAGAATTCCGCCTTTTGAAAATAAAAACATGAGTAATGAAATGCCACCTGAGCATTTTACATATGTTAAGCACAAAATCGTTTCCGCATAATTTGAAACTCGACCAAGTTATGGGGAAATACCTTGTAGATTAAATAAGTGTTACAATTATGCAATTAGTAAGTAAGTCAAATTTAAGTATGTGACAAAAAACTGTCAACTAAGTAATTAAAGAAGAATGTAAAGATTGAGGCAGCCAGATATTTGTTATAAATATCGGTGCTTTTAAGTTGTAAAGAGAGATTGTTAAAAAGCTTACTAACAAGAAGCAGCCCGTTGTTGCAGATTAAAACAATAAACTCCTAAATACAAATATAACCCTTGCGGAATTATTCACTTGGAACCAGGATCACGAAAGCACTCGATAAGAGTAAGTATACTGCTGGCTGGTGAGCCATTACAATACTCACTGCACACTTCCGGCAACCTCGCGGCTGCCTAGATCCTGGCAGCTACCCTGCCTAAAAAACTCAAGGTAACTTCACGATGTACATTTATGCCCGCGGGCATATATGTAACTCGAATTTTTTTCGAACCCCTTTAACAGAATACGAAAAAAGTTCGAAACACAGAATACGACTTGTAACGAGCATTGCCATATGTTTTTTTGTAAGTCCTGTAATTTTAAAAAAAAAATCCTGTATTTTTAGAGAAAATACTGCTCTTATAAAAGGACTAAAAACAAATATTTAAAAATTTTTTTTTATATCATTTTTAATATTCCTTATCTTACCAGGTTTTGTTACAAGTATTTGTCCATTTGTAATTTGCTAAAGACTAGCGAAAAGAAATTAACAAAAACGATGACAGCAACAATGACAGGAAAAGCACTGCCACATGATCAAACTTTTGAAAGGATGTAAAAAGTAGTAGCAACTTTATTTGCTACTTTTATATAAGTACTTACATATAATTTATAAACATAAAATTTCTATTTTGTTTTCTTCAACGAAAATTAAAAAACTGGATTAAAAAAAAACCTGCCCAAATCCTGGGAGAAATATGATCCTGTCTACCTGCTCAAAATACTGCCCAAAACAGGATTAACTGCCCATATGGTAATGCTGCTTGTAACAGATATTTTATAAGCTGACTCTGTTATGCTCCTTAACAGGAAATTCACAACGAAATAACAAAATTGGGAAGAATAGACTCAAATAATGATCAAATATCAACAATAGTACTTTTTGTAATAATAGTAATCATCAATAATAGTACTTTTTTGCAGTTTTTGTTGGCTTTTTAGAAGTTTTCTTCCATGCTTTTTTTAAAGCGAACACCCTGTACATATCTCAGCCATGGTTATAATCACGAGCGCTTCAATGGCAACGGTGCTGGAACTGCCAAAATTTTTGACAACGCTCGGAGGGGAAACTCCGAGGATGAACTGATGTATTAAAAACTATAAATTATGGTACATAATGATCATTACACGTGGAACTGAACAAGATTCCAACGTTGCACGGCCAAACCCATAATAGTGTGTAAAATCAAAGTAAGCCATCTTAAGGCAAATATGTTTCCCGATATTTTGATGTGGATGTCATTTCTGGTAATTATTTAGTATAGAAGCGATAAAGGATCTATGATTTTATCCATTGATTTCTGGAAAGGATTTCAGCGCTGCCTGGTGAAACTATAAATAGTGTGCAAGATCAAAGTATGCCAAACAAAAGGTAATATTTTGCCGATTTTTTGGTATATGTGCTCTTTCCGGGAATTATTTAGTATAGAAACTAGTAGCTGAACAAATTATTTCATCTAATTTGTCCTGGACAAAGTTTCAGCGTTGCTTGGCCAAACCCATAATAGTGTGTAAAATCAAAGTATGCCATCTTATGGCAAATATTTTTTCCGACATTTTAGTGTGAATATCATTTCTAGGAATTATTTAGTACAGAAGCTAAAGAGGATATTTTATTTCATCCTGTTATTTCTGGAAAGGATTTCAGCGTTGCCTGGTGAAATCATAAATAGTGTGCAAGATCAAAGTATGCCAAACAAAAGGTAATATTTTTGGCAATTTTTTGGTATGTGTCCTCTTTCCGAGAATTATTTAGTATAGAAACTAGTAGCTGAACAAATTATTTCACCTAATTTGTCCTGGACAAGGTTTCAGCGTTGCTTGGCCAAACCCATAATAGTGTGTAAAATCAAAGTATGCCATCTTATGGCAAATATTTTGTCCGACATTTTAGTGCGACTGTTATTTCTGGGAATTATTTAGTATAGAAGTTATAAAAGAAACGTGTAATTCATCATTGTTTCTATAGAGCATTGTATGTCATATTAGTCAAGCTATTTGAACAACTTCGAGTATGCGTAACAAATTCTACATTTTTGTTAGATTTTTTTATATAACTTCTCTGGGTTGTACATTTTAAAAAAGAATTTCTTGTTGCATTCGATCTTGTTCGAAATCGTACGCGTCCAGCGCAGCATTCGCAATTAAAAAATACTGTATTAAACGAATTTTCCATATGCTTGATATAATAAAGATTTATTGTTTAAACATTAAAAACTAGCATTTTTATTAAAAAAAAAATTCTTCATAAAAAGATTATCTGCACTGAGCAATCGAACCCTCGACCCTTGGGTTACTAGTATTTGCCTTATACTCTACTCCACGGAGCCCTCCAACCTGCGATGTTCAAAATTTACATATATAGTTTTAAGATTAATAATTTATATATATGGTATTAACCTAGCTATATTATGAAAAAGAACATAAGTAAATTCTACCTAAAATAAATATGTAATTAATAAAATTAACTACAGAAATCTTTAAATAATTTAATTGTATTTACAGGTCAAAAAATTTTGACCTTCAAGCTTGCATTCCAATAAGTCATAACTTTTCGTGTTTTGTAGCTGTGTACAGAATGTGTAACCTTGAAAAAGTTTCGTTAATTTTTAAGAAGACAGGATTGCAGAAATAAGTAATAAGGAACATACAATCTTAAAGAAAGTATCCAATAGGAGTTATACAAGATACTTTGGAGCAACGCATGTTTTTAAGTATTTGCCACTAAAATCATCCAGTTAAAATTAAAAACTTAATTCTTATCGCTATTGATTTATTTATTATTTTCAGTTGAATATATTAATATTTTAATTATGTATAAATTAAAATCTGCATGTTTTTAAGTGCTTTAAAAAACCAAATCAACAAATTAAATATCCAGAGGATATATATAACGAATATTCCTAGGCATATGTATGAATTAGCATACTAATTTTTGTTACAGAAATAATAACCAACTTAAATTAATTATTTTGTATAGTTGTTATTATTTCATTCTTCTTTGGCTTACCAGGAAAACATCTGTTGATGGCATAATATAACATCAGGCCTTTTTTAAATCAGTATTTTATTAGATTTATAAAAAAAAGCTAATAGCCATCAGAATAACATCAGATTCGAAGTCACCGACCCCTTAACACAGTTAAATTATGTTAAACCCATCTTTTCCGCTACCAGAACGCGATTGAATTTCGTAATGAAATTTTCAGATTTTGTTGTTATTAGTGATCAAATTAAGAACATTTCACAGTTGTAAGATTTTTCCGATTTAAAATTTTTCGACTACAAAGTGGTCGATAAACCGAAAAATGGCCCAATGTATTTACAAAAATTTAAAAATTTTAAATAATATATTGTTATATTTATTAAATAAAAAATATGGAAAAGAGACATGTGAAAATATTATAATAAAAGTATGCATATAGGGCCATTTGTCGAAAAATCGACCATCTGTGTTTTATCACACAGGTAATACATAGTTAAATTTACATGTGTTGTCCAAAACCAACTGATTCTCATATTTTAGTCCTTTGGCAGCCTGCTAACGTAAATATTTATTATATATTACATTTATATATTTTTCGATTTTTAAAAAAACTGTCAAAAATAAGAGTAGTTTTTTAACCGCTCACCTGAATAGGTAAAAAGAGAAAATTTGAAATATTTATTTTTTCTGAATTTCTATTTAACCTAACCGTGTATATGCGGAAAGAGTTTGAAAAAACCTTTTATATTTTTTCCAGAAATTAATTTGAAAGTTAGTGGTCGAAAAATCGACCAGCTTACTAAAATGGGTTAAAACTCTTAAAAATACATTTTACTAGGTAATAATACTATGGTGAAAATTTAAGTGGCAAGCCTATCCTCCATCTTAAATTTTAAAACTGTGATATTAGATTCGAAATCAAATCCATTATCAGAATTTCTAAATAACAAGAAGTCGCAAAAATAAAAACTCTATTCGCCATCTTGAATTTTAAATTTTTACATCAATTTCAAAATCAGCTACCCCCTAAAACTGCTAAGCACGGAGTCCACAGAACCCTTAAAAGTCTTAATACGCTTAAGATTTTCCTGAACAAGCTCATTGAATTTTTTTGGATACTTGCTTTAAATTCAATTAATTAGATACTTGCGAGCTTAGAAGCTTTTGCCGATCGTTCCAGGCTTTTCAACTTTCCTGCCCGACATAGTAAGCCTCAACAAGCCAAGCCAACGAGAAAGCAGGGATATGACTTGTAATTGTTTTATATGTTTGAAAGTAGGCTGAAACTTGCTTTTCCAAGTTTATATACTTGAATTCAATTACTTGAAAAGGCTTGAACTTCAAGTAGGCTTGTGCAGTTCTCTGGTACACAGCACGATATGAATTCACAAAATAGTAGGTAGCATAAAAGTAACAAATTCCTGCGTCGGAGCTTCAATCAAAAAATCGTTTGTGAGCAAGCGTTAATCAAAATTTGCAGAGAGTAAGAGAGTAAAAAAGCGCGATGTACTTCAATCATTTGACTGACGAGTGAACACCTACATTCTTGCAGGAAAAAAGTCAGTGGAAATCCGATTGATATTGCCACCTGCTTCTTTTCATTTAAAAATAACCCAAAGGAGATGATTATACTTGCAAAAACTGCTTAACCTTGGTTGTGACACCTCGCTCTAGCAACTAAACTGCAAATGACAAACACAAGTTCGTCGTTGGACACCCGAGAGATGCAAAGCTTTTTCGCAGTTTCATAGATTTAATAATGTAATGTTTTTTTTTAATAAAATAGCTTTTCAATTCAAAAATTTAAAATAACACATAATATATTGAAAAAACACACGTTAGTATTCACACCAATAAATTTTATTAAATTTCAACATTATTTTATTACATGTTACATTCATTGCTATTTCAACGTACTTGTAGGCAATTGTTAATTTTTCCATCGCGTTATACTAAAAAACATGTACCAACAACAAGACAAACGCATTCACACCAACAATAAAAAAAACACCAATGCTGATGACATCGTGTAGAAATTAGAAGTAACATTTTTGTTCTTGGGATAGTTGATAAATATGTTTCATATGTAGGATACCCCACTTGTGGATTACGATCTGCTGCAACATAGCTTCCAATAATACTAACCTAAAGCTCCAACCAATGAACAACACGACAAGGGTCCAGACGCCTGTAGCCACACGAATAAATCATCATCACCGACAGCTAGAATTCAAGTTCCGGAAGAACGGGGAGCTGCTCAACATTCGGTCGCTTACCTTTAGTTTGTTTGTTTGTATTATTTATACAGTCATGTATTTAATTAGTGATGAAAAGAAAAAGGAAATGCAACACCGCATAAAAAAGAAGAAAAAAAAAACACAAAAACAAACAATATCTAAACAAAAAAAGCCACGATTATAAAGAGTAAAAATAAACAAAAAGAAAAAGGAACTAACTTATTAAAAAAATAGAAGTTGCAACATCGCATAAAAAGAAAAAAAATAATAAGAATGCAAAAAAGAGCCACTATCATGGGAATTATTTATAAAACTATTATTTATAGTATATCAACCTTCCAATAAGACTAATTGCCTAGAGTAAGAACAAGAAAAAGATATAGGTACGTACACTTTAACTACAACTTTAATTAAAATGTAAAGAGATCAAACAGAACAAGTAAGTAAGAATATATAAGTCAAAAGTGAACTAATTTCAAAGTACACACCGATAAGAAAAAAAAAAACAGGAAAGGAAAAGATGTATATATGTATATTTTAAATACAATACAAAAATAGACAGTAAGCAGCTAAGCAACGAAAAAATTATTGTTCGGTCTTTAACAATAATTTTTTCTTTTTCAAAGGGCGGAGAAATGTTGTGTTAATAGAACAACTATTAAAACCAATACAAGACTTAAATCAATGCATATTTGTAGGCACTACCTCTGGTGCCATACAACAAACTTAATAAATTCGAAGGCAATGCCAAGATCAAGTGCATGAAAATGCAGCGTCAGCGATAAGGCGTAAAACAGGTTAAGCTCGTCGCGTGCTACCAGCCGGTACCCAGCGACCAGCTTAAATAACAAGCCGTAGCGCCGGTGTGTTGTTATTGTCTCACCGTGAGAAATAAACTGACACCGCTTTGCCTTCTGCATTGGGCGCAAAATGCATTGACAGCATTTTAAATTAATAATATTTTATTGTTGTAATTGCATGAATTTATGGTATTTTATTTACTGTAGCTTGCACTTGAAGAATATTTAGCGTAACAAGAATTCCGCCTTTTGAAAATAAAAACATGAGTAATGAAATGCCACCTGAGCATTTTACATATGTTAAGCACAAAATCGTTTCCGCATAATTTGAAACTCGACCAAGTTATGGGGAAATACCTTGTAGATTAAATAAGTGTTACAATTATGCAATTAGTAAGTAAGTCAAATTTAAGTATGTGACAAAAAACTGTCAACTAAGTAATTAAAGAAGAATGTAAAGATTGAGGCAGCCAGATATTTGTTATAAATATCGGTGCTTTTAAGTTGTAAAGAGAGATTGTTAAAAAGCTTACTAACAAGAAGCAGCCCGTTGTTGCAGATTAAAACAATAAACTCCTAAATACAAATATAACCCTTGCGGAATTATTCACTTTCCAGTGAACCAGGAACCAGGATCACGAAAGCACTCGATAAGAGTAAGTATACTGCTGGCTGGTGAGCCATTACAATACTCACTGCACACTTCCGGCAACCTCGCGGCTGCCTAGATCCTGGCAGCTACCCTGCCTAAAAAACTCAAGGTAACTTCACGATGTACATTTATGCCCGCGGGCATATATGTAACTCGAATTTTTTTCGAACCCCTTTAACAGAATACGAAAAAAGTTCGAAACACAGAATACGACTTGTAACGAGCATTGCCATATGTTTTTTTGTAAGTCCTGTAATTTTCAAAAAAAAATCCTGTATTTTTAGAGAAAATACTGCTCTTATAAAAGGACTAAAAACAAATATTTAAAAATTTTTTTTTATATCATTTTTAATATTCCTTATCTTACCAGGTTTTGTTACAAGTATTTGTCCATTTGTAATTTGCTAAAGACTAGCGAAAAGAAATTAACAAAAACGATGACAGCAACAATGACAGGAAAAGCACTGCCACATGATCAAACTTTTGAAAGGATGTAAAAAGTAGTAGCAACTTTATTTGCTACTTTTATATAAGTACTTACATATAATTTATAAACATAAAATTTCTATTTTGTTTTCTTCAACGAAAATTAAAAAACTGGATTAAAAAAAAACCTGCCCAAATCCTGGGAGAAATATGATCCTGTCTACCTGCTCAAAATACTGCCCAAAACAGGATTAACTGCCCATATGGTAATGCTGCTTGTAACAGATATTTTATAAGCTGACTCTGTTATGCTCCTTAACAGGAAATTCACAACGAAATAACAAAATTGGGAAGAATAGACTCAAATAATGATCAAATATCAACAATAGTACTTTTTGTAATAATAGTAATCATCAATAATAGTACTTTTTTGCAGTTTTTGTTGGCTTTTTAGAAGTTTTCTTCCATGCTTTTTTTAAAGCGAACACCCTGTACATATCTCAGCCATGGTTATAATCACGAGCGCTTCAATGGCAACGGTGCTGGAACTGCCAAAATTTTTGACAACGCTCGGAGGGGAAACTCCGAGGATGAACTGATGTATTAAAAACTATAAATTATGGTACATAATGATCATTACACGTGGAACTGAACAAGATTCCAACGTTGCACGGCCAAACCCATAATAGTGTGTAAAATCAAAGTAAGCCATCTTAAGGCAAATATGTTTCCCGATATTTTGATGTGGATGTCATTTCTGGGAATTATTTAGTATAGAAGCGATAAAGGATCTATGATTTTATCCATTGATTTCTGGAAAGGATTTCAGCGCTGCCTGGTGAAACTATAAATAGTGTGCAAGATCAAAGTATGCCAAACAAAAGGTAATATTTTGCCTATTTTTTGGTATATGTGCTCTTTCCGGGAATTATTTAGTATAGAAACTAGTAGCTGAACAAATTATTTCATCTAATTTGTCCTGGACAAAGTTTCAGCGTTGCTTGGCCAAACCCATAATAGTGTGTAAAATCAAAGTATGCCATCTTATGGCAAATATTTTTTCCGACATTTTAGTGTGAATATCATTTCTAGGAATTATTTAGTACAGAAGCTAAAGAGGATATTTTATTTCATCCTGTTATTTCTGGAAAGGATTTCAGCGTTGCCTGGTGAAATCATAAATAGTGTGCAAGATCAAAGTATGCCAAACAAAAGGTAATATTTTTGGCAATTTTTTGGTATGTGTCCTCTTTCCGAGAATTATTTAGTATAGAAACTAGTAGCTGAACAAATTATTTCACCTAATTTGTCCTGGACAAGGTTTCAGCGTTGCTTGGCCAAACCCATAATAGTGTGTAAAATCAAAGTATGCCATCTTATGGCAAATATTTTGTCCGACATTTTAGTGCGACTGTTATTTCTGGGAATTATTTAGTATAGAAGTTATAAAAGAAACGTGTAATTCATCATTGTTTCTATAGAGCATTCTATGTCATATTAGTCAAGCTATTTGAACAACTTCGAGTATGCGTAACAAATTCTACATTTTTGTTAGATTTTTTTATATAACTTCTCTGGGTTGTACATTTTAAAAAAGAATTTCTTGTTGCATTCGATCTTGTTCGAAATCGTACGCGTCCAGCGCAGCATTCGCAATTAAAAAATACTGTATTAAACGAATTTTCCATATGCTTGATATAATAAAGATTTATTGTTTAAACATTAAAAACTAGCATTTTTATTAAAAAAAAAATTCTTCATAAAAAGATTATCTGCACTGAGCAATCGAACCCTCGACCCTTGGGTTACTAGTATTTGCCTTATACTCTACTCCACGGAGCCCTCCAACCTGCGATGTTCAAAATTTACATATATAGTTTTAAGATTAATAATTTATATATATGGTATTAACCTAGCTATATTATGAAAAAGAAACATAAGTAAATTCTACCTAAAATAAATATGTAATTAATAAAATTAACTACAGAAATCTTTAAATAATTTAATTGTATTTACAGGTCAAAAAATTTTGACCTTCAAGCTTGCATTCCAATAAGTCATAACTTTTCGTGTTTTGTAGCTGTGTACAGAATGTGTAACCTTGAAAAAGTTTCGTTAATTTTTAAGAAGACAGGATTGCAGAAATAAGTAATAAGGAACATACAATCTTAAAGAAAGTATCCAATAGGAGTTATACAAGATACTTTGGAGCAACGCATGTTTTTAAGTATTTGCCACTAAAATCATCCAGTTAAAATTAAAAATTTAATTCTTATCGCTATTGATTTATTTATTATTTTCAGTTGTATATATTAATATTTTAATTATGTATAAATTAAAATCTGCATGTTTTTAAGTGCTTTAAAAAACCAAATCAACAAATTAAATATCCAGAGGATATATATAACGAATATTCCTAGGCATATGTATGAATTAGCATACTAATTTTTGTTACAGAAATAATAACCAACTTAAATTAATTATTTTGTATAGTTGTTATTATTTCATTCTTCTTTGGCTTACCAGGAAAACATCTGTTGATGGCATAATATAACATCAGGCCTTTTTTAAATCAGTATTTTATTAGATTTATAAAAAAAAGCTAATAGCCATCAGAATAACATCAGATTCGAAGTCACCGACCCCTTAACACAGTTAAATTATGTTAAACCCATCTTTTCCGCTACCAGAACGCGATTGAATTTCGTAATGAAATTTTCAGATTTTGTTGTTATTAGTGATCAAATTAAGAAAATTTCACAGTTTAAGATTTTTCCGATTTAAAATTTTTCGACTACAAAGTGGTCGATAAACCGAAAAATGGCCCAATGTATTTACAAAAATTTAAAAATTTTAAATTATGTATTGTTATATTTATTAAATAAAAAATATGGAAAAGAGACATGTGAAAATATTTTAATAAAAGTATGCATATAGGGCCATTTGTCGAAAAATCGACCATCTGTGTCTTATCACACAGGTAATACATAGTTAAATTTACATGTGTTGTCCAAAACCAACTGATTCTCATATTTTAGTCCTTTGGCAGCCTGCTAACGTAAATATTTATTATATATTACATTTATATATTTTTTCGATTTATAAAAAAACTGTCAAAAATAAGAGTAGTTTTTTAACCGCTCACCTGAATAGGTAAAAAGAGAAAATTTGAAATATTTATTTTTTCTGAATTTCTATTTAACCTAACCGTGTATATGCGGAAAGAGTTTGAAAAAACCTTTTATATTTTTTCCAGAAATTAATTTGAAAGTTAGTGGTCGAAAAATCGACCAGCTTACTAAAATGGGTTAAAACTCTTAAAAATACATTTTACTAGGTAATAATACTATGGTGAAAATTTAAGTGGCAAGCCTATCCTCCATCTTAAATTTTAAAACTGTGATATTAGATTCGAAATCAAATCCATTATCAGAATTTCTAAATAACAAGAAGTCGCAAAAATAAAAACTCTATTCGCCATCTTGAATTTTAAATTTTTACATCAATTTCAAAATCAGCTACCCCCTAAAACTGCTAAGCACGGAGTCCACAGAACCCTTAAAAGTCTTAATACGCTTAAGATTTTCCTGAACAAGCTCATTGAATTTTTTTGGATACTTGCTTTAAATTCAATTAATTAGATACTTGCGAGCTTAGAAGCTTTTGCCGATCGTTCCAGGCTTTTCAACTTTCCTGCCCGACATAGTAAGCCTCAACAAGCCAAGCCAACGAGAAAGCAGGGATATGACTTGTAATTGTTTTATATGTTTGAAAGTAGGCTGAAACTTGCTTTTTCAAGTTTATATACTTGAATTCAATTACTTGAAAAGGCTTGAACTTCAAGTAGGCTTGTGCAGTTCTCTGGTACACAGCACGATATGAATTCACAAAATAGTAGGTAGCATAAAAGTAACAAATTCCTGCGTCGGAGCTTCAATCAAAAAATCGTTTGTGAGCAAGCGTTAATCAAAATTTGCAGAGAGTAAGAGAGTAAAAAAGCGCGATGTACTTCAATCATTTGACTGACGAGTGAACACCTACATTCTTGCAGGAAAAAAGTCAGTGGAAATCCGATTGATATTGCCACCTGCTTCTTTTCATTTAAAAATAACCCAAAGGAGATGATTATACTTGCAAAAACTGCTTAACCTTGGTTGTCACACCTCGCTCTAGCAACTAAACTGCAAATGACAAACACAAGTTCGTCGTTGGACACCCGAGAGATGCAAAGCTTTTTCGCAGTTTCATAGATTTAATAATGTAATGTTTTTTTTTAATAAAATAGCTTTTCAATTCAAAAATTTAAAATAACACATAATATATTGAAAAAACACACGTTAGTATTCACACCAATAAATTTTATTAAATTTCAACATTATTTTATTACATGTTACATTCATTGCTATTTCAACGTACTTGTAGGCAATTGTTAATTTTTCCATCGCGTTATACTAAAAAACATGTACCAACAACAAGACAAACGCATTCACACCAACAATAAAAAAAACACCAATGCTGATGACATCGTGTAGGAAGTAGAAGTAACATTTTTGTTCTTGGGATAGATATAGGATAGGATAAATATGTTTCATATGTAGGATAACCCACTTGTGGATTACGATCTGCTGCAACATATATTCCAATAATACTAACCTAAAGCTCCAACCAATGAACAACACGACAAGGGTCCAGACGCCTGTAGCCACACGAATAAATCATCATCACCGACAGCTAGAAGTCAAGTTCCGGAAGAACGGGGAGCTGCTCAACATTCGGTCGCTTACCTTTAGTTTGTTTGTTTGTATTATTTATACAGTCATGTATTTAATTAGTGATGAAAAGAAAAAGGAAATGCAACACCGCATAAAAAAGAAGAAAAAAAAAAACACAAAAACAAACAATAAGTAAACAAAAAAAGCCACGATTATAAAGAGTAAAAATAAACAAAAAGAAAAAAGGAACTAACTTATAAAAAAAAAGAAGTTGCAACATCGCATAAAAAGAAAAAAAATAATAAGAATGCAAAAATGAGCCACTATTATGGGAATTATTTATAAAACTATTATTTATAGTATATCAACCTTCCAATAAGACTAATTGCCTAGAGTAAGAACAAGAAAAAGATTTAGGTACGTACACTTTAACTACAACTTTAATTAAAATGTAAAGAGATCAAACAGAACAACTAAGTAAGAATATATAAGTTAAAAGTGAACTAATTTCAAAGTATACACCGATAAGAAAAAAAAAACAGGAAAGGAAAAGATGTATATATGTATATTTTAAATACAATACAAAAATAGACAGTAAGCAGCTAAGCAACGAAAAAATTATTGTTAGGTCTTTAACAATAATTTTTTCTTTTTCAAAGGGCTGAGAAATGTTGTGTTAATAGAACAACTATTAAAACCAATACAAGACTTAAATCAATGCATATTTGTAGGCACTACCTCTGGTGCCATACAACAAACTTAATAAATTCGAAGGCAATGCCAAGATCAAGTGCATGAAAATGCAGCGTCAGCGATAAGGCGTAAAACAGGTTAAGCTCGTCGCGTGCTACCAGCCGGTACCCAGCGACCAGCTTAAATAACAAGCCGTAGCGCCGGTGTGTTGTTATTGTCTCACCGTGAGAAATAAATTGACACCGCTTTGCCTTCTGCATTGGGCGCAAAATGCATTGACAGAATTTTAAATTAATAATATTTTATTGTTGTAATTGCATGCATTTATGGTATTTTATTTACTGTAGCTTGCACTTGAAGAATATTTAGCGTAACAAGAATTCCGCCTTTTGAAAATAAAAACATGAGTAATGAAATGCCACCTGAGCATTTTACATATGTTAAGCACAAAATCGTTTCCGCATAATTTGAAACTCGACCAAGTTATGGGGAAATACCTTGTAGATTAAATAAGTGTTACAATTATCCAATCAGTAAGTAAGTCAAATTTAAATATGTGACAAAAAGCTGTCAACTAAGTAATTAAAGAAGAATGTAAAGATTGAGGCAGCCAGATATTTGTTATAAATATCGGTGCTTTTAAGTTGTAAAGAGAGATTGTTAAAAAGCTTGCTAACAAGAAGCAGCCCGTTGTTGCAGATTAAAACAATAAACTCCTAAATACAAATATAACCCTTGCGGAATTATTCACTGGGATCCAGGATCAAGAAAGCACTCGATAAGAGTAAGTATACTGCTGGCTGGTGAGCCATTACAATACTCACTGCACACTTCCGGCAACCTCGCGGCTGCCTAGATCCTGGCAGCTACCCTGCCTAAAAAACTCAAGGTAACCTCACGATGTACATTTATGCCCGCGGGCATATATGTAACTCGTGAGTATTTTTTTTTTTTGATAAGGACGAGTTGGTAGGATTGTTCAAAGAAGAACCTACGGGTATCCTCATAGGGAGGATCACAACAAAACAGCCTTTGGAGTTATAGTTCATGAATGAACATATAGTATTAAAAAATGCACATCCAAAAAGGATGTGCACCTGAAATACTCTTCACAGACCTGTATTATACAAGTGACACCTTGAAAAGCAACCACGTACTAGATGTCACATTCACAAACACAAAAGTATTACCCTGTGCCCTATTCTATAAAAGCAATATGCACTAAGAATTCCATACTGCCCTTAATAGTACCAGTGTGGCTACCGGTAGATGGCGTACCTTCATTACCATCTACTGGTCAAGACGAGACCTATCCAATCTCTGGCATACTAAGCAGGTATGCCAGCCCCGTCGTACTACTGCGCGACCCTGCCGGTCAATCTAGACCTGTGCAAGCGATGTGCACAAACCACAGCCAGCACGAGTATCCCCGAAGTGCCAACCCATGATAGTCACCTGGGCAACTCGGTCCCGCCGAAATGGGGGTCTACAACATCCCAGCAAAGAGACAAAAAATCACATAAACATATATATAGAATTTTTGTTTTTGACTGTGCACATAGCACTGTTCCGTATTTGACTGCCACCTCAATCCAAGGCATGGTAAGATTACCATACCCTGAACGAAGTGCCTACGATTTTTTTGACCAGCTGACTCGCAAGAAGGTCCACACAAGGTCTTTTTTAGAGACCTTGCCATTTATGCCCGTGTCCTAAGACACCAAATTAATCAATATATATACAATATATATAAATAAATAAAATACATAATTAATAACTTACTTTTTTCGTTCTGCTTTTTAAATTTTATTGTGTTTAATTTTTTTGAATTAATAAAAAACAACTGCCAACTTGACAGCTGTTTGTTATAACAGATTTGTAAAACATTTTTTTCGAACCCCTTTAACAGAATACGAAAAAAGTTCGAAACACAGAATACGACTTGTAACGAGCATTGCCATATGTTTTTTTGTAAGTCCTGTAATTTTCAAAAAAAAATCCTGTATTTTTAGTGAAAATACTGCTCTTATAAAAGGACTAAAAACAAATATTAAAAAATTTTTTATTATAACATTTTTAATATTCCTTATCTTACCAGGTTTTGTTAAGTATTTGTCCATTTGTAATTTGCTAAAGACTAGCGAAAAGAAATTAACAAAAACGATGACAGCAACACTGACAGGAAAAGCACTGCCACATGATCAAACTTTTGAAAGGATGTAAAAAGTAGTAGCAACTTTATTTGCTACTTTTATATAAGTACTTACATATAATTTATAAACATAAAATTTCTATTTTGTTTTCTTCAACGAAAATTAAAAAACTGGATTAAAAAAAAAACCTGCCCAAATCCTGGGAGAAATATGATCCTGTCTACCTGCTCAAAATACTGCCCAAAACAGGATTAACTGCCCATATGGTAATGCTGCTTGTAACAGATATTTTATAAGCTGACTCTGTTATGCTCCTTAACAGGAAATTCACAACGAAATAACAAAATTGGGAAGAATAGACTCAAATAATGATCAAATATCAACAATAGTACTTTTTGTAATAATAGTAATCATCAATAATAGTACTTTTTTGCAGTTTTTGTTGGCTTTTTAGTAGTTTTCTACCATGCTTTTTTAAAGCGAACACCCTGTACATATCTCAGCCATGGTTATAATCACGAGCGCTACAATGGCAACGGTGCTGGAACTGCCAAAATTTTTGACAACGCTCGGAGGGGAAACTCCGAGGATGAACTGATGTATTAAAAACTATAAATTATGGTACATAATGATCATTACACGTGGAACTGAACAAGATTCCAACGTTGCACGGCCAAGCCCATAATAGTGTGTAAAATCAAAGTAAGCCATCTTAAGGCAAATATGTTTCCCGATATTTTGGTGTGGATGTCATTTCTGGGAATTATTTTGTATAGAAGCGATAAAGGATCTATGATTTTATCCATTGATTTCTGGAAAGGATTTCAGCGCTGCCTGGTGAAACTATAAATAGTGTGCAAGATCAAAGTATGCCAAACAAAAGGGTAATATTTTGCCGATTTTTTGGTATATGTGCTCTTTCCGGGAATTATTTAGTATAGAAACTAGTAGCTGAACAAATTATTTCATCTAATTTGTCCTGGACAAGGTTTCAGCGTTGCTTGGCCAAACCCATAATAGTGTGTAAAATCAAAGTATGCCATCTTATGGCAAATATTTTTTCCGACATTTTAGTGTGAATATCATTTCTATTAATTATTTAGTAGAGAAGCATATTTATACATGGGTGTGCAGCGCAATGGAAGTTAGTGAAGTGGTTGAAGCGGTATTCGCAAGTTCCAGCTCCTCGGAAGATACAGACAGGGATGTGGAGCAACATGAAAAGTGTAATGACTAATAAGTAATGACAATGACAAAATGCCATCAAATGTTGTCGTACGTTGTTGTTGTTTTTTCTTCCCTAGCTTTTTGGACTCTCGATAAGCGTTGCTAATACAAAATAAAAATATGGTCTCAAAAGAAGTGCATATTTTTATTGCATTGGAAAGTAGACAGGTTTCAATTTAGTATTAATCAATTTTTAAAGTAGGCAAATTTCACGTAAAAAGTAAGCAACGAAATACTAAAAATAGTTCACAAAAATTCCTCATCAGCCAAGGAGAAACAAAAAGCGAGGACCAAAGTCATCGAAGTCATTTCCGTTCCGTGTATTAAATAAGCGGACATTTAAAAAGTTAACATAAAATAATTAAAAAAAAAACTTTGATTGGTGCTTATTCGCGGTTTGCAATTTTTTCAAGTAGTGCCACTTTTTTCATTTCAAGCTCGCTATCTTTCTGCCATTTCTCCCTCAACACATCTTTCAAGTCCTCCATGGCTTTGTTCCTCGCTTTTTGTTTCTCCTCGGCTTCCAACTATCTGAGCTTAAATTTATTTTCATAATAAATGTCTCGAGCGGACCGTTTTCTCTGCATTAAGGGTGATGAGGGAGATGAAGACAATCCTGATGTGGTCACAATTTGGGCAGAGTCCATACTTGATGACGATGGCGACGGAGATGGTAGCGGTGTTGATACCAGCGAATGTGATGCTTGTGGCGATGATGTTGGTGATACCGAGTCCACACGTTCCGTTAGAGTTTTAAACGACCTACAGCCAACGTAAACAGTGTGGTCGTTTGAGATGATTGGACTGGTGCCAAAAATCTCATCCATTAGCTCCATATACGGAGCAAAGCACGGACTGGCACCAGTACTGCGGTTATTATCGCGTGCTGATTTATATGCTTGGAGAAGGCTTCGCATTTTGGACTTCAAGCATATCGGTGTCCTCTCTGAATCCTGAAAATTCAGTTTATTAATTGAATTCCTTTAATTTAAAAAACATATATTTTGTACCGAAATATACATGGAAATTGCTAACGACACCATATCTTCCAGCACGTTCGCGTAGGCCAATCTCTTTTTTTTTGGATGCTGGAACTCCGCTTTCCGGGCGAGATAGCACCTCAAAAACCCAATTGTCTCGTCACGGAACCACCTTTTTCGCTGTTTTTCTTGCATTCTGAAATAAAAATCATATTTTATTTTATGAATTTATGAAAAATTGAAGTAAAGCAATTTCACTTACACTTCCTCCATATTTTTTCGTTTTGTTTATGTGTTCATAAAAAAAAACTATTTTGACGTAAGCATAAAATTTCCCTAGGACTTTTTTATGGCTCATTCACAATAGAGCAGTTTTTCAACTTTCCAGCACTGCAAATCAGGTCGGATAGCAGTTTACCGAGTTGGCTGAGCTCGCATAAATAGCCTACTTTGTGTTGTTATTTTGTATGTATTAAGTTATCCTTCCTAGTGTTCTTTTGTAAGTCGGTAGGAAACGAATACGCCTATTGTGTGTAATTTTTGTAACTATATTTTCTTTACTCTGCGGGAGAACATAAAAAATATATAAAAAAACAATTATTCACTTACCTTATTAGATTATTAATAAAAGCTACGTTTTCCATATTCATTTGCCAACTTTTTATTTATGAATGCATATTTTTTAGGACCATGGTGAAATATATTGAACGTTTTAAATATATTAAGCTATTTTTTACGTATTGATGTCACAAGTTATTAAATTAAGCTGGCCCACTTTTTTCGAGATAAATTTTTGCAATAGAAGTGCTGGCCGCAGTGTGGCACACGAGATCGCAGATGTGTAACCCGCATAAGTTAATGAGTTTTTGGGAATAAAAATTTCCTATGACAGAAACATATCTTCCAAGTCTGGCAAGTCTTCACTTACAAATACTTTCCCAGCGAGTTCCATAAAATAGGAAAATTCTAGTTGGTTACAGTGGTGCAACATGGACTTATTTTCTCAATACTGTTTTATCGTTATAAAGAAAAAAAATCCCGAAAAGGGCAGTAAGTACTATTTGGGGTATATAATTGAACTTATGTTGGTTTCGTTCAGAACTCATCATATAATAAGATAAGTATACTTTTATATATAAATGTGCGATAGTCTTAAAAATTTCAATATTGACGTAGATATATCTAATAATAAAAAAACACAGGTGCGTCGTTGGACACACGAGAGAAGCGAAGCTTTTTCGCAGTTACATAGATTTGATAGCTTAATAATTTTTCTTTTTGATAAATTAACTTTTAAATTCAAAAACTTAAAATAACATAAAATAAATTACATATATACAGAAAACATATTTACTGCTTATTTTTTTATTGTTGAATGTCAAATTTCCACGCCAATTACATATACGGGCATATAATGGCAGTGACTCTCCATTTTAACTCTCCACACATGGTTGTGAACTTGGCTGCACTGACTCATGCATGCGTTTATTGATTCCATATTTATTGACATCTATTTTTTTGACACTTAAAAACGCACTTGTCAACGCACTTGTCATAGAGTGTAAATTATTATGTCAGAGTTATTTTACGTTAAAACATGAAGAAAAAAAACTCTGTTAACCTCTGTTAACACATGCCATAGATTTAGCAGAGTTGATGCAATCTCTAGATAATAATTTACACTCTATGACAACAGCACCACAAACGCATTCACAATACAAACAAACCGATGCTGGAGACACCTTGTGGCAAATAAAAGCAAATTTTTGATAGTTGTAGCATAGCAAATACACAATCCTCTATCTATTGATAGATGGTGACGATCTACTGCAGCATAGCTTCTGTTATAATTAGGATTGAATTAACAACTCTTTCTAACAAGTCTTTGTGGCCTAGTGGATAGTGCATTGGACTCTCGTGTACAAGGATGTGGGTTCGATCCCCACGGGCAGGCCCACAAATATTTTTAATATTAAAGTATTGAGTTTTCTTGTTGTAATAAGCACTAGCAACAAAGAAACCATCAAATTGTCAAGAAAAAAATTGTCGAAAATTTTTCAGAATTCATTCCAAGCAAATCACAGAACGAGGAGTTAAAAGCTTCGCTTCAAAAATTGTTATACTTTTTTAAATTCATAATGGTTGCCTAGTATATTTCGCAATACGTTCACATGATACAAGGAATATATATGATAACGTACAGTAATTTAAAATTTTTTAATAAATGTTTTGCATGCTAAAGCTCAGTATGCTGTAAAAACGAAAACAAAATTTCCATAAGAAGTACATTGAATTTTTGACAGCGAACAGGAAGCGATAATTTTTTAGCTAGGTAGTACGATGTTGAAGGCACAAATTTGTCCAGTTCTGCCAAGTTCACAATCATGTGTGGAGAGATTAAATGTCAAAACTTTGCTTAAAATTATATGCCCGTACATTGAATTGGCATGGAAAGTTGACATTCAACATTAAAAAAATAAGCAGTAAGTATGTGTTGGTGTTGAATTTGTAATTAAACAAATATTTTTAGTTTAGAATAGAATATAAAATTACAGCAATAAAAATATGAATCTGTCAACCAGGACAGCTAGTGCTTTTCTCCACACAAAAATTTTGATTCTACACCAAAATGTTCTCGAGTAGAATTATATGCCCAAAAATTTTAGTTCCAACAGCATACTAAGCTTAAAAAAAGCAAACTTAATTTATTTTCTTACTCGGTAAAATTTCAATTACTGTTTTTAAGATTTTTTCAATTGAACTAATTTTTCTGTTCAGCCGTCACCTCTCTGCAGACAATGGCAAGCCTCAGAGAGTAAAAAACTGCCATGAAAAACTTCTGGAGAACATAGCCGTTCGGAGTCGGCATAAAACTTGTAAGTCCAGTTTTCGATCACTTGTGATCAAACATTTCACAACACGCACAACATAATTGATCATAAGAAGATCGGTCAAAGTCCTTTCAAGGGCATTAATTAAGAAGCTCGGCCAAAGTCCTTTCTAGGGCTGAAATAGCTATTTCGCTTTTTTTTATAAATCTAATAAAATACTGATTTAAAAAAGGCCTAATGTTATATTATGCCATTATCAGATATTTTTCTGGTAAGCCAAAGAAGAATGAAATAAAAACAAATATAAAAAAATAATATTTTTAAGTTGGTTATTATATTATTTTTAAAGTACTCAAAAACATGGAAATTTTAATTTATACATAATTAAAATATTAATATAAAAAAATCAATAGCGATAAAAAGTAAGTTTTTATTTTTATCTGGATGATTTTAGTTGCAAATATTTAAAAAAATATCTTGTATAACTCCTATTAGATACTTTCTTTAAGACTGTATGTTCCTTATTACTTTTTTCTGCAACCCTGTCTTCTTAAAAATTGACGAAACTTTTTCAAGGTTACGCAATTTGTACATAACTAGGTGTGTTTCCGTACTCACACTGTGTAACTTGTGGGACGCTATTTTCTGTTTCTGTACTTTCTGTGCTTAAGGCCTCTTTCCAGCTCTCAAGTAAAGCCTTGTTCTCATACAAAAAAGCTTAAAAGTAATCGAAAAGTAATTTTCTTATGTCAAAATTACTTGAAAGTGAATCCAGCTCGCAAGGAAAATTTTTTATTTATACTACTTTTTTTACATTGAAAAGTGACAACGGCAACAGTGTGAACGTCAAGAAATATATGAAAGTTTTATTATTACTGCAAATAAAATTTGGACAAGAGATAGAGGTTAGTAATTTTTTTAGTTTTATTGATAAATTTATTTAAGATTGATAAATAAATATGTAAATTTCAGAATGAACAATACGCAAGGAGAAGAAGAGGTATCTCAGGCTGGTGGGCACTTTGTCCCAATATCTCTTGTCCCAAAAAAGACGATCAGGAATTTTCCGAGGAGGAAAAGCACCAGTTAGCAAGGGAGGTGAAGGGGTGGACAGCCATATGGGATATAACATGCACCCAGCACAGCAACAAAAATGCTGTTGACCAGGCATGGCGATCCATAGCCGGTATTTTGGGCAAAACAGGTAAATTCACCTAACTTCACTGAAAGACCGCTTTTACCAATAATTATATATCAATTTAGAAAGTGAATGCAAGGCAGCGTGGACCGCAATGAGAGAGAGCTATCGCTACCACGCAAAAGTAGCAAAAAAAAGCAAAAGTGGTAGCGCAGGTGGCCAATCACTAGATGAGCCAGCGTTTGATGACAGTGTCGACTGGGAGTTTGGCGAAGACTTGGTTTTTACCTAGCACCTCCCAAAAAAGAAAGTAAGTAGAGTTTATCCAAGTGTTCAAGTTTGAAACAAATTTGTTATATTCCAGGACTTTTACGACTCCTGTCGCGGACAATGATGATGCAGCATGAACAGGAAGTAATCGCTGCTCTGTGTACAATTATGTAAGTATGGTTGAACATTAGGAAATCATTTACTTTAAGTCACAAAAAATTTTATAACTTCTTTTTCGTGGAAAAAGAAGTTCTTTTTCCAAATATGGAAAAATTAATGGGCGCTCTCAATTGGTTTAGAAGTCATAGGGCTCGAAAGTTGAGAAATGGACATTAAAAATTTATTTTTTTAATTAATTTTCCTACAAAACGAGCTATCAATCATTAAAATACATACATGACTTTTAAAGATATTACTTTGTAGATATTATGCACACTTAGCGGTTCATCATTTTACGAAATAAACAAACGTAAGTATAAACATGAATTGTGCATAATATGTAAAATGCTATATCTTTAAGAGTAATGCATGGATTCTAATGATTGATAGCTCGTTGAATAGATAGAATAGATAGATAGATAGAATTGCATAATCTTTCTTTTGATACCAATAATGCTTGTAGGAATGTTTTGTAGGAAAATTATTTAAAAAAATTAAGTTTTTTATGTCCATTTTCCCAACTTTCGAGCCCTATGACTTCTAAATCAATTCAGAGCGGTCCGAAATTTTTTCACCATCAGCTTTTTAGATCAAAATTCACATAAAACAAAAATGAAAAAAAGGCGATTCTAGCTAATAGTAAATTGATCCTGTTATAACATTACATAGTATATGAACGTTGGACAATGTGGTATTTGGCTGATTTAGGCGGCCAAAAAACAAACGTTTAATAATTTGGCAGTTCAAAATCACACGCTTCAAAATCACAAATATTTGCCTTTAGTCGTAATTCTGTAATAATGTGTTGCGATTATGGTCTGCAATTCCATAACTTTTCGAAAGAAAATCAAATATATTTTGAAGAATTATTGAGTCATTTCAAAAGAGAATCTATGCTTTTTGTGTTTTTTCTGTGTTCATATAGTTCATATTTTCCCATATGAATCAGATTTTCAATATAGAGGCCGCTAGAGGCACGTTTAAATATCAATATGTAACGAACTAACACAAATGACGGCTAAGGATTAAAAGCACAAATTTTCTTAATAATATCGCTAATAACATTTTATTATTCTATCCTTAGGAGACCATTTTCCAGGAGCCCTTGACGTCTGAAGACAGCCGACCAAGCACTTCGAAAAGGACGGAAATGTGGCAAAGACTTGACAGCCTCTTAGAAAAGCAGGCGAACATATTGAGCAGCCAAGAGGAAACAGTTCCTGAGTCACCATTTAAAGAGGCACTGTCAAGTATTGATTGGATGCTTAAGCAGCTGCCTAAGAGAGTAGCTGATGCCGCATGCATCGAATTTTCGGCTTCTTTATTGGCAAAAATTGCCCAACAAAATAAATAAATATTTTTTTATAGGTTTTTAATATTTAAAAATAAAATTATTACATATTAATATAAATGTATTTATTGTGTTTTGTGTATTTCATTTAAAATTTTATTCGAGCACTAAAGAAACGCTGCTCTATTTTGCCAAGGAATAGACCCAGTTGCAGAATTGACATATTCTGTTAGCGTTCTTTGAATATATTTTCCGCAATCGGAAGATCTGCCATGATAGGCCGACAAGTCACTTTGCATCAAGGAACCTTCTCGATGCTCGCTAGCTTCCCATTCTCCGTCCACCCAATTTCCATCGCTATCTTCATATCCTGAAAACGATGTGGGGCAATAATTTCGCTGATTTTTATTAAGCAAGAAATTGTGTAGCAAACAACACGCTGAAACAATTTTTTGTGCTCGAGCAGGACTGCAAAATAATGTCTTTTTTAGACAAAGCCATTTTGCACTTAAGATACCGAAGGCATTCTCAATACATCGCCTTGCACGACTTAGTTTATAATTGAAAATCCTTTGTTCAGGTAAAATGGGTTTGGAATTGAACGGTTTCAATATCCGCTTGCTTAAAGGGAAGGCGTCGTCCGCAACGATGAAATGAGGAAGTTTTTTTCCATCCACATGAGCATCTGGAGGAAAAGGGCAGGTATCATTTACCACACTGATTCCAAATTTCAAGTTTTTGAAAATATTACAATCACCCTCGCTCCCATACGCGCCGATGTCCAAGTATGTAAATTTATAGTAGGCATCACAAGTGGCTAGCACTACTATAGAATGAAATCCCTGAAATAAAGTTGTATATGATTAAGTTCAGTTGTAAGGTCTGAAATTTTGCTCTTATCATACTTTGTAGTTATAAAATATGCTACCACTATTTGCAGGAGCTATAATATTCACGTGCTTCCCATCTATTGCACCAACACACTTTGGAAAATTCCACTCATTTAAAAGCCATCAGCGACTTCCGAAAGCATTTCTTGATTCCACCGAAGTACTTCATTTTGTAAAGTTGTACATATGGCTTCACAAACGTGATCAATAATTCTACCAAAATGTTGTTTGCTTATTCGGTAGCAGGAAGCAAGATGACGCTGTAAGTCGCCAGATGCTAAATATCTAAAAATGGTATTTATATATAGATACGTGCAAACAGAAAGCTATTAAATTTTTTACTCTAAGACAATTGCGAGTTTTGCCTTGGATGGAATAAAATCATTTGGCCTCGTGTTCCGGTTCGGAAGCAAGTGTGGCAGCAATAACTTGTACAATTCATCGAAAATTGCAGGCGACATGTGAAAATTTTCACTAAACAGAAATGAAGCACTTTGCAAATTTGTAAAATCGGTAACAAACCTTCCCTTTTGATTGCGCTCTTTAAGATATGGGCTCACCCAATATCTGGGACTTCGGCGAATCTTTCGTTTCTTCTCCTCCTCCTCCTCCTCCACTAACATTTCCATGGCTGCCAGGAAAATTCCACAGTTCATTATTGAAACTAGACCAGCCCTAGAAATGTATAGCACGTCAGAAATTTATAAAAGTGAGAAATGTATACACTTACCTCTGCAATTCATTCATTTTATTTCAATAATTTTTAAAAAATATTTTCCAATAAACAGCTGACAGTTTCTGACAATTGTGTGCCGTAAAAATTACTTGCATACTACTATTTTGCACTCCAGAAATATAAGTAACATTTTTCTTTAGTGATTACTTGAGAGCTGGATAGAGAGCTTTAAAATGGGAGAAGAACAAGCATAAAATCGCTCTCTCGAGCACACAAAGTGCACAGAGAGTGCTAGAGCTCAAGACTCTGAGTAAAGTAAGAACAAGCATCAAGAAGAACAAGCACCAACTTCACAAACAAATTGACGATCATTTTAATTGGCGCAATTTACGTTTAACATGTCTGCAGTCAAAATCAGCTGTTTTGTGCTTAAAACTTACTAGAAGCTGTTTCCGTACTTTTGCAACTATTCTCACATTTCATTTTTACTCTCTCAGTTTGAACTTACACAAATCTTACACAGTGTAGAGTACGGAAACACACCTACTACAAAGCACGAAAAGTTATGACTTATTGGAATGCAAACTTGAAGGTCAACATCTTTTGACCTGTAAATACAATTAAATTATTTAAAGATTTTTGTAGTTAATTTTATTAATTACATATTTATTTTAGGTAGAATTTACTTATGTTTCTTTTTCATAATATAGCTAGGTTAATACCATATATATATAAATTATTAATCTTAAAACTATATATGTAAATTTTGAACATCGCAGGTTGGAGGGCTCCGTGGAGTAGAGTATAAGGCAAATACTAGTAACCCAAGGGTCAAGGGTTCGATTGCTCAGTGCAGATAATCTTTTTATGAAGAATTTTTTTTTAATAAAAATGCTAGTTTTTAATGTTTAAACAATAAATCTTTATTGTATCAAGCATATGGAAAATTCGTTTAATACAGTATTTTTTAATTGCGAATGCTGCGCTGGACGCGTATGATTTCGAACAAGATCGAATGCAACAAGAAATTCTTTTTTAAAATTTACAACCCAGAGAAGTTATATAAAAAAATCTAACAAAAATGTAGAATTTGTTACGCATACTCGAAGTTGTTCAAATAGTTTGACTAATATGACATATAATACTCTATAGAAACAATGATGAATTACACGTTCTTTTATAACTTCTATACTAAATAATTCCCAGAAATAACAGTCGCACTAAAATGTCGGACAAAATATTTGCCATAAGATGGCACTTTGATTTTACACACTATTATGGGTTTGGCCAAGCAACGCTGAAACCTTGTCCAGGACAAATTAGGTGAAATAATTTGTTCAGCTACTAGTTTCTATACTAAATAATTCCCGGAAAGAGGACATATACCAAAAAATTGCCAAAAATATTACCTTTTGTTTGGCATACTTTGATCTTGCACACTATTTATGGTTTCACCAGGCAATGCAGAAATCCTTTCCAGAAATCACTGTATGAAATCATAGATCGTTTATAGCTTCTATACTAAATAATTCCCAGAAATGATAGTCGCATCAAAATGTCGGGAAAAATATTTGCCATAAGATAGCATTCTATGATTTCACACACTATTGTGGGTATGGTCGAGAAACGCTGAAATGCTCTCTAAATCCGTTCGTAATGATCATTATCTACATCAAGGTTGATTTATAAGGTTGTCGCAGGGCTGATCGCACTCTCTTCTCAGTACCCATAATTGTCAAATCCAGCTAATTTTGCGAATGACTACTAAAGAAAAACGGATGATAAAAGAGAGCACTTGCAGATTTTCTATGAGCTGTCAACTTCGATTTGACAATTATGGGTACTCGCTCTCTCCCTTGCGACAATCTTATAAATCAACCTTGATCTACATTAATAGATTGTTTTTAATACATAATTTCACCCTGTGAAATTCCCCTCCGAATGTTTTGACAGTTTCAGCAACGTTGTCAATTTAGCGCTGGTGTTATAGTCAGAAAATTTAAGTAATGTTGAAGTCTATAGTTCTTGCGCCTCCAATAAGTACGAAAATTATATTGATTAATAATTATTTTCAGCTTAATCAAATTTAATGTAGATTTTTTCCAAAAATGTGTGGCAATAGCTGGACTGAAGTATTTTACACCAATACTTAAGGCAGGTAAGGGTATTCCATTGACATGGGTATGCTTATCATTCATATATTTTATATTTGAAGACTCAGAAAAAGTGGAAAGACCAAAGTTACGAGTAGTAGATAGAAGTCCTCAATATCCCTCAAATATGCGCCCACTAAAAGTTCAAAAAAATCTTGATTTGATGCGTGGGCCAGAAACTTTACACAATACGTTATTGCACAGAAAGTATGGAATTATTGCTACAAGTGGGGGTCGCCTTCGTTGGGGTCATTTTGAAATGCTTCGTTTAACAATAGGCAGGAAAATTGATACTAATAGAATGTTTGCAATCTGGAGAGTGCCAGCGCCTTGGCAGCCAATAACTAAAAAAGGTCAAGGGCAACGTATGGGTGGAGGAAAAGGTTCGATAGATCACTATGTTACTCCTGTTAAAAATGGAAGAATTATCATGGAGTTAGCTGGGAAATGCGAATTTGCCGAGGTGGAACCACTTTTGAAGTTAATTTGCGATCAGCTTCCGTTTAATGCCAAGGGGATTTCATACAAAATGATAGAAGAACTATCGGTTAAAAAGGTGGTCATAAAAAGTGAAAACATTAATTCATACATAGTAAAATACGTTATACAGAATAATATTAATGGATGTCATAGGTGGTTATCTCCAGTAGATCATAAATGGTTTGGAGAATTTTTGTAATATCTGTAAACCGCGTCATCATAAATTGTATATTATAACTCCATTGAATGCATTTTTTGTTTTCATTAATTGTGATCGTCATAAACCAATATGGAAGAGAATGCGGATGTGCAAGTTTTTATTGACCTATCCATTCAATATCACAAAAAGGCACACTAACGTTAAGCGATATTAAATGATTGGGTAAGAGCGTTTTTGTAAGGTAAGCTTTTGATCCTGTAGCATAGTACTCTGTTCGGTTTCACGTGAAATTCCATGCAAATTCCATATAAAATGTAGTAATAAAAAAGTACTAATAAAATTAGTTCTATCAGCCATGTTCTGGAATTAGCGCGGTTTCAAATCGAAACCGAAATTACAAAACGCATGAATTGGTTAAGGGTGTTCTACAACTCTTACGATTTTATATGAATTCGAAATTCATTCCGAAACATCTGATTGACAATTGAAAGAAAATTTGTAATGCATATTTTTTTGAAAGAAATGAGTCTTTTTGCACTTTCTGCTTATTTTTTAAGTCAGGCTGACTGGAATAATAATGAAAAAGTTAGGCAGCATATCCTGATATATCATTCCAACCTTCGGGATTTTCCACATGCATGTCTGTAGTTATTTTGCTGTAATAAGACGTAACATTTAACCATTTTCAGCTTTGTCACATACTACAGAATCAACCAAGAGGCATTTAAGAGCATTTTAAATGACATTAAGCATTTAATGCATTTGTCATCTTTTCCTGACGAGCTGAAGCTAGCCGCTATTCTAAGATTCCTTGCGGAAGTAGGTTTCCAGCGCTCAGTCGGAAAAGATGACCACATAGCGCTTGCGAGGACTATAGTGTGTAAGCTATTGCTATTCTGCCACTTCTGACCACAGAGACTCCGCTGCAATGCGATCGCCCTTAAAAAGTTCTTGACGAAATCTTGGTGTTCGTCCATGAAAACTAAAAATATGTTTTCTTGAGCTTGACTCTTATGCCCGCTGCAAAGTCCTGATATTAACTATTTTTAAGTGAATTAACTTAAAATACTTACATTTTCTCTTTGATGGTTTCGCACGCCACCAGCTGACCGAAATAAAAACGCAATAAAAGTAGTGAAAACAATTTCTGGGACATGCCAAATCGTACCGATTTAATTTTCGTAATTTAAATCGTAGGAGCGATTTGTAAAACACGCAATTCCGATTTCATTCACAATTCATGCGAATTACAGAACATGCCTGTTTGTTTCGCTGCGGAAGATGTAGTACTATATTCCGCAACATGTATCTAGCAACATTCTTTTCACGACGATTTAATTGAACCGACCATTTATTTTGCCGTGAATAGTCACTATTCAAAGTTAAAAAGTTAAAAAAAATTACCTTCTAGATGGCAAAGGAAGTGCAAGCAAAATAAAAAGTATGTTTTTAATAAGATTAATATAATTTTCGTTTTATTTTTTTAATTTTCCTTATTAATAATTGCAGTGGATAGCTTATTTGCCCAACATGCTCTATTTTCTCTCGCTGCTTGTGGTCGCATATACCTGCAGCTGGCAGCAATAGGCTGACGACTTGCCCAGCTGCACAACAAAGTACATCATCTGTATGCATATCCATTCTGAAAGTTTTTTTTTTATATTAATATATTCAAAAATTATAAAAATAAAGGAGCTGATATGATTTTCTGCTATAAATTCTTGTTTTTTTAATTGTTTCGTCAGAATGTTTAAGCTTACCATTTAAAAGTTAGTTAAGTTGATAAAGTAGTTTTTTGTCAACCACAACTAGTTGAAATTCTGACTTTTTCCCATAGAACGAACTAACATATTTTGTATGGTGATGTCCGCTAAATAAGTCAATTTACTTTCGTCTGCATATATTGTCAACTACTTGTTAAATTAGTTATATTTAAATTATTTTTTTATTACTTTAAAATAATCAATTGAAAACTTTGCTGATGGCCTAAAGTTAATAATATTTGATGAAATAACATAGTTAAATATATATAAACTTGTAATCTAATAAAAATTTGCAATTAAAACCAAAATTTGCAATCAAAATCAGAGTAGTTGCCGCCTTAATATAATTCAAAGTAGCTTATCAATCACTTGTTTTTAAATAGTATTTCGATCACTTCATATATAATGCAATAAAAACTATTTAGAATTGAAGTGGATGCTGCCTTAATATAATTCAAAGTAATTCATACACTGGTTTATTTTAAACTAGTTTTTTAATTAGTTGTTTTTAAAAACAAGTTAGTTTGTTCCTATTGGGTAGCTTATCAGCCTTTAAGAAGGAGTTTAAGGAGCGGATTTTTTAAAAGCTAATACTGATATTATCCAAAGTCAAAAAAGAAGGCAAGTACTGTTTTTTGAGGAAATTATGTGTTCTTGACAGTTATAAAAAATTAAAAATTTATTTTTTTTCGTGTAGGAAACCGGTAGTAACATTTCAAATCGGGTTTTTTTATCGGGTATTTTTGATATTTTTTTATCTCAATATGTAGCTTGTAGTCCATAAATAATACGTAGAAAGGTTGAGAATAGGATCTGCAGTCGTTTTGGAGATACATCAACTATAGTACGAAGGTGCCGCACTGAGCGTCTCACATTGACCATTTTACGATCGAACAGTATAAAAATAGCAAAGAATTATATTTGTAATCGAAAAGGAACGGATACATTTTAAAACAAGTTTATACCCACCTCGCTTCGCTGCGCTCAGCGCTAATCCCTGAAAAGTGGGCGTAGCTATTGTGAGGCCACGCCTTTACAGTAAGTTCGTATCGAGTTTCATTGATGTGCGACTTAGAAACTTCCTAAAATTTGGGATGCTGAAAAAGTACCACGCCCTTCGTCCAGCGACCATAAATTGTTACCAGTGGATCGACGTGTGTAAATTGAGGTCGAATACCGAATTCTGAGGCTGTGCGACCTATAGTTCCAAAGCTATTTGATATCGAAAATTTGAGGTGTATATAAGGTGCCACGTCCCTTCGACTTCACACGAACACTCTCAAGACTTGTACCGTTTCCCCTAAAAATTTCATAAAAATTGATTTAGCAGTTTCGGAGTCATAACGTGATATACACATATACCGACATACGTAGGTATCCATTTTTTATAGATAGATGGTCAAAAAAGTAGGCGTGGTAAATTACAACTCAGAAATTATAATGATTTCTAGAAAGTGGGCGAAGATAAAGTGGCATACCCCCATTTTTTAAAAACTTTCTGACGGTAACCATATAAACCCAACTACCAAATTTTAGTCTTCCAATGTATAAACCGTCTGATATATATAATTTTTACTAATTTGTGGGTGGTAAAAGTGGGCGTGGAAACATTAATGAATGATGTGACTGCCACTTGGACCCATAGCACCTTCATACAAGGTTTGACTATCAAAGCTTTTAAAATGGTCAGTGTAAGACATCGTCAGTGCGACGCACAGTTTCTTTCATGTTGCAATTTTTGTTCGTTTTCTTTTAATTTAAGATTAGAAATGTTTCAATAACATATTAAAAAAAAACTACTATAAGTCTTCTCAGTTTTGTGGATCAGCAGTGAGTGTCGGCAAGATATTTCCTAGCTCTCAAAAACATGTATGATTTTAAGCCGGTTTCCGGTAGGAACTGCTCCGACATAGTTGGTTGTATTCACTTAAATCTTTTTAAATATAATATTGTTTCTTTAAAATACATTTTTTTTAATGATATATATATTTTTTATTTTTGTAAGTCTTTTTTAAGGATTTTAAAAAAATTGGCTGCTTATAGCTGCCAACCTGCTTTTAACAAACAAAAGAGTGAATGCATATGCATTGTCTTCGTCATGTAGTGCAGCAAGAACTCTGTTTCCGCTGATATCTCGAATCGAAAAATCAAAGACGAGATCCATCGGTGCAAACTTTGTAGTGGAGCTTATGTTTGTGTTTAAAGTCCACTGAAGATCCCAGGTCAAGATCCCAGTCTTTAACGTCTGATGTTGATGCCTTGAGATACGCCAGAACACTTTGGTTGACTCGTTCAGCTAGACCGTTGGCTCATATGCTGTATATCGTTGGCACTGCAAAACTCTTCAAGCATGTCTGATGTGAACGAAGTCCCACGATCAGTGACCAATATCTTCGGAAGTCCAAATGTTGATGTTAAATTCTGCATTGCGTCAATTACCGGATTTGTTTTTGTAGATTTCATTGGGCCGATTATTGAATATCTTGTAAGGGCGTCCACAACGACAAGTATATGCTCGTTGTCCCGGCGACTTCGAACAAAAGGCCCAAGGTGGTCCATATGTAGCACCTCAATAGGAACTCGGGGCGTCTCCATCCCGTACAGTTCGCACTCTTTGCGACGAGGATCGCGACTGTAGCAGCACTCAACACATGATTTTATGTACCCCTTTACAAAATTTGTCCTTCTTGGAAACCAAAAATGTTGTGCAAGTCGTTTTAGCGTCCCATCAGCTCCACGGTGTCCAGCTTCATTATGACACAGCCGTACTATACGCCACCGCTCTCCTCGAGGAACGACTAAAAGCAACTTTTCTCCACATTTCCTTAAAAGACGATTATTTTTAATTATATAGTCCTGTTTATATTTATCGCGATGTTTGGATAATTTCTCCGTGAGGATATTTATTATTTCCAGCAATTTAGGATCTTGTTTTTACATTGTAAATAACCAATCGTCGACTGTTACCCCGATCGCCATTACTTTCACGCTAACATCTTCAGGCTTAACAGCTGCTTCTACTGAAGCTCGACTCATTGCGTCGACATGCGCCATCGATGTTCCAGGGCTATGAGTAACTTCGTAATCATATTCAAGTAGTTTCATAAGCCAGCGCGCCACACGTGGAATCAACGGCTTTGATGACTTTAGGCTGGATATTGCTTGGCAACCGGTGACGATAGTGAAGCTCTTCCCAAGGATATACATCCGAAAACGTTGGCAACCCTCAACTACTGCCAGCACCTCAACCTCGTACCCATGATAGTTTTTCTCAGCGTCATTGCATAGTCGACTATAATACGCGATTGGTTTGAGTGCCCCATCTTCCTCGATCTGCAGTAATATTGCGGCAATACCGATGCTACAAGCATCTGTGTGAACCTGATGGTTTTTATTGACATCATAGACTCCTAGTACTGGCGATTCACTTAGAAGTTGGACCAGCTTTCGGAAGGCATCGTTACATTCGGCAGTCCACTGGAATTCGACGTCTTTTCTGGTCAAGCGTGTCAGTGGTGCAGCTATTTGCGCATAGTTGGCAACAAACTTTCTAAAAAACCCAGTGAGTCCCAAAAACCTTCTAACCTCTAAAGCGCTACTCGGTACTCTAAACTGTTGAATCGCAATGGTTTTTATTCTACCTGGTGACAACCCATTCTCGTCCAACTCATGTCCAAGGAACGTGACCTTATTTTTCAAAAAGAAACATTTTTACAGTCTCACTGTTAAACCATGTTGTTGTATAATTTTCAAAAACTCTTCTAGATCTCGTAACCCGTCTTCAAAAGTTTTCGAAACTCACCTCGTCTACATAACTCACGATCTTGTCCGACAATGGTTTAATTACTTGCGACATCATCCGCTGGAAGGTGCTAGGCGCATTCCTCAGCCCAAACGGCATCCTATTGAATTCAAAGTGACCATTGTGTGTCACAAAAGCGGTATATTGCTTTGATTCTTCGCTAATTTCTACTTGGTAATAACCAGACATTAGATCAAGAGTCGTAAAGAGCTTCTTACCTACTAGTGTAGAGAGGACACCATCAACCGTTGGCATAGACCATGGTTGCTTTTCTGTTATTGCATTTAGCCCGCGATAGTCTACGCATAGGCGATCTTCTCCATTCTGCTTACGGACCAAGACGATAGGTGACGCGTAAAGTGAATTCGACGGACGAATTATTTTTTGTTCCATTAATTCTGAAATGATTTTCTCAACGGTGTGTTGTTTTGGGATCGGTACCGGATATGGACGTTTGACAATTGATTTCGAAGATGTCAGTTTTATTTCTATCTTTGTCGACCCGCATTTACCGATTTCCTTAAGATTTTCACCGAAGCAACACTCATAGGGGAACAGGGGGCGAACCTTCACATGGCAACGTGTCTGACCGCCTCAACCTGGCGAGGCCAGCATTATCCATGTCGAAATCGTCTCAAGTCGACTCAAACCTCCAAGTGGTGTTCCCTGGGCAACGGCAAACTGACATCCGTCAGTTTGACGGCTAATTTGAGCGGCGGGTCGATCCATAGACCTTAAACATGGAATGTGCGCAGGGTTTGGGTCCCGCCACATTACTACTGCCCAATGAAAACTAAACCAGCCTCGGATAAGAACCCCAATTACGTTGACGACCACCGCAAACGAAAAACGGACAATGATTTACGGATATGCACCTGGAATGTCCGAACCCTTTATAGGGAAGGTGCCATTATCCAACTGGCGGAAGCCCTCAAAACAATACAATCTGACGTCACCGCCATCCAGGAAATGCGATGGAAAGGGCAAGGCTGCTCTAAACAAGCACACTGCGATATCTACTACAGCTGCCATGCGGAGAACCGCGAGTTCGGATGTGGATTCGTAGTTAGCCGGAAACTACGCCACCTTGTTTCCCGGTTCACACCTGTGAACGAAAGATTGGCCACGATCCGCATCAAGGCAAAATTTTTCTACATAAGCCTTATTTGCGCGCACGCCCCGACGGAGGAAAAGGATGAAGCCGTCAAGGACGCTTTCTACGCTAGTCTTGAGGACGTATATGACCACCTTCCGGTCCATGACGTGAAAATAGTCCTCGGCGATTTTAATGCGAAAGTCGGAAGGGAAGGCATCTTTGGCCCCACTGTCGGTCAGTTCAGTCTTCACGAGACCTCTACGAACAACGGTCTAAGACTGATCGACTTCGCCGCGGCACGAAACATGGTAGTTAGTAGAACCAGATTTAAGCACCTTGACATCCACAAGGAAACCTAGCTGTCCCCTGATCAAAAAACGCGAAACCAAATTGATCATATTGTAATCGACGGAAGGCATCCCTCTAGTGTTCTATATGTGCGTACATTTCGGGGGGTCAACATTGACTCCGACCATTATCTTATTGCAGCCAAGATCCGCATGCGATTATACAATGCAAAGAACATACGCACAGGAATGCAACGAAAGCTAGATGTCGCTAAGCTGCAATTACAACGGACTGCCGAAGCCTACTCCGCTCAACTCTCGGTTAAGCTCAACCAACTAACCTTTGGACTCGACGACGCCAGCGGACTTTGGGCGCATATATCCCACTCCATGCGCGCTGTCGCTGAAGAAGTCATTGGTTTCCGGCGCCCGCAACCTCGGAACCAATGGTACGATCAGGAGTGTCGCATCGCGACTGCAGTAAAAAACGCCGCATACAGAAAAACGCTGCAGTCAGCTGCAACGCGAGCCGTGCGAGAAAACTACCGCGAAAAGAGGAAGGAAGAGAGGCGCCTTTTGAGACGCAAGAAAAGAGAGCAGGAAAAGCGTGAGCGTGAGGAACTAGAGGTATACCAGGTTATAAACTACCGCGAAAAGAGGAAGGAAGAGAGGCGCCTTTTGAGACGCAAGAAAAGAGAGCAGGAAAAGCGTGAGCGTGAGGAACTAGAGGTATACCAGGGCAAGAAGGATGCACGAAAATTTTATCAACAGGTTAAGCGTCTAACCCAAGGTTTCAAGCCCGGAGCATCCACTTGCAGAGACGAAAATGGAGATCTGAATACAGATACACAGTGTGTGCTTAGATTGTGGAGACAGTACTTCTCCAATTTACTTACTGGCGACGATTCCACCAATGCCGCCAATCGAGAGCGCAGTGCAGTGCCACCAATCGACGATGACGGAGTGGAAGTATCACCACTTAGCCATGAAGAAGTTCGAGTTGCTATCCAACGACTCAAAAACAATAAAGCAGCGGGTGCTGACGGCCTGTCAGCTGAATTGTTTAAAACCGGCGGCGATGAATTGATAAGGCGCATGCATCAGCTCATCAGCAAAATATGGCTAGCAGAAAGCATGCCCGACTATTGGAACCTCAGTGTACTGTGCCCTATACTTAAGAAAGGAGACCCTACAATCTGCGCTAGTTATAGAGGTATCAGTCTTATTTCCATCGCATATAAGGTTCTCTCAAGCGTACTGTGTGAAAGATTAAAGCCGATTACAAAAACACTGATTGGACCTTATAAAGCAGCGGGTGCTGACGGCCTGTCAGCTGAATTGTTTAAAACCGGCGGCGATGAATTGATAAGGCGCATGCATCAGCAAAATATGGCTAGCAGAAAGCATGCCCGACGATTGGAACCTCAGTGTACTGTGCCCTATACTTAAGAAAGGAAACCCTACAATCTGCGCTAGTTATAGAGGTATCAGTCTTATTTCCATCGCATATAAGGTTCTCTCAAGCGTACTGTGTGAAAGATTAAAGCCGATTACAAAAACACTGATCGGACCTTATCAGTGTGGCTTTCGACCTGGTAAGTCACCATAGACCAGATTTTCACGCTACGACAAATCCTGGAGAAAACCCACGAAAATGAAATTGACACACACCATCTCTTTGTCGATTTTAAAGCTGCGTTCGATAGCCCGAGAAGGGATTGCCTATACGCAACAATGTCTGAGTTCGGTATACCTGCAAAGTTGATTAGACTTTGCAGAATGACGTTAAGCAACACACGCAGCTCCGTCAGGGGAGGAAATGACCTCTCCGAAACCTTCAATACCGAAAGAGGTTTCAGGCAAGGCGATCCACTGTCTTGCGATCTCTTCAACATCATCATGGAGGGGATCGTACGAAAGGCCGGTGTGCATCGTAATGGCACCATTTTCTATAAAGGTGTCCAGCTCCTTGCGTACGCTGATGATATTGATATTGTTGGCAGAACCAAGAGAGATGTTACCGCTGCTTTCGCCGCTATCGAAAAGGAATCAGCCAAAGTGGGTTTGACGATAAATGAGGGTAAAACAAAGTATATGCTGTCTACAAACAAGGGAGCGCGGCGTTTAGACTCCCACGTTTCATCCGGCAGCTATAACTTTGAAGTAGTCAAGGAGTTCGTTTACCTTGGCACCGCCATTAACACTAACAACGAAATCAGCCTGGAGATAAAGCGAAGAACAATAATTGCTAATAGGTGCTACTACGGGCTCAGTAAGCAACTAAGTTCCAGAGCCCTCTCTCAATCGACAAAACTAACACTCTACAAGACGCTCGTTCTACCTGTGCTTGCTTTATGGCGCTGAGGCATGGGTAGTTTCGAAAACTGACGCAGCCGCTCTGGGGGTGTTTGAGAGAAAAGTTCTTCGCAAAATCTTCGGTCCTGTTCGAGTCGGCGATGACTATCGCATCCGAATGAACCACGAGCTGTATGAGCTCTACGGAGACATTGACGTAGTTCGGCGTATAACTGTGCAGCGACTACGCTGGCTGGGTCATGTCCATCGTATGGACGACGAAGCTCCAGCGAAAAAGGTGCTCGAGGCGAGGTTCGCTGGTCAACGACGACGAGGGAGACCATGCCTCCGATGGATGAACCAGGCTGAGGAAGCCCTAACCGCACTTGGTGTATCCGATTGGAGAAGGCGCGCGCAAAGCAGAGGCGCCTGGCGAGATCTGATGAGGTCGGTCGAAATCCGGACACGGGTTGTCACGGCCATCTAAGTAAGTAGTAAGTAACACTCATAAGTTTTGAAAAGCGACATTAAATTATTTTTTCGTTTGAATTTAAGTTTTCACCAACATCTACTTTTGTTGTACCGATCGCGACTACTTGACAGTTACTATTTTCGATAATAACGCGACCTTGAGACAAATGTCCGTTCCAATTATTGCATCATGTTTAATCAACTCGTCATTTATAACACAAAAACTGCTTTCATAAACGCGGCCATCGATTGTGAAAGCTACTGACATAACTTCACGACATTGCCATTTGCCTCCGCCAAAACCTTCTAAAGTTTCGTCGCACTCACTCACTTTTCCGTTGCACTTATTCGCGACGGATCGGATAATTAAGGACTTGCAGCTCCCCGAGTCAATAAGCGCGCGACACTGCAGACCATTTAAAGTTATTTCTTTCACAATTTCAATATATTTCTTCTTCTCGGTTTCATTTTTAATAACGTTTACTGGTGCTTGTGTACGCGGTGCTACACGTGCTGGACAATTTTGAGTATAAAACGAAGAACAATTCTGGCACTTTGGCTTTCTCTGCGCTACCGGGCAGTTTCACGACAAATGTTCACGTTTTCTACAATTATAGCAGATCGGTCCGGTTTTTTCGTTTTCTTTATTTTCGTATTTAAAATTGTTATACACATTTGCATTTTTAGCAATCACTTGCGGCTGTGGCTGGGCATCATAAATTACTGGCTTCAGGAATTCGAATCAATACTAATCAGCGATTGCAACAAGTCCGAACATCTACCGAAGTTCATTGCTGAAAGGGTCTTTCGAAGACCATTGTCAAACAACGCGTTGATTACGTAGCGAATAATTGAATTATCATCCACATTACCGCGGCGACCGATGGATAATACCCTATAATAAAAATCTATAAACGTTTAATTTTTTGACATGCGAGCGTTCATCATTTGCATATCTGCTGAATTTGTTGCGCACGGAAAATCTGTCAAAAATGCACTAACAAATTCCTACCAACCTCTAAATATTGGTTGTACATCGATCCATAATTTCGCGAAGCCTTTCATTTTGCTTTGTACTGCAAAAATTACAAGCTTCTCGTCCCACCCGTATGCATTCTGCAATTGCTGGACGCGTTCCACAAACTGCATGGACGTGACGTCACCGTGGCATGGATTAAAATCCGGCATAATCGCAGTTAAATCACGAACATAATTAAATTGATTTCCGATTGTATTTAAATTACTTGTTGCCATAGAATTCGGCAGCATTGATGACGACGTCGTATACATGAAGGGAGCAGAACCTGCGGTTGCATGCTACACGTTGCACATGTTTGTCATCGTCGACCGGCAAACACTGGGCTGCATGTATACGCTTGTCGAGTGCGCCGGCACAGCAGCGACGCGCTGCAAATTTGAAATTTGTCGTTGAAAAATGCTGGGCTGCATGTATACGCTTGTCGATTGTGCAGGCGACGGCCCAACTGAATGTATTTGCGAAACATCAAATTGCGGCGATAGGCTACATGTGTTTGACATCGGCCGCTGATACATACTCGGCTGTAAGCACACGTTGCGCCTAAGTCGGCAGCGCAAATAAACGTGATTCTGAAGCTGCGATGTTCGGCGTCATCGTGTCGGCAGCGCAAACTGTCGCTTCATTTTGAATTTCGACGAAATTCGAAGGAAACGGCACTGTTGGTAGCGAAGATTGACTGTACAATGGCAAAGCTTGATTTTCGAGAATATCCGAAGAGGCGCATGAAGCGGCATGCATAGCAGCGTCCGTCTGCTCGTCCAGCAGAGGTGATGAACTGGTAGCCACTTGGAGTCGCTGTGCCAATAACTCCACGGTACGCTGGAGACTACTAACCTCATCCTGCAGACGCTCCACGGTAGCAATCGAGTTTGTCTTTTCCTCTTGACCATCAGCGGCTTTATGTGCATCAGTAGGATCCTCAATTTGCTGCTCTTGCAAACGCACTATTAGTTCTACTTTGTTCCCCGACGTTTTCATGCCCTTCGACCGAAGCAATTCTTTTAAATCAACGAGTGAAAGATCATCAAAACTCATAATTAAACTCAACCAAATCGTTTATATTCTATTAGTTTTATGCGCTAATCCCACTTCTGAGATTATCAGGATCCAGAATGAAAGAAACAGTTTGTATTAAATAATAAATTTAATTAGTTTAATGACCATCAAGACCATGCTTGAACAAGAACTTCCAACCAATGACTAAAACAAAAGTGATTCACCCAAGCGAATCTATCAGTAAAAAGTAAATGCCAAATAAAAAGAAATAATCGGATAGCTGCAGTGGTGTTGCCACTCACTCGAAGTTTCCTGTTGACACATGAAACAAAGCGGACCAAGCACCGAACCCTGAGGAACACCAGAAACAATATCCAATAAATCAGAATCACAACCATTACAAACTGTTTGCGATTATTCAAATTAGAGAACCTCTAATTACTTAGAGGTTGCTTTGATGTATTATAAAAGATCTTGTTTCTTATTATACAAATGTTTTAAAATGAATAAATTGAAATTGAATAAGACAACATGAGCCGACATGCAGTTTTCGAAAAAATTTAATTTTAGTTTGAGTTTTTCAATAAGCTTGGAATGATGAATTTTATCAAATGCCTTGGATAAATCCAAAGCAACCAAGATACTACTTTTATCCGCATTTGTGATTTCTCTTATGGAATCGGTTAAGCCCAAAAAAAGTGCCGAAGTGGAGTATCCATTCCTAAAACCAGTTTGGCAGTCATTCATAAGGGATAGACGATCGGTATATTGCACAATTTGAGACGTAATTATGTTTTCGACAACCTTCGACAGGGCTGGCAATATGCTTATTTGCCTCAAAATTTCAACAAAGTTTGATGACCTGGCTTTAGAAATAGGTACAACCCTTGCAGATTTCCATGCTAAGGGAAACTTAGAGGTTGCGAGTATGAGGTTAATAAAATACAGTAAATGATTAGCAACACATGGTAAAATTATTTTAATGATTTTAATAGGTATCTTATCAATCCCAACAGCATTAGATTGGATGCTCATGATAGCATCAAGTAACTCAAGTTCATAAATATTTTTGAATGAGAAATAGTCCTCGTAGTTTTCAAAACTGAAAATATCATCATAACTTATTTCTTGACTAGAAACAAAGTACTCATTTATCATATTGACATCTAGCTCATATATAGCTCAATAGAGGCATGAGAGTCCAAACAGTCAGCATTTCTAAGTGTGTTCCACATTTGCATGGAGTTTTGGCTCTTAAATAAACGAGACCCAACTTTTCTTTTCTCTTTCCTCAAGATAGCCTTAGCACGGTTCCGATGTTTGCAAAAAAATTTTCCACTTTAATTGTGACCTATCTTCTAAATATGCCTTAAAGGCGATATCACGCATAGATTTAGCAAATACCACTTCTTTCGAGTTTATCACAGAGTCATTGTTGTATTCCTTCTTGATTCTTTTGATCGGAACTAAAGCAAAGGCCTCAGTCAAAAGAGAATTCAGGAAGAAAAGCTGGAAATCAACATCACTAGTTGCATAAAAATCCGAATAATCAGTGTCAGTTAAAAATTGGCTTAAAAGTCCGTGATTTATTGCGTTGTATACGCGAAATTAAACCTATTCGTGCACGCGATCAACCGGAAATGCGAGAGAGACATGTATGATTGCATGGGGAGAAATGGAGGTAGACAGTATTTGACTAGAGAATCAAGTATTGATGTCGAGTTATGGTGGACATCATAATGCGTAGGCAATGAATTATGTACACACGACAAGTTACATCGAAGACATAATGATCGAAGACTGATAGATTTTGACAAACCAAAAGCAGTAAGGTCAGTAAGCATATTTTCGAACGATATTATGTCTTCACGAGGCAAATACACAACACCAAGCAAAATTTTCTACAAAAATAGATTCACAAACACCATACTCAGACGGCCGGAAGACAACTTTATGTTTAATTTTTTTAGATATATAAATGCCAACACCACCTCCTCTAACATTAGGACGATCATTACGGGAAAAGGTATAACCGGGAATATTCATTGCATTTTTGGTAATGTAAGACTTAAGCCAAGTCTCAGAGACCCCAAAAACATCCAAAAGACACCCACTCAAATTGCATTTAATTTCATCAAATTTCGATGATGATTTTGAGGGCTTGAGACTCTGTCAGTTTACATGACCAACATTGAGATTTAAACTATGATTACGTAGGTTGGATTTGAGTTCCATATTATCACATACAATGGGACCCAAATTGAAGTTGGGAGTGATCATATTGAGAGAAAAACAAAACATTATAATTTTTAGAGAAGCTAGTGTACTATTTTTAAGAGAAGCTTGTGCTACACAGCAAAATTAAAAATAAAGAAAAAAAATTTCTTTCCATAAGATGCTCAGATAAGACTAATACACTCTTAATAAATTCAAATTAATCAAATTATTTCATTAAAAGTCGATCAACAACAATAATAGACATATAAGAATACAAAATAAGATTGGAAAACAAACTGAAGCTTAATATATGATTCTTAGAAATATTATAGAAGATAATATATAGAATGATTATAGCAAGCTATCAAAAAAAAAAAAAAAAATGGCAAAAAGCAATAAAGACAAAGTAATTTCGCATCAAGCGATCACATTACATAACTTCAGGTTCCGACTCTTAAAGTATGCTTTCATTATACTGTCGCGTAGACGAACATTGTTGAATTTAACAAGTAGTGCTTTCGTATAGCGAATGTAACAACAATGCTGAATGTCGTGCTCGGTTGAGGGAAATTTGAAAAATGAAGCAAGGGCATTAGCAAGTTCATACAAATTGTCCATACCAGAAGGCAAACCACTGACAACGATGTCAGGACGATTGAGCCTGCGCTACAGGAAGTTGTTCTCTATCTCCAGTAGTTTCATCTTTTTGGTGGCAGTAGTGTCGACAAGCGTAATGAGTTGATGGGAATGTTCCATATCCGATTTAAGCTCTTTTACTGTAGAGGACAGTTCCGACTTCACTTCCTCAATAAGCTTAGTGAAATGCTGCTTCATATCAGTTATTCCCTCTCGCAGCTCTCGGAAGAGTTTAAAATTTTTGTGTTATATGGGTGATAGGCGTGGCTGTGGGCGGATTTAAAAATATTCTAACATGTTCTGTAATAGAGCTAATTGCAACTTATATACAAAATTTCGTCGATCTACGAAGAGTCGTTCCTGAGTCTTATATGCTATAAAAATAGCAAAATTTTGTATGGGACGTGGGCATATCAATTCTTTTTTAAAATCTACAAATCGCTACCTTAATATAGAAAGGCCATAACTCAATTTTTTTTTACATTATAGAAGAAGAAAAAACTTAATAAAAAACGAAGCTCTGCAATTTCTGCAGTAAAAAAAATTGTAACATCATTACATCACTTATAGTTTTTAATAAAAAAAAACGTTTGCAAAAAAATTCGGAACTAAAGAACTTTATTTATTACTTTATTTATTATTATTATTTAAGTTTTTCCTTCTCCTATTGAGTTAGGGCCTTTTGATATAGGGCCTTTCTATATTAAGGTAGCGAAATATATTTTATATAGCTCCAATGTAGCTTAAATAAAAAAAACATCGTTTTGAATTTTTGTGTTACATGATACTACCTACCCGGCGTGGTTTTTGCCGGATTACAAAATATTTTTGAATTTGTTCTAATAGAGTTAATTCCAACTTACACTCCAAATTTCATTAGCATACGACGACTCTTATTTTATTTCAAACGTTGTACATATGAGATGAAACCACTGTGTGGCCCTCGTATATAAACAACGAAAGGTCCCCAGGTGTCACTCGCCGAATTGAATCATTTTCGGATATGTGATAGAGGACAAAAATGTAGGGTTTACGTATTTTTTTATACGTGCTCAATCGATGGTTTAGGGTTTTAAAATGGCGTTTTAAAATCAGCGGAAACTCGTTTTTTCGCAATAATTTAACTATTTTCCATAGAAAGATACACATATTTGGTATCAATCGAAAGGTATTGAGAAGGCGCACATGACATCTAATTTTTAGAAATAAGTTTTATTGTTATTTTGTTGTTGAAATTTTTAACAGTATTTAGTAGATATCATGAAGAGCCCGTACTCGCAATAGTTTCATTTTCACTTATGTTTAATTTCAGCTAATTCTAAAAGTTACCTGTTTTTTGTTTTTTTTTTATCTTTTACCTTTTTATATTAAAATTAATTAATTATGAAATTCAATATATGTACTTCCCTTGCTCATTTTTATTAGAATCGCCTTGCTTATTTTCAAAATTTTCGGAGAAACAAATATTTTTGCATTGTTTTTACTTATATAATAATTTTTTTAAGCATCTGAAATACAGAAAAGAAGGTTGGTTACAGTATCTTTGATGTAAAGTGTAAAGAAAAGGGTTTATTGTGGGAGCAAAATATCAAAAGAATACCAAAATATTTCGAGCAAAATATCGAAATTCATATCTTTAAATTTCGGATGATTTTTTTTCATTCTTCGGGCAAACAAGTAAGAAGCACACAGTTTGTACGGAAGCACTGTAAAATATTAACATTTCGGATCAAATATCTACACATACGGAAAGTTCGAGAAAAAACTAAATTTTTGATTCCCATATTATGGTCGTTATCTATAACAAAATATTTTATTTTTAAGAAAATAGGTGCATTTTACAATAAGAAAATTTTAATATAAAAAGGTGAAAGTTAAAAAAAACAAAAAACGTTAAATTCAAAAATTAGCTGAAATTAAACATAAGTGAAAATTAAACAATTTCGAGAGCGGGCTCTTCATGATATCAACTAAATACTGTTAAAAATTTTAACAACAAAATAACAATAAAGTTTCTATCTAAAAATTAGATGTGAGATGTACATCATGTGCGCCATCTCAATACCTTTCGTTTGATACCAAATATGTGTATCTTTCTATGGAAAATTGTTAAATTATTTCGAAAAACGAAATTTCCGCTGATTTTAAAACACCATTTTGACACCCTAAACCATCGATTGAGCACGTGTAAAAAAATATGTCATCCTTAGATTTTTGCCCTCTATCACATATCCGAAAATGATTCAATTCGGCGAGTGAAACCTGGGGACCTTTCCTTGTAAGTATTGTATGTATGCATAAAACTACAAGTCATGGTTAAATGTAAGAATATTAAAGAAATTATAAAATGCGAGTTTATGTAATTCATTTTTGAAATATCCTAAGTCTATTTTTATGAACTATAAATTGTTTTTTATTACTATTCTCTATTGTACAGTTATTTCTATTATCTTTTTTAATTACTTTATATGATAAGCTCACATGCCCTTGGTGACTTATGCCCTAAACTATTTTTTAAAATAACTAAGTCTCCTAATTCTAATTACTTTTATTTAAGTCTTTGTCGTTATTGTACTTTTGTCTAATTTTTGATTCTTTCACTCTTAAACGCCCAAATGTTCTGATTTTTCCTTGGGTAAAACAACCTCGTGTAACATGATGAAAAAAATTTAATACAGTTTAAAAAAGTCACTTACATTATTATTTGAATGTCGCTCTTCCGAATGGGGTGCATAAAATTTAAAAAAAAATGGATTGTCTTAATCGCATTTTCTCGATAATACCGGATCTTGAGTGCATTGAGATGCACGTATGACGTGTTGCCGATGGTTCGACTTCAGAGTTATGCAATGAGAAATTTGTTTCATCCCTCAAATTGAAAATATGGCGTCCAAGAGCAAAATCTTTTTTGATTTTTCATTGTTTCTCAATTTTTCAGTAATGATATACAATGAACACTTAAATCATTTCTTACGTTTTTTGTTAACATTTCTTGTTAATAATAAAAAAAAAAAATAGAAAAAAAGTTTGAACAAAAAATGATTTCCAATACCGTTCACCTCCTCGTGGTGGAAATCGGATAACTTTGAAGACTCAAAGGCAAAGAACAGGCTTATAAAAAGAGCTGTGAATTATTTTTTATAGAAAAAAAAAATCAATTTTTGATAAATTTATATTTTTTCGAACAATATACTTTAACAAAAAACGTATATTGCCTTAATTTACAATTGTGCTTCAATTTAACCTAAAAACATGAATAAACTGCACGTAAGAAATCGACAACAAAACTTTTTTTTGGAGCATATTAGAGACTAACATTGGCGCTACAAATATTAATTTTTTTGTTTTTCTAATTTTTAATAAAATATATTTTAAATATGCATAATTTTGTATTATATAATTTAGTTTATTTATTAACTAAGTGAAATGGAATATATTTATTCACTCTGTGGGCTAACTTAAATGCAAAATTTCATTGATCTACTACGTGTCGTTCCTGAGTTTTAGATGCTAGGTAAATTTAGTATTGGAGGTGGGCGTGGCAATTTTTGGAGTTTACTCCTTTAGGATCGATTTCATATATTGCCCGCGGTATGAAAATTTTATGGCGAGTGAAATCGAGCGTTATCTAAAAAATCAAGCGTTACGCAGTCAGAGTCGCAAACCAAAATACCAACAACGAAGAAATACCAACAACGAAGAAATACCAACAACGAAGAAATACCAACAAAATACATAGCAGCAATCTGCTATGGGATAAAATTGAAGTGCAAATTTTTGTAAAACTCAAAAATTACTGGGCCGATGAAATAAGTTCTAAAATATCATATTTGTGCTACAGCACAGTATTTGGGTATTTTCGTTTTTAAATTTCAATACTAAGTTTATTTAATTAAAATATAAAGATTTGTATGAAATCATCCCCGATGCCACGCACTGCTTGGTCGTTTTCTTTAAACCAGCTTGTGCTTGCGAGAGTTTCAATAAACTACATGTTGCTCTCTATCTTCTCTTTTTATGTTCAGCTAGCCACAGCACAACAAAACAATTGTGTGGGTTTGTGCGTAGCCGTTGCTCTTACGAGTAGTTTGTATTAAAGTGCGCTTTTATTATAATTGATAATAGCTAATATAAAAGCTTGATAAATTATCCAGTAAGTTTTATTTCATCGAAATTAGTTAATATTAAATTGTAAGCATTAATCCGTTAAAACATCAGAAAATCGTTGTTTTTCATGCTGTTTATCCTGAACTGAGTTTTTCGCAAGTAAGAACAATAAAACATAGTAATTTTGGTGATTTTGAAGTTAAGTAGAAATACTTTAAATAGAATAACGCGACAAATTTTCAACCGATTTCAATTAAATAAAACTTTCTGAATTTACAATTAGCTGGATTTTTTTATTGCTACGACATAACCTGACATTAACTACAAAATATATCCACAAATTGATCTTAAAGCGAAAAAATATAAAAAAATTTAAGCACATTTTCAATTGTTTCATCATACAGATGAAGGATTAACCATAATGCAATTTTTTAAAGAAGACGTTAATTTAGATTCTGGTAGAACACTGGGAACGGCTAGATATGGTACAACCATTGATGCGATGTTTTCACGATTACATTAAACCTAATAATACAGTATTTAATAATGACGTTACTATTAGGCAGACCTGGGGGTCAATTCGCGTTTTGCGTTAAAGTGAAGTGAAAAAAAACTTTTCAAAATCGTTTTCATTTGACGTCTTCACTTTTTCACTTCACTACGCACAAAAACGCGATTCTTGTTCGTCTAATGGAAAGTAGTTGCTGAATAGCATATAAGAGTTGCTGAATGCCTATTAAACAAAGCTTTTATAAAAAAATGTAAACAATGTATAAGAAAGAAGGAAACTTTTGCAAAAATGACTTCATCATTAATTTCATTTCATTTGCGCAGAAGATATTGGAAATAAATAAATATGAACAAGATAAGTTTTGCGACAGCATAAAACATCCAAAAGTAGTAAAGCAAATAGTATTTACTTGTTATTGGCAATATCAACATTTTCCTCTAAATAGTTGATAAGATACTGTTTCTGCGTACCGCTTGGCCTTTTTCCCTAAGCTGCTTTTCTTTTTACATTATTTATTTTTAATTTAAAGTCATTTTCTGTCCATAACGTGCGTTTGCTACCGGCGTTAATTTTTTTTCCATTTCAGCGAAAAATGAACAGCTGTTGCCCTTTTAGCACACAACGGAAATCGCATTTTCCGTGTAAAGGTGAAAACATATTTCACATGACGATAACGCAGAACAGGAATTGACCCCCTGGGCGTATTGCATTAAATGAGGTAATGCATTGATGATTTTTCCGTAATTAAATCAAATCAATGATAATGCAAATTTATTCAATTACCACTAAATATTACAGATCTAGTGCACTAATTTTTACACTGCACTAATTTGTTATCAAAGTAATGCATTAATATTTAACTATAATTAAAGTGTATGAAAAAGAATGCACTAATATTGCAATATCATTAAACCGTATTACGAATAATGCACTATTATTGCAATATCACTAAAAAGCATTATGGGGTTATGCAAAAGATTTTTTATTGAATGAAATTCAACTAAACTTCAACAAAACTAACTCAATGTAACAATCAAAATAAAATATTTCTAAAATTTAAGAAGAAATTTATAATCTAAGTTATTTCCTCTGATTATAACTAAGCTTTTAAAGTTTTCGTGTGAAAGACTCCGCCTGTGAGGCGTATTTACCACGCCAGCAAAAGTAAACTAGTAAGGGTGGAGCTTCGGCAGGGTACCGAAGCTAAAATACCCCCCCGCGGCCATATTGAAGTATATTCGAAGTCTTTAACCACGACATACACGATGACATTCAGTTTTATATGTATATTAACGAAAGTTTTCCTATTTTGATGACGTCACTTTGTATGGGAAGTAGGCGTGGTTTTGATCCGACTTGCCATATATCATAGAGATGGTTCATATTATATATCAAAGCTTAAGTGAAAAATTTCAATTTATAATTTTTGTGGGTTTTTAAGAGATTTAACGTTTAAAATAAAGCCAATTTGTGTGGGAGGTAGGCGTGGTTTTCATTCGATTTTGCCAAATATGATACTGGTGGTATATGTTATATATCAAAGCCTATATGCAAAATTTGAAGACATTTCTTTAATTTGAGCAGATTTTTAAGAGATTTTACTTTTAAAATAAAGGCACTTTGTATGGGAGGTAGGCGTGGTTTTCATCCGATTTAGCCCATTTTTGAACTTAATCTTACTTACTTACTTAGGTGGCCGTGACAACCCGTGTCCGGATTTCGACCGACCTCATCAGCTCTCGCCAGGCGCCTCTGCTTTGCGCGCGCCTTCTCCAATCGGATACACCAAGTGCGGTTAGGGCTTCCTCAGCCTGGTCCATCCATCGGAGGCATGGTCTCCCTCGTCGTCGTTGACCAGCGACCCTCGCTTCGAGCACCTTTTTCGCTGGAGCTTCGTCGTCCATACGATGGACATGACCCAGCCAGCGTAGTCGCTGCACAGTTATACGCCGAACTACGTCAATGTCTCCGTAGAGCTCATACAGCTCGTGGTTCATTCGGATGCGATAGTCATCGCCGACTCGAACAGGACCGAAGATTTTGCGAAGAACTTTTCTCTCGAACACCCCCAGAGCGGCTGCGTCAGTTTGCGAAACTACCCATGCCTCAGCGCCATAAAGCAGCACAGGTAGAACGAGCGTCTTGTAGAGTGTTAGTTTTGTCGATCGAGAGAGGGCTCTGGAACTTAGTTGCTTACTGAGCCCGTAGTAGCACCTATTAGCAATTATTGTTCTTCGCTTTATCTCCAGGCTGATTTCGTTGTTAGTATTAATGGCGGTGCCAAGGTATACAAACTCCTTGACTACTTCAAAGTTATAGCTGCCGGATGAAACGTGGGAGTCTAAACGCCGAGCTCCCTTGTTTGTAGACAGCATATACTTTGTTTTACCCTCATTTATCGTCAAACCCACTTTGGCTGATTCCTTTTCGATAGCGGCGAAAGCAGCGGTAACATCTCTCTTGGTTCTGCCAACAATATCAATATCATCAGCGTAAGCAAGGAGCTGGACACCTTTATAAAAAATGGTGCCATTACGATGCACACCGGCCTTTCGTACGATCCCCTCCATGATGATGTTGAAGAGATCGCAAGACAGTGGATCGCCTTGCCTGAAACCTCTTTCGGTATTGAAGGTTTCGGAGAGGTCATTTCCTACCTTGACGGAGCTGCGTGTGTTGCTCAACGTCATTCTGCAAAGTCTAATCAACTTTGCAGGTATACCGAACTCAGACATTGTTGCGTATAGGCAATCCCTTCTCGGGCTATCGAACGCAGCTTTAAAGTCGACAAAGAGATGGTGTGTGTCAATTTGATTTTCGTGGGTTTTCTCCAGGATTTGTCGTAGCGTGAAAATCTGGTCTATGGTGGACTTACCAGGTCGAAAGCCACACTGATAAGGTCCAATCAGTGTTTTTGTAATTGGCTTTAATCTTCCACACAGTACGCTTGAGAGAACCTTATATGCGATGGAAATAAGACTGATACCTCTATAACTTGCGCAGATTGTAGGGTCTCCTTTCTTAAGTATAGGGCACAGTACACTGAGGTTCCAATCGTCGGGCATGCTTTCTGCTAGCCATATTTTGCTGATGAGCTGATGCATGCGCCTTATCAATTCATCGCCGCCGGTTTTAAACAATTCAGCTGACAGGCCGTCAGCACCCGCTGCTTTATTGTTTTTGAGTCGTTGGATAGCAACTCGAACCTCTTCATGGCTAGGTGGTGATACTTCCACTCCGTCATCGTCGATTGGTGGCACTGCACTGTGCTCTCGATGGGCGGCATTGGTGGAATCGTCGCCATTAAGTAAATTGGAGAAGTGCTGTCTCCACAATCTAAGCACACACTGTGTATCCGTATTCAGATCTCCATTTTCGTCTCTACAAGTGGATGCTCCGGGCTTGAAACCTTGGGTTAGACGCTTAACCTGTTGATAGAATTTTCGTGCATCCTTCTTGCCCTGGTATACCTCTAGTTCCTCACGCTCACGCTTTTCCTGCTCTCTTTTCTTGCGTCTGAAAAGGCGCCTCTCTTCCTTCCTCTTTTCGCGGTAGTTTTCTCGCACGGCTCGCGTTGCAGCTGACTGCAGCGTTTTTCTATAAGCGGCGTTTTTTACTGCAGTCGCAATGCGACACTCCTGATCATACCATTGGTTCCGAGGTTGCGGGCGCCGGAAACCAATGACTTCTTCAGCGGCAGCGCGCATGGAGTGGGATATATGCGCCCAAAGTCCGCCGGCGTCGTCGAGTCCAGAGGTTGGTCGGTTGAGCTTAACCGAGAGTTGAGCGGAGTAGGCTTCGGCAGTCCGTTGTAATTGCAGCTTAGCGACATCTAGCTTTCGTTGCATTCCTGTGCGTATGTTCTTTGCATTGCATAATCGCATGCGGATCTTGGCTGCAACAAGATAATGGTCGGAGTCAATGTTGACCCCCCGAAATGTACGCACATCTAGAACACTAGAGGCATGCCTTCCGTCGATTACAACATGATCAATTTGGTTTCGCGTTTTTTGATCCGGGGACAGCCAGGTGGCCTTGTGGATGTCGAGGTGCTTAAATCTGGTGCTACTAACTACCATGTTTCGTGCCGCGGCGAAGTCGATCAGTCTTAGACCGTTGTTTGTGGAGGTCTCGTGAAGACTGAACTGACCGACAGTGGGGCCAAAGATGCCTTCCCTTCCGACTTTCGCATTAAAATCGCCGAGGACTATTTTCACGTCATGGACCGGAAGGTGGTCATATACGTCCTCAAGACTAGCGTAGAAAGCGTCCTTGACGGCTTCGTCCTTTTCCTCCGTCGGGGCGTGCGGGCAAATAAGGCTTATGTAGAAAAATTTTGCCTTGATGCGGATCGTGGCCAATCTTTCGTTCACAGGTGTGAACCGGGAAACAAGGTGGCGTAGTTTCCGGCTAACGACGAATCCACATCCAAATTCGCGCTTCTCCGCATGGCAGCTGTAGTAGATATCGCAGTGTGCTTGTTTAGAGCAGCCTTGCCCTTTCCATCGCATTTCCTGGATGGCGGTGATGTCAGATTGTATTGTTTTGAGGGCTTCCGCCAGTTGGATAATGGCACCTTCCCTATAAAGGGTCCGGACATTCCAGGTGCATATCCGTAAATCATTGTCCGTTTTTCGTTTGCGGTGGTCGTCAACGTAATTGGGGTTCTTATCCGAGGCTGGTTTAGTTTTCATTGGGCAGTAGTAATGTGGCGGGACCCAAACCCTGCGCACATTCCATGTTTAAGGTCTATGAATCGACCCGCCGCTCAAATTAGCCGTCAAACTGACGGATGCCAGTTTGCCGTTGCCCAGGGAACACCACTTGGAGGTTTGAGTCGACTTGAGACGATTTCGACATGGATAATGCTGGCCTCGCCAGGTTGAGGCGGTCAGACACGTTGCCATGTGAAGGTTCGCCCCCTGTTCCTGAACTTAATCTACCTTTTTTAAAAATTAACTTATATTTTGAATTTCATCGCCATAGCTTTAAAATTGCGGCTGTAATCGTGTCGACAGACGGACAGACAGACGGACACACGGAAATCGACTCAGGAGATGATGCTGATCGAAAATATATATATTTTTCTATACCTTCCACGCCTTCTTCTTGGCGTTACAAACGTAATGACAAAGTTAATATACCCCTTACGCAGTACGCGTTGGGGTATAACAAGCGCTCGACTGGAGCAGAAGAAGTCAGAGGTGTATTGTATTTTAAAAAAGCTTTTCGAATTGGGGGAAATCTCTGAAAGCATTCGAATGATATATCGTTGTCTGCCAAATACAGATCTAATTCTGGTCTGGTGTCGTTTTGTTCTATTTCTTCTGTTGAATCTACAAATTAAATAGAAGAAGGAAATGAAATTAATAAGAAAAAAAAATTAATTAATTAAAATAATGATATCATGGCCTGTTTCAATAATTTGTAATAGAATATTTGACATTTTCATCAATTTAATGGTAATGTAAAAGTAGTGCAAATTGCCCAAGTTTGCTATTAGGCTGGATTCACTAACTACCTTCAGCAAGATTTTCAAGTTTCTTTTATACCAAGTTCTTGCGCTCTCCGCTCAGTGAGAGATACTTGCTGCACGCTCTTCAACTTGATTAACATTATTTTTTTAGTTTTCGCAAAAACTTGCTGAAGGTGGTCAGTGAATCCAGCCTTAATGAAATTCATCAATTTACCTCATAATGAATTTATGTAATATATGTAATAAATATATATTTTAAAATTAAAAAAGTATACAATTCTTTTAGTAATATAAGAGATGCCTTTATCCACTCCTTTTACCTTTTATATATGTGCATCTCAAATTTCAAGGCAATCAATCTAGAGGAGTAAACTCCAGTCGCGCGTCGGAGCTGGCACGCACTTTTTTTTTGAAATCTACACATATATTTCATATTCTTGATTGAGATGTTTTGATATATAGAAGAGACCTGCAGCGAATCGTTTTTTTACGATTCTAAATCACTCGTCAAAAACCGAGTGCGAGCGGTTGCGCACAACAACAACCACTTCCACGCGAAGCATTCTCATAACAGCGATGAGCGACGAGTACCTCATGTTTTACTCATCGCTCATTAGAAAGACTGCTGAATTCTAAGCATATGATTCTAAGCACCCTCAATGACTAGAGTCATTGAATGATTTGCGTGCACTTCAGTATTGGCGTGCGTTTTCTTTGTTTTACATTTGTTTTGTGTTTTACGTGTTGATTAAGATAAGTTTTTTTTGTATTGTTTTTAATCAATTTTTTGAAATCACTTTCACACTTGCAATGATGAATTGCTGAGAACCTTTATGTTTAGGGATGCCATAAGGAAAGCGGCAATCCAAAATAAACAGGATTGCCGCTGTTAATGATTTATATATTATAAAATGATTTTATTTAATATTTTAATTATAATAATTCTTTAATTATAATAATTTTAATAATTCTTAAAAACATTTTCCAAAAATGTTTAATATTTTTGTTTTCAATAATATTTTCACAATTTTTCACTAATTTCTTTTAATAATATTTTGAATATTTTTTTACTTTGTATATGCATTTAAATATTTTTTTAATACTATTTTTTATTTATTTTCATACCAATAAATAAATTAAATAAATAAAGTAATAATAAATTTATATATTATATGCATAATAAAATATGTCAGCGGTAACACTGCACGCGATTTCCCTTAATGACTCTAGAATCATTAGAATCATTGAGCGGCATTCTTATGAGCGATGAGTGAATTCGTTCGCATCATAGACTCGTTGCAGCTCTCTGATACACAGTGAATCACAATGAAAATCAGACACTTCAATATTGTTAGTATATTGCACAAAGTAAAAAAAAAAACAGTTGAAGTTAAATTATTTTTGGCATTTATTTTATTAATTAATATAGTATATAAAGTTAAAAAAAGTTACAGAAAAAATATGATATTCAAGTTCATGTTAGAAAAATTAAAGAAACAAAAACAATTAATATGCAAGGTTCACCGTGTAAGTCACCGTTAAATTTGTCCGTTCCTTTTTTTTTATTTTAGTGCTTTTTCTAGGTTAGTTTCGTGCATTTTTTTCAGTTGTGTAAATTTCGTGACGTAGTAAGTTCGTTAAATGAGTTCGAAAAAACAAACTGATACTAAAGAAAGGAATATTGTGATTGCTTTGTATGAATCCGGGAAAAGCTACCGAAATATTGCTAACGTCTTGAATAGAAGCTCTATTCAGCCACTATTCAGTGTATCATAAAACGCTACAAAATTGAAGGCAGAGTGCAAAATAACACTAAAACAAGCAGTAAAAGGATTTTCAATGACGCTGATGAACGCTGGATACTACGAAAAGTAAGGGACGACCCGAAATTGAGCATACCAAAATTGGCTTCTGAAGCAGAACTATACTTAGGAAAGAAATGTAATGCAGAAACCATACGCCGTATCCTCCAAAAAAATGGTTTTAATAAACAGATTGCCCGTAAAAAACCATATCTGTCAAAGAAAAAATACTCCTAAGAAAAAAGTTTGCAAAATACTTCGAATCAAAAGATTTTGAATTTTGGAAAAACGTGATTTTTACAGACAAGAGCAAATTCAACATTTTCGGATCAGATGGGCGTGTTAATGTGTGGATAAAACCTAACCAAGAGCTGAATTTGAAAAAATTTGAGAACAACAGTGAAGTATGGTGGGAGAAACGTCATGGTTTCGGGATGCATGTTAGCATCAGGAGTTGGAAATTTGCATTTCATCAAAAGAAACATGAATAAATGGATGTTCCTTGATATCCTCAAAAAAAATCTTCATGAAAGTGCTGCTAATTTGGAAATCCGGTACAATTTCCACTTTTACCAGGACAATGATCCCAAATATTCTGCCCATGTTGTGCGACTATATAACTGTCCAAAGGTCATCAAAACTCCTCCTCAACCTCCAGACCTCATTGTCATAGAGAATTTGTGGCACATTTTAGAAATAAACATCAGGAAACATACCGTAACAAAGAATCCTTAAAAAATGCTCTTCGTCAAGGTTTATTAATAAAGGTTAAGTCACTTGAGAGAGCTCGGTCGAACTGTCAGAATGGATGAAAGGGAATCAAGAAAAAAAACCTGAATCTGTACAATTTTTAGCTAACAGCTACTTTGTCAGTTCGAGCAAAGGTGTTGCGTGTCGAGTTTCGGCCAAGAAAAAAAGGCCCCCGAATGCGGCCATGTCCAACAAGACAGCGAAGCGATCAGAGGCTACAGATATATAACCTGAAAATTAAAATAAAGTAGAATATGTCCAGCGAAAACAAAATATACAATTATGACACTGCCACCGTCGTCAGTGGTCTTTCAGGATTAAAAAAAAAAACAAAAATCAAAAGAGAAAAAAAAAATCTTGATCCAAACAAGGAAGATTGCGCAAAGTGGTTTGGAGGAGCATCCCGCCACTGCCTTCCATACGGCTGGGAAGCTGAGATTTGCGATTCTGGGTAAAGTTTGCCTATCGCCCAAATCGCGCGCTTGCTTGGAGCAGCGCTTACTAGTTTCTGATGCAGTTTCAGTTGCTTCTTAAGCGCACGAGTGTTGGAATTGCAAATTTTTGGTAAATCTTTGTTGTTGAACCTCACCGAAGTCGTCTCTGTATTTTCACTACAGCGTGTTCAGCCTTATAAAAATTTTGACGTTTGGCAATCCATATAAAAACCATCAGCGTAGGCTAGACAGCTAGAAATAATCTGTGAGTCGAACTATATGCGTATTCACTCAGACCAACTGGCCGTTGCGCAGGTGCCGGTTGAACTGAGCTAGCCGTCTTCCTCTGTATTTCGCTGAATATTATACAGTGAAACAGCTGTTTGCAGGAACAATTGACAGATAGCAAAGAAGTGGGGTACAGACTACACAATGATGGCACGTTCGAGCAAAGTAGTAAGCAGAGTGGGAACAGAATTAATCCTAGTGGTGGAAAGACAAGATTAATTGAAAAAGGAAATTGTTCGTAGGGTCGAGGATGAGAAAAGGACAATAAGGAAAATTGAAATAAGATAGCTATAGTGATTGAGGGTGTGGAAAAGTGCGTGAGCGGGGGAAGGTGAGACAGCTGATGGGAGCAAAAATAAAAGAAAAAAATTGCAGGAAGGGGTAATGAGAAGTAAATTAAAAAGTCCTAAGGAGGGAAGAGATAGTTAGGAGTAGCGTTGGAGGGACAGAGAAAATGAGGAAAAAAGTGAAAAAGTCCAGTTCCTAGGCTTGTGGGTAGGGTGCGTTGGCCTGCGTAAATTTTTCTAGAAGCAATTACATATGAAAAGTTGCTGTGAAAAGTGGTGTACAATAAAGAGTGCGGCATTAAACTCGTTACTGTACAAAATATATATATTTGGTTCGTAAACAAAAAAAAAAGAAAAAAATTAAATACGCGTAGAGAATAGCCAAGTCAAGAGCACCTCCCGGAAGCAGGCGATCCACGACCAAGATTTCAACGAGAAACCAGGCTAATCCAAGAAAATAGGTAAGTTGTGTGCATGGGCTGGTGGGGAATTTTGGTAGGGAAGTATAGTGAAAATTAATAAAGGGAAAAAAAAATTTTTTTTTGATAGAAAACTGTGCAACTGGGGATCAGGCTAAGTCGAGATTTGAGCAAACTTGGTACTATAAACCAGACGGAAGAACGAGAAGACCTTGCAGAAAAGAAGCTGTGGCCGACCGGAAGTACGCACCGCGGCGTACCAGCGCTCAGAAACACCACCGAAAATCACAGATAAGTCGGTCACAGTATTTTAAGCACATATATATATATATATAAATTAAGTGTTATACACATATACGCGTATAACCCTAAGCGTTATACTGGGTCTTCGGTGGAGATCTAAACTACAGCAGGAGAGATTGCTGAATTTAGTCAGGGGTCTCCAAGCGAAGTGGCTGTGAGTGTCGGAGAAAAGGGGTTAGAAATAGAAAAAGAGTTTTTGCTGGCGCGAAAAATTTAAGCTTAGGCGGAAAAAAAAATTGGAATGAAAAAAATGGCCGCGAAAAAATGACAAGAAAATGGCCGAAAAAAAAATTAAGAAAATGGCAGCGAGAAAATAAAATTAAGCTTAATAAGAAAATAGCAGCGAGAAAATATAAAAAAAAACAAAAAAGGAGGCAAAATATACAATAAGTTAAGTCTTTTGTTTAGTTGTAGAGTAAAAATAAATTTTAATAATTTTTTTTTTACATGTGAACATTTTTGTGATTAATTTTTTTTGTTCAATGTAAGAAAAAAAAATGTATTCAATTTGGAAAAAAAAGGTAAAAGTTCGTGGGATTGTATAATTACGATTTTTTTTATGCTCGTTTGGTAAGAGTGGTCATTCGGCATACTCGGTAAATTCGCGGCGTACGTATGTGTGGCAATTTCTTACCATTTGAAGCCAACCTTCGTAGTTGATGAACCCTAAGCGAGCTCCTTTAGGTAGACATAAATCTTGAGTGATTTCGATTCTGAAAAAAAAAGATAACCGCGAAGTCCGAACATTCCGCGATTACTCCAAGAGTCCATATTTTGTAAGTGCGCTAGCACGAGTTGATGTACTGGTCTCAAGAAATATCTAATTATTTGCCTAGTTAAATTATTTATTACTTTCCGTAACGTATTGTATGAATATATATATTGTTGATATTGTAACTATTAAGTAACACTATTACTTAAATTTCTTGCTTCGATTAGTTCAGAAAAAAAAATTGGTGAATTGTTTAAAATTGTATTTTCGTATCCATATCCATACAGAGAAAAAATTTCATGGCATAGTAATTTCAATACTGATTGTTATTATAATTTTTTTTTTTGATAATTTTCTGAGTGACGATTGTGGGGTCCAATTCCGATACTGTAGTGTTTTGTTTTTGAGGTTAAATACTCTTAAGACAGGATACCAAAATTTGATATGAAGAGCTGCTAATCTGTAAGAAAAAAAAATTTTTGTAAAATAGGTTAGGATTAAACAAACTGAAAGAAAGATAGAAAAAATACATTTAAAAATTTATAAATAAAATTCTGTGACTGTGATGGTGTGGGAATGTTCGATTTGTATCTGATATCGATCTACGGGGTTATCAATAGAAAAAAAATTATGGTGGTACTAAGTTGAGAACCTAGAATGGGTGGGTACTGAATAGGTTGCGGTTCAATATGATAGAAGTCTTTTTTTTACATTTGCGGTTTCAACTTAACTTTCAGTGAAGCGTAAATAAGGCATTTGAGGAGTTTTTTTGTATAGTATTTTTGTTGTAGCTATAGATTTATTTCTGAAATTTTCACGTTATTGTTGGCTCCCTCGGCCTGGCATGACGGGTTAAGAACAGCGCCCGTAACACTTGAGCTAGTTGGCGCAGTCATGCCAGGTTCGATACCCAGGGATTTGTAACAAAGGCGGAAAAAGAGTGCTATTCTCTCAAGTGACTTAACCTATATTAATGAACCTTGCTCTTCGTCAAGAATGGACAAAAGTTAGACCAGAGAACACAGGTAAATTGGTCAAATCAATGCAAAACCGTCTGAAAGATATCATCAAGCAAAACGGTCAACCAACCAAATATTATTTTTGCACAACTTAAAACTTTTAAAGTATTTTTCTCTTAATGTATGATTTACACAGTGAGCATTGTATATGAAATGCTTGTTTCTTTAATTTTTATAACTGTAACTTGAATATCATACTTTTTCCGTAACTTTCACTTAAGTTTATATGCTATATAACTTAATAAAAAAATACCAAAAATAATTCAACTTCAACTGTTGTGTTTATTTTGTCCAATATACCAACAATATTGAAGTGTATGCTTTTCATTGTGATTCACAGTTTCTTCAATAAAAAATATATCGTTTTAAGTTTTTGTGTTATATAGGAGGAAGATTTTTTTTTGTGTTATAAAATATATATATTTTTGCATTTGTTCTAATAGAAAAGATTCCAACTTACAGACCAAATGTCATTAGTCTACGACGACTCCTTCTTTTTTATTCCAAACGTTGTACGAGATGAAACCATTGTGCGTATTAAGGTGCAAACGTTGTGTCCTCTTCTTTTCTCTCGATTTAAAAACTAAGCGTTAAAGCCAGTAGCTATCACAATTGCTATCGGTTACCAACGACGTTTGAAACTTGCAGTAACAAATGTCATATTCCCAAAACTATTCTAAGCTATCACATTTACTAAGCGATCCGTCAAAACTGTTACCTACAAATATCGTTTACCTTTACTGAAAATAAGGCAACACTGGCATTTGACAGTTTGGCTTTAGCTATGTTCTTAGCATTGCTTTGACATTTTATTGACAAATACTATAAAGAGCCAAACAAAGCAAAATGCAGCAACAGGAAAATAAAAAAAGATCCGGCCAGGTCACAGCCCAACAATACCACTAAATGTTGGATTTTTTTGTGAGCAACCAGTGGACTGACCAAAGGTAAATTTGTGGATGCATGGTCGGCAAGAGCCCATCAACAACTGGGCTTAACTGGCTGACCAAGTGAATAATGTCGGAGGAGATGAGAAGTCTGCGGCACAGTGGCAAGTTCAATATTGCACAAGTTTCATATATTTGTTAAAGTGTGTTTACTTTTCCATTATAGGCATGGTGAAAGCTCAAAAGCCCCACTTCAGTGAAGGCGAGAGAACGATGAAAGGAAATGACCAAGACGGGTGGTAAGCTCCTTCCCAGTTCTATCCTCACGTAGCTAGACATGCGGGTGTTAGACATCATTGGTCTGCAATATGTAGAGGGAGCAGCAACTGCGCGGACAGCATTCCAGAGGAAGAGGTAGCTACGATTGCAAACAATCTAATGATATTTTAATAATGTATTGTTCTTGTAGCATTTACAACTGGCTCTTGAACGTGGAGAAGGTGAAGTGCTGCTGGCCAGTCCGATGGTGCCCACTACTTTTCATTCTGAAGTGGAGATATCTCATGATATCAATGATCTCATTGAAGAGGTGGCGAAGGCCTCTGTGAGGGCGTAGGCAGAAATGTGAGGCCGAGAAAGCGCAGCATCTTTGATTCAACGAGCAGCTTACAGCAATCTCGAAGCAGCAAGCGAATGCGATAATGGCGAGTGCAATTCTTTCTGTTCTGTGATGTATTTAAATATTTTTTTTTACGTCTTTAGATGCAAGCTGAAGCAGCCAAAACACAAGCTGATGCAGCGGTGCCTCAAGCAGTTGCACTTGACCGCATAGCTTCTGCCATGGAGCAACTCATAGGTCCGCAGACATAAGATGCAATTTCTTAATAAATTAATTAAGGCCCCTATTATGTATTACAACTCAACTAAGTTGACTAGATTCAACACAATTTTTTCGTATAACGAATTACATTTATTTCAGTTGAACCATGTAGTTTGAAAATTCTTAAAAGATTAAGGCAAACTACATGGTTCAGCTGAAATATATGCACCCGAAAAACAAGATTTTGTAAAACTTTTAAAGTTTTTTTTTGTAAATTGGATTTATATAGAGGCATTCACTTTATTGAAATATAATGCATTTGTTTCTTAAGATCTTTTAATTAAGAAAATTTTTCAGAAATCAAACGGTCTTCACAGCGTTTTGCAATTGATAAACCAACACCATTAGCTCTTCAATTTGTGCAGTCACCAAATCTACACTGGGCAACAGCTCTACTGCCAATTCAGGTGCACTTATTGACAAGAGGCTTAAGTTGTGCAGAACTGCACAAGCGCATACAATTCTGTCAGCAAAACCTGACTCGTACATCAGCACTCTTTGCCTAGAAAGGCACCGACACCTACTCTTCAACACACCGAACAACCTCTCCATACAATTTCGACCTTTGAATAAAGCCTCGTTGTACCGATATTTCGGAGTACTTTCTGGCAGATTTGGAAGAGGTGTCATGAGCCACGGTTCCAGTGGGTAACCAGAGTCACCTGCAAGCAAAAAATTATAAGTAAAATCGCCAAAAATTTTTTTAATTTTAAATACGCACCAACTAAAAATGTGCGTTGATCACCGCGTTTATATGCTCGCTGCACTACCTGCCAATCAGAGCAAGCGTTCCATATGTATGCATCATGACGAGACCCAGGATACTTTGCATTGACGTTCGTAATCCTCAGATTTGGATCGCAATTTTTGAAGAAAAACAGTATAGTTATAAATTTTTTAATTCAATATAAAACTTTCTAGTTGCCATTTGAACGTTTATGGAATGATAACCATGACGGTTTACATACGCCTCCTCGTGCAGCTGTGGGCCAACTATGGCTACGAGAGACCAGTCAATCGCTCCAATGGTGCCGTCAAAAGGCTCACGAGCTGTCCTAAACAGCGTTAGTGCTGCCTGTCGCACGTTTAAACGAAAATTTTTTTGTTGACGGCGTCTGTAATTTTGTGAATGGAGCGGCTGACCGATGATTGACTCATTGTGATGCCCGACTACCTTCCTACTGGCCGCTGGTAACACCCAGGGGCGTAAAATCGAATCACTGCAAAGACCTAGTAAAAGTATTTGTGGATAAAAACAATTTCAACATTAAACTTCTTTTACGCTTCACCTGATTTTCCGCCGACAAAGCGGGTATTATTCTCCATTCTGAAAAGCATCTTATTGATTTTATGAGACTAAATGCTGTCTCAGGCGTCAAACGGTATTGCTGCATAAATTTAGATCGGTATAAATCAAAAGGGCTGTCCACATGGCGAAGAGCAGCCTACTTCGCTCATTCATGGCCAAATATGGAAATGCCATTTTTAATAATTTTTGTAACTTTAAAAACACTGTGATGATCCTTTTTTCGGCCGAGGTGTGGCTCGCCGGACTCCACGGTTCGTGACAAAATGTTTATATATCAAACAGAACACTAAATGAAAACACAGTTCAGTTTCATTTAAAGATAACAACTTTTATTGAATAAAAATGGCTTATAACTAAACTTAGAAACTACAATGAGTACAACCGAGCTCATCTGATGAGCTTTATCTTAATAAAGAATAATTATGTTTCGTTTTGATGAGACTTAAGGCCCAAACATAATAGGCTCGAGTTGGCTGCAGCTAACCTCAAATTTTATACGAATACATAGGAATGATACGTACAAACCATATCAGCTCAAGCCAGCTTTTTCGTCAAGTTTCGTTACCTTGATCTGGCTGCAGCCAAAGCTATTCAAATCGAATGTTCCGAACGTATCTGTCAAACAAATAAAATGTAAATAAATTTCAATTATATTTCTTTTTGTGAATTGTTTTGTTGGTGAATTTTAAATAATAAATTTATTTTGTGTTGACAAAAAATTATCTTAAAAATATAAAAAATATGATTGCTAACAATTGACATTCAAGCGAGCCAACCAAAATTTATTATGTGCAAATTAAGTGTTTGACAAGAATTGAGCTGGCTGTTCGTTAAATTTTGAAAGTAGCTGCAGCCAGCCTATTATGTTTGGGCCTTTAGGTGACAAAGACGAATTGACTGAGGAGATATTTCGACTACAACCCTAGCGTTCCGAGCTTTCTCATAGGTTCTATTCTATCAACTGTTTATGCTTTTCCTATTGAAATTAAATTAAATATTGCTGATGAGATTAAATGTTGCAAATGATATTAAAACTCTGCAAAGTGGCGAATCGACTGAGGAAATATTTCGACTACAACCCCAGCGATGGCCGAAAAGATATGAATCGGGATTTATGGCAATGATGGAAATAAAATATTACGATTGAAACTAAGATAATCACTTGCATATGTTTATTTCATATACTCAATTTATAATAAAAGCAATATTATATATGATTAATAAAGAAAAATAAATTGAATTGACGTGACGTAAGCTGTGGGGCTTGAGGCTGATTATTTGGTTAGGCAAGAGGAATCCTTAGAGGAAATTTACCTAACTGAGGAGATATTTCGACTACAACCCCAGTGTCGGTCGACAGGATAATCTCTTGAGGAAGAGGGGGGGAGGGGGGTTTCGACTAGGCCGAAGAGATATTTCGACTACAACCCTAGTGTTGGTCGAAGAAAGGAAAGGTTAGAAAATATAGGAAAATGCTACGTCTCTTTAAGTGATTAAAGTCAGAACTTATTATGATAATCAGGTAAGATTAAATATTCAGATTGATACTCTTTTCCCTCCTGGGTGGTTTCTCGTATTGGCTGCGTTTGTCAACGTCTACTTCAGCTTCACGGTCGTTATTGACAAATGTCGTGGTGGCAGCGTGGCGTGCTGCTGTGGTTCGGCGATGCTTGTGCCGGCGTTAGCGGCGCAGTCCACTTGGCGTCTCTGTCGACTCGGCTTACGTGACATTCCTGTCAATGTTGATGAATCAGACGCACTCCAGGCGCAGTCTTTGATATGACGCGTCGATCCACAGTCCGACTTGACTGACTGTACGTGATTTCAAAGTTCCCCGTTTAGTTGCTGCACGGTTTCGCAGCTGCTATTATGACGACTTGCTTGACTATTTGCACGAACTGATGATCTTCAACTCACTGACGATTTTCAATAACTGACCAAACACTCTGGCGATTTTCTACAACTGACCAAGATTCATGTTGGCCCTTTTATACTTTTCGTCTGTTTGTTATTCCTACAAGCTTGTGTGGGATTTGCTTCTCTCTTTTGCTTGTATGACGTTTCTGTACTGGCCTACCTGACTTTTAGCACGCACTTGGACCGTGGCATGATGTCTGTACCTGGTGCACATATATGCGTGCACATCAGCATTATCCGATTATCCCGTTATTGCTCGTGTCTCTCTCAATACACAGAATACGTTGTACATGCAAATAAATAAGAGAACAATTAAAACCAGTGCGAACATTATGCGTGAATGCATGAGGTGCGGCTTCTGGGGAAGGGCCTTGGGAAGTTGCATTATTTCCCCTGGAAATTATCAACGCCCTATTTCTAACTACTATTTTCCCTAATCAAAAATTATTTCAATTCATTGTTCGACTTAAACCACTTATTTCCCAATCTATGTCTACCTAATTCTAACTAATTTTCATAATCAAAATAAATATAATAATAATGAGAAAAAGAAAAGAAATATTTACAGAACATAAATATATACATATTAAGTTGCGGTAATATAAGTGATATAAGTAATATAGAAAAATACAGATGATATATAAAAAAAAATTAAGAAAGGAACAAATGTGCATGTAACGTATAACAGCACAACAAAGGTGGCTATAACGACTTATAACGCCTGAATGAGTGGGGTCACTCTTCCCCGCTTTATTTGGAACTTGCAGTGGTCGCTCCCACTGGGTTGTTACAGTGTACCGTGCGAGTGTATGGCACATCCTTGCCACATGGTGACCCAGTCGGGAATCTAAAAGAAATTAAACATTAAAACTTGTAATGACAAAATTCACTGAGAATTTTCGTCCTTACAACACAATTTTTATCAAAAACATATTAAACGCTTTAAGCTGGACTCTTTTATTTACTAACGATGATATTGTTTGGTTGTCGACGCCTAAAAATACGCAGTTAAGAATATTTAAATATATAGCATAAAATATAACTTTTAAAATTTTGCATATTTATGTGGCGGCCGTGGTGCAGTGGGTAGTGAGCGTGGCCCATAGACCAGAGAACCCTAGTTCGAATCCCACCTGACGCAGAAAGATTTTTTAATTGAACTAATTTTTCTGTTCGGCCGTCGCCTCTCTGCCGACAATGGCAAACCTCAGAGAGTAAAAACTACCATGAAAAGCTTCTTGAGAACGTAAGCCGTTCGGAGTCGGCATAAAACATGTAGGTCCAGTTTTCGATTATTAGTGTTCAAACATTTCACAACACAGTCGATTATGAGAAGCTCGGTCAAGGTCCTTTCAAGGGCTGAAATGGCCATTTCGTTTTTTTTTCGTTTAAGCACAATTTCTTGAAACCAACCTTCAACAAAAAATTTTACATAAAATTAAAGACCATTTACTGATTCTTACAATAATTTGAGTTTAGTCATTTTGCGTTGAAACCAAATATACATATATCGCTGTAACAAGGCCCAGTCCTGAAAACAAGAAAAAAAGAGCGAGTGTTTCTTCGGTATCGAGTTCGATATCGAGTACTATGAGAGTATCGAGTAAAGATAACAAGATAGGAAACTTAAAAACATAACCTCAAGGAAGGTTTGCATCATGATGTAAGAAAACCAGGTGAACGCGTTTTTTTCACCTCTCACAAAAATTGTACCCGCATCTGTCAAAAACAGCAGATATAAATGGCTGCGTTCAGCAGGTACAATCATGTTTCAATCATTGGCTGCATTCAGCGGAAAATTTGCTACGTAGCTGTTAAACAACTTTCGGGCTGAATGGTATGTTGCATAAAGTGCTCGCACAACACGTTCCCTGAGCGGTCGCCATCTTAGGTAGCGAAAATATCTTATGCTACTTCAGTTGAGCGGCTTACGCTTACTTTATTTTGACAGCTAAATATACCAAAGACTAAATTTATTATTTACTAAATTATTAAATTGCTTAGTAGTGCTTTTAACTAAAAGTATTTGTTTGAAACGTGTGCACACAGAACATAAAAAATAAATTTGAGACATAAGGCATTTATAGTCGAACAGCTGTTTGCCTTTTGACGTTTCGAAAAAAAAATAGTTCAGCAGAGTGTATCACTTTATGCATGGCAGAATTATAAGGTAGGGCCGGTTGGCTCAGTGTCCTCACGCGTCAACGAATAGTGGATAATGAAAAGGTTGGTAAGTTGTCAAAACGACGAATTTACTTTTTCGAAAATTTTTTGTTTCCAAGTTGCAACTAGTGTGGTCACTTGTGTTAAATTTGTGATAGTTTGAGTAACAATATTATTAAGACAGAGTAATAACAGCATTAAAATGTGAAAGAAGTCTTAAATTGGCAAAAAAATCTGTAAAAATTTTAACCTAAAATCGACTGCGAAACATGAACATAAAGAAACGTGAGATGAACAGCTGATTTTGACATCTACCTTACAATTCTGCCATGACTTTATGCTACTTCGCTACCTAAGCGCTCTTTCGGATAGAATGCAGCCATTATAAAGTTATCCAGATGTAGAGTTTTTTGTTTGCTATATGTTTTGATAAATTTATTTCAATCTTAGGTTTAATAAATGGAAATAAATATTTCGGAAAAATATGAATTTTTTATTTTTCCCAAGTAAAGAGGTTATATATCTTAAATTAATTTGAAAATTTAAAATTTTAACAAACAAAATATATTTTTAATGTGTAATAAGTATAAAATTAGTTCAATAAATAATTCGGATTTACTATGATATTTAAAGAATCAATAGAGTTTTCATAGCACAATGACCATGCGCATTCTCTGTATATGTAAACCTGCGTAGTAGTAATACACATTTTTGTAGCTACATTCTGGCTCTACAGCACATCTCTATAATACTTCTGAATTGTTTATTGTATTTATCTCGCTGAAGATAAACAAAAACAATAACAACCGATAAAAATTAAAACTGCTGATATGCATACATAACATAAATGTAAATTTTACATACGTATAAATAACAACAGCAATACAAGCCGTTACTGAGAAATAATCGTAAAACAATTCATTCCAAGAAACAACACGATGTTAAGTTCATAATTTCGGCGCGAACAAAATCAACAACAATAAGAACGTCAGCAGCAACTGAAGCATCAATGCATGATTGTTCTTATTATATAGATATAAGATATAACTGATTTTTGACATATATTATATCTTTGTAAGATGAATATTAAAGGCTGTAAGTATATTCCAAAGTGTCCTCCGAAAACGTTAGGATGTGCTTGAAAAAACTTCGTGGAAAAGACCCCCAAAAATGACAAACGTCCTGTAAGACGTAACTCTACGTCAAAAATATTTTTACGTTCTTGAAAAAATGACAATGGTTGTATCACGAAACACTTGGAAGACATATTAACACAACCATTAACTATAGAATATAGTTTTATATATAATATAAAAAAAGTTCTGCGTTGACTGAACAAAACTAGCTATCTTTTGTCAAAAGAGGAAAAAAGTACAAATTTTTGTTTTTCCCAAACATAAATGAAAAAATCAATATTTTTATACTTTTGGTTAAAGAAACTATTTTAAACTATTTTGAAAACATTATTCCAATAAATTTTACATATAAACAGACTATACAATTTTTACTTATTTTTACTCAAATATAAAAAAAAAACATATATGTAATAAAAGTATTCATACATACTCTGTATGAAATGCGTACAACACTCAGAAGTTTAATTTTTCCAATATTATTTTACGTCTTAAATGTGACCATAACATTTTTAAAGCTCATAATATTTTGGTTCAACACAAGCAAGTATTTCAAAAAGTAGTAGTCAAATGTATCTTTATTGGTCTGTACTATGAAAAAGTATGATATTCCGGCAACTGCGTGATTTTTATGTTCTTACAAAATTACTCTTTTGCTCTTCTCTTCAAATAAGAGTATACATTCTTGTAAGCTGACGTCAAATATCTGAACAACCTAATAATAATTGAATAATGGGTACAACATGTTGTGTCTCTGATCAGGTATCAGCTTACGTTCCTTTTTTATTTCTGTGAACACAACTATTTTAAAAGTGATCAAATAGGGGAAAAATTGTGTTTTCTCGTTATATTTTGCGTTATTTATTTCATTTGTTATAAAAGCACACTTATTCTAAATAAGCCATATTTTTATCTGGAAATACTCAATACGTTGAGCAAATGTATCAAAAATATAAAGTGCGGCGAAAGACAGACATTTTTACATGTTGTGATTAGACACTGATATTTTTTCGTTCAGCAGACACACACTAACCGATTGCACAAAAGTTGTACCTGCTGAACGCAGCCAATAAAATTTGGAACTAATTAACAGTTGCTCTCTTCCTGTCAAAATTTTTTGACAGACCTGGGGCAATTTAAAGTGTGGTGAAAAATTCGCTTCCACCTGGATTTCTTACACCATGGTTTGCATGTATTTGTGAACCGAAAAATGCAAACCTGAACGCCACTCTTGTTCTTCATCGACCGCAAACTCCTAAATAAATCACTGTTGTGACTCATCTGTTTGTTACTTTATAAATATTTAAGTTGGATTGCAATAACCTGTTCGCAAACTTAACTGATTATTGCGTCCCTTTATTTTGGTTAATATATGCTTTCAAGGTTTGCTAATTTCTTCAGTTGTTGTATATGTCAATATTTTTGAAAAATTTTATTTTCCACAAACCCCCGTTAGTTAACACAACCCCCCGCTAATCGAGGTGAGATATGAAAAAGGAACGTTCATCTTTTTCTGCATTTTTCTGCTGAAACTTTGTTTTGAAACAAGAAAAATAGTGCATGGATTGAGTACATTAATGCTTCAATCTTTAAGTTATGTTACAGGAATCTGTTTAACACTCAAATAATTACATGCATGCTCTTATTTTACTTTTTATCGCCAAATAAAGTTTGCATATTTTGACATAGTAAGTGGATTTTAATTTCCACCACTACCGATTTGTGAAAGTTTCATGCCATCAGAGTTGTCAACTCTGATAGTTTTCTTAAGAATATCCTTGGATGGCATAAATATTGCGCTCGTACGAAATGGCATTTGTTTATCTCTAAACTTCATAAAATTGCATTAATCTTGTATTTGCGTAAAATATTGAGTTGGATATCATGCAACTACTTAAAACTATAAATATTATTTATACGTTAAAATGAAAATTTAGAAGATGTTGAAGCAGGGTTCGTAGTTGCTCTCATGAAGTTTCATGAATATGAAGTAATTTTTAGTTAAAAAAATCTGCTATATTAATTTTCGTGAAGAGCTGACCATATTTATTTTTTTCATGAACTGAAAAAGTAACTGCATAGTCACAGAACGCTTTGATATTGTATTTTTATTTTCACGCTGCTTAACATACATACACACAAAAAATTTAAGACATTTCGATGCCTTGAAGTCAATGTTCGGAAAAACTCTCAAGTGAAGAGCAAAATTGCAATCCTCCTCATCAATATTATTCAATTCACGAATGGTTCACTTTGCTTTCCTTATTGAAAAAAAACATGAACGCTCTTTTGTTATATGTTCAGAGTGATAAAGACTTTTTCATTACTCTTTATTAGTTTTCGTTCATAAATAGCGCTTCTCAAAAAAAAAAAAAAAAAGATTTGAAGATCGTTCTCTGCATTTCATTCATTTTATGTTTCCCGTTCGCGAGTTTTGGCAATGTCAAAATCAATTCATTACAATTTTTTCACTAGCTCAAAAAAGGTTCTAAAGGGGGCAAAATGGACGAAAAACATTCACAGCTCCCCTGGGGTGCACCATAGAGGGGTAAAATGTAAGACCACGTCCTATTATTTTTTCACCACCAATATATCTTCTCAACGTACCCACCCTTATCTGTCATCCTCTTGGGGGTCCTCCTACAAAAACACAGAAAAATTAAATGTCGAAAATGGTTTCTATCGTCCGTAACTGGACCCCTAATGGAGTGAAATGTATGAGCTGGTCGTATTATATTTTGCTATTCAATATTTCTTCTAAGCACACCTACCCCCTATCTGGCATCATTCTTTGGGTCACAATACAAAAACAAAAAAGTGTCGTTTAGTGTTCATACCTCCCCGAATCAACCACTAGAGTGATCAAATGGATATGCTGGTTCTATTATTTTTTGCCCTTCAACATTACTTTCAAGCACACCTATCCCCTATCTACCACCCTTCTTTGGGTCCCAATACAAAAAACACAAAAAGTGTCGATTAGTGTTCATATCTCCTCGAATTGACCCCTAGAGTAGAAAATAAAGAAGCTGAAAAAGAATATTTGAAGGTCTGTCATCGTTTATATTTCTGAGCATGAATTTCTAATTTTGACTAGTCATTGCAGCTAAATCTCAATAGATTTTTTTTTTTACCTTAAGAGGTTTTTATTATTTTATTAATTCCTTAAAGTATTCTATTGCTTAATTTTCAGATGAAATATAAAACGGCTCAGTCCGCAAACCTTTTAACCAATTTTCAACATTACTCAGTTCACTTCTGAATTTTGCGGGAATAACTATTACATATATAAATATATTCCGATCACTATTTTTCTCATACAGAATAAGAAAATATGAGCAATAATATATATATATATCCTTGGGCAAGTAATAAGAAAATATTTAATTCTACACGATTTTATGATTTTTAGCAAGATATTTGTATATAATTAGGACTTTGAATTAATGAAGTTTTACAAACTTCTATATTTATCCCGTAGACCCAATTGATCTTTTATGATCATCGTTGAGAATTAATAAAATATATATATGTGTAGCTAATAACAACCAATCCAAATATTTTAATATAGTGGCTCAATAGATCTCAGTAGACCTTATCGATATCTTAAGTTGTTTTTTTTCATATTAAAAGCTTACCTGAAAAAAATGAAAGTGGCAACTCTACTACTAACTATGGAATGGAAAAAATTTATTTCATTCATAAATTTGCACAGCTAATGTGTTTAATGTGTTTTTTATTTATAAAAGTTAATTTAACATGTAGCTACAGTACCACAACAAACAAAATATTTGATAATAATTATTGCACTTTAAAGATTACTCTTAAAGCAAAATTAGCAACTGACATATTCACCTCACTATTTTTGCAAATTGACAGTTGACCAAAAACAAAGTCAGGGGAGTGTTAAGAAATTCGGGGCTTGTGTTAAGAAATTTGTACGGATTTTTCTCGTACGCATGGTGTAAAAAATCAGGTGTTAGCGAATTTTCCACCACATGGCTTGTGTTTTCGTGGCTTGTGTTAAGAAATTCGTACAGATTTTTCTCGTACGCATGGTGTAAAAAAACCAGGTGTCAGCGAATTTTCCACCACACTTTAAATATTCTGACAGGGTGAGAGCAACCATTAGGCGATTTTCTTTTGTATATCCGAGCTGAGCAACAACTGTCAAAAACAGATCTGCGTTTCTTTTGTAGCTCTGACGCAGCTGTGTTCAATATATGCGTTTCTTTTCATGTCAGGCTTCAGCCTGAGTTGCTCAGATGCTGTTGACGAGCTCAGAAAATCTTAGCTGAGCACAAAGCAATCGGTAGTTGTTTAAAATCAAAAAATAAAAAAATCGAAATAAAAGAAGCAAGAAATGGCGGGCACCAGTCCAGAGGGTAGTATTTTTATAAAATTTTGTGAATTTTAATGAAATTGGCAGCAGAGATACAAAGCAGAGACAAGCTTTCACACAAAATGTTTCATTACCAAATCAGACCAATATTTGTTTGATCTGATGTTGTCAGCTCAGGTTATGGTCGGTTTGATCAGTATCTGCTCAGTTCTGTGGTCTGATGCAGTGTTGGATTTTTAAGTACAATTGTACTTTTTCAGTACAATTTTATTATAAAAAGTACACAAGTACCACGAAGACATTTTTAGTACACTTTCATGCACTTGATATTCGTCATGTCTACTTTCTTTGCTTTTTTAAATTTCATAAAGTTTTCAGTGCCTTTTCTGCAACCGTTTTTACAGCACATTCAAACGCACTGCAACCCTGACCACTTGAACTATTTTATTTTTCAAATACATGCTCGTCTCTTTCTAACATGTAGGCATTTATGCGAACAAAGTAAATTCCTTGAAAACTAAATTTTTCGACCGGCTCGGTAAACCGCAACATTTCTAAATTAAAATTATGCATTATTAATTTAAATAAAAAGAAATGGATTCGTATTTGGTACAAAAGTAAGTCATTAATGGTTTTAAAGTTGTTTCTATTTATAATTGTAATGTATTTGTTAAGACGTACAGAAAAGATTCAACAAACATCTCAAATCAATTCGGATGAAGCCAGCAGCAATGAAAGGTTAGCAGGCTGCTCTACAGGTTGATCTGTTTATTTAATATCATGTGTTCTTGTAGTTTAATTAATAAAAAAAGAAAATATGATGCAGGCTTTCGACAGGAGTGGAAGACAAAATTTCCTTGGCTACAGCAGGAAAATACTCCGCAAGGTAAAAAATGCACCATATGCAACGTTCCAATTGTTGGGAGTGTAACGCACATACAACGACATGCAGGCTGTGAAAGCCACATACGTAATATAAACCGTGCGAAAAATACACCAAAACTTCAGGAATTTATAGAAAGCCACCAGAACTATGACTCCACAACAAAAGCGGCTCAATTACTAGAGTTGAGGCTAAGTGCATTCATAGCGGAGCACAATTTACCTTTCATAGTGCTTGACCATTTAAAACTACTTTTAAAACAATCTATTATGGATTCAAAAATCGTAGAAAAAATGAATATTTGCAGAAAAAAAGCGCAAAAAATTGTTAATACTGTAATAGCCCCTGAAAACGTTAATTCAATCTCTCACTTTTGCCAACAAAGCTATTACTCATTAGTTATCGACGAATCCACGGACATAGCAGTTTCAAAGAATCTAGCAATAATAGTTAGGATTTTCGACAAGAAATGCGTTGACCGATTTTTGGGGCTGGTTCCTATAATTGATGGAACTGCACAAGGGATATTTGACAAAGTTGTAGACCTCCTAAAATGTTATTCAATTCCTTTGGAAAACTTGATCGGCATCACTGCAGACAATTGCAATGTTATGAAAAGTTTTCAAGAAAAATTTAAAGAAATCGTTCCAAATATATTTACTCTAGGTTGTGTTTGTCATAATATAAATTTAGTATCCGCTGCGGCATTTAAGAAACTGCCGAGTGAAATTGATCAATTAATTCGACTTATAAACTACCATTTTTGCAATAGTTCTTACCGAAAGGAAGAATTTAAAAAATTCCAAGAATATTTTGGAAGCGAACTACACGTTATCTTAAAATTTTCAAGTACTAGGTGGTTATCTAGACAATCCTGCGTCGAAAGAGTTCTAGAGCAATGGGACACACTGAAATATTATTTTACGCTTTTTGATTTTGAAAAACAATCAACAAATAATGCAATTGAAAAAACGAATGTTCAGTTCATAGCATCAGTTTTGTTGAGTCCTACATATAAAATGTATTTTCTTTTTCTCACCTATATTTTAAAAATAATAAATAATGTAAACATTGAAATGCAGGCAGAGGATGCTCGCATACAAATATTCCTGCCGAGAATGAAAATTTTATTTTGTCAAATAGCCTGTAATTTTTTGGAAAAATGTTACTTAGATAACAGCGATATTTCTAGTATAAACCTAAACGTAAATCATCTCGATAATCATAATATTTATTGTGGTGCTGAAGTAGATATTTTAATTTGTAAGAATAAAATTGAAAATCATATAGTTAATGACTTTAAGACAAATGTAAAAGAATTTTATATCGAATTTTGTAAAATTTTGCAAAAAAAAAAGATTTCAAAAGCGATATTTTAAAATATGCCACAAAATTTTCCCCAGAACATGTTTTGTCGGGCGAAACAAACTCTATCGTCCCACTTATACTAAACTTATTTCCAAAATGTGAAATTGATAAAGTCGAAGAAATAAATACGGAGTATAGAGCTTTAGGTGAGCACGCACAACTAAAAAGTCTTAAAGCTTTTTCTACATGTGAATTTTGGGAAAAAGTGAAAGATATTAAAAATGAATTCAATGAACCTTTTTTTTCCAACATTTACAGAATAACACAGGGGGTTTTATCAATTTCACATTCTTCAGCAAATGTTGAAAGAATATTTTCCATACAAAATTTAATCAAAACAAGGTGCAGAAATCGTCTGCTTGTTGATTCAGTTTCGTCATTAATAAAAACAAGAGATTTGTTAAAAGCCACTGGGCAATGTTGCTATAGCATAAAAATTAAAAGTGATATGCATTTTGAAAATATTTCTGTTGAGGATGAGGAAGACGCACATTTTCTTGAATAAATTTTACACTAATATATTTATTTAACTATGTGTACAATATGTTGTACAGCACTATATTTATTTAACTATGTATATTGAATTGTTAGTCCATTTTTGTTATTTTTTTTTATTTTAAATAAATTATTAAATATATCAAAACAGTTTCATTATTTATACAGGAAAAAAAATGAGTACAATTTGATGCCAAAAAGTACAATTTTTATTACGGTTTGGTACAATTTCAGAAAAGTCATTTCCCATCCCTGGTCTGATGTTCAAAAGAAAATCGCCTATTGATTAGTGCCAAATTTTATTGGCTGCGTTCAGCAGGTAGCACTTTTGTGCAACCGGTTAGTGTGTGCCTGCTTAACGAAAAAGTATCAGTGTCCAATCACAACCTGTTAAAATTGCTTGTCCTTAGTTTATTTTTTTGCTGCATTTACCCAAAGTGTTGAGTATTTTCAGTTAAAAATATGGATGAATAACAGCCCTATTCTACTAGCTTAACAAAGCTCACCACATTAACAAAATAGTTAATATTAACAAGTTTCTAATGTTCCGTATTCCGGTGAAAGTTTAAAAGCTCTTTTCTTTACAATTTTATTGATTGCACAAAGTATCTTAACAACCTCAACATAATCTTAAAATGTATGTGTTTATGCTAGAGAATTGTTGTGAAAATAATAAAAATAATAAAAATTATAATATAATATGGAATTATATTTAATAAAAATATATTATTAATAAAAAAGACTGTGAAAAATGGAAGAATTTTTAAGTGTTTTAAGTTTTGATAGTGAAGAAGATCAAAGAAAGGAATAACTTGAACGACGGCGCTACTTAAAACGTCTTCAAAATGAAAATGACTCATTCAATCTATCTCTTCATCTATTTTCTTATTTCTATCCAACTCTATATACAATTAAATACCGAAATAAAAAATCTAAATAAAATAATATACATATACTAGCCAAAAGTTGAGTATGTTGCCGGCAAAAATTGTATATAAATTAGGAGCGTGATTCACTCATAATTTGTTTGGCTATTAAAAAATTTAAATTTGTGTTTTAAATAAAAAAAATCTTGAGATAACTTAATTCTTTGCATTTTTCATTTTGCTTGCTGATATAATAAACAATAAAATTTCATCGGAAAAACAGCTGGCGTCTGAGTGCTGTGAGTTTCACATTCTTACCACGCGTGGTGAACTTTTAAGCTTTTTAGAGCTTTCAAATTGTAAATGATTTTTTAGAATATGAACATTTACATTACATTACAATATTATTAGCAAGAGCTCCTTAACAATACCTTGTTAAGTTAACAAGCAGAATAGAGCTGTAAGTTTGCTTTTATAACAAATTATAACAAAAAAAGATAAAACACAATTTTTTCACTATTTGATCACTTTTAAAACAATTGTGTTCACAGAAAATGTACCATACAGCACTAAACGGGTTCAACATGATCAGAGACACAACATGTTGTACCCATTATTCAATTGGGATATTCACAGTTTAAACGTAAATTAACAAAGCGTATTTATAGCACTTGTTATTTTTGCAACTGTGAGCACCTCAGTATGTGTTTTCCGTATTCAAAGATTTTATACTATCTTTTATATAACAACCTGTTATATAAGTTAACATTGCCAAGTTTAAAGATGCCTGCTAGGGTTTCTATGCTATCGTCAACAAATATTACTTAGCAACAACGTTTCATCATAACAATGATCTTACTGGTACGATATCAGCGGAGTTTGTTGCTGCATTCACAGCAAGACCTTCGTATGACCATCGTTACCAGCAAGAGTACATAGCAACACATAACATCAGCAAGATGGTGTACCATAGATGGTACCGTAACATGTACCTGTTGTTAGGTGACCGACGTGAGTGTGATGGTACCAAGAGAGTGCTTTCTACACTCACATAGCTACGCAAAGGTGTTCAGTCTACCTACAACATCATCGCATGGAGAGGCAGCTTGACCTACGCTAGGGCTTTGGTTGAGTGAAGAAACAGATCTCGTTCACTTAGAAAATAGATTTAAAGCGAGTAACTTCGCTATCAATAAAAAAATCAATTATCACCTATCAACTTATTTAACTTATATGCTGTGATAGGGCGAAAAAATACAAGACACAAAAAACACTTCCAAGGGCTGCTTTTATTTGCACGTGTTTGCGTTTGCATGCAAAACAACAACAAAGAAAAATACGCTTACGTTAGTTGGCGTAAAATAACAATTCGTTAAGTAAACGTACTTAAACTGTGAATAGCCCAAATTATTATAAGATTGTCCAGATATTTCACGTCAACTCACAAGAATAATGGCTTAAGCACATTTACGACGACAGCAACATTGCCGCATGATTTAATTATTGTAAGGTTGTCCAGACATTTGACGTCTACTCACAAGAAATTATACCCTTATTTGAGAAGGAGACCAAAAGAGCAATTTTTTAATGTCATAAAAATTACGCAGTTGCCTAAATATCATACTTTTCCGTTGTTCAAACTACTAATGATACATTTAACATTCAACTTCTTTGAACGCATCCAGAACTTCATATACAAATTCGCTTCGGAATACGGTTTCATGAGAAAAATTTTTTAATATCTTTGCAGATGGTTCAAAAATTGTACAGCTCTCGTTAAGGGACCTTATGCGGATAATAGCATCCGTTGTTTTTATTGCCATTTTGTTCCGTAATTTGTTCTTAATCATGATACAATGATAAGGTAGGGCCGCTTCGCTGAGTGCTCTCATGCGTCAACGAAGAGTGGATAATGAGAAGAAAGATATGTGGTAAAACGACGAATTTTGTAGAGCTTGCAAATGAAGAAAATATTTTATGTTTCCAAGTTGCAAACAGTGCGGTAGCGGGTGTTAAATTTGTGCTAATTTGAGTGTAAATATTATAAAAAAAGTGTAATAAAAACTATAAAATGTGAAAGAAGTCTTAAAATTGCAAAAAAACCTGTAACAGTTTTAACCTAAAAACAACAGTGAAACGTGAGCATTAAGAAATTCGCGATGCACAGCTGATTTTGACACCTAAAAAAAAAAAAAAACGAAATGGCCATTTCAGCCCTTGAAAGGACTTTGACCGAGCTTCTTATGATCAATTGTGTTGTGTGTGATGTCAAATGTTTGGACACAAATGATCGAGAACTGGACCTACATGTTTTACGCCGACTCCAAACGGCTTATGTTCTCAAGAAGCTTTTCATGGCAGTTTTTACTCTCTGAGGTTTGCCATTGTCTGCAGAGAGGTAACGACCGAACAGAAAAATTAATTCAATTGAAAAAATTTTCTGTGTCAGATGGAGGATTCGAACCTGGGTTCTCTTGCGTAAGAGTCACACACTCTACCCACTACGCCACGGCCACCACGATTTTGACACCTATCACGCTTTATTCTGCTTTCCACTCCATTCCTCTCCGAGTCGACCTTACCTTATAATTCTGCAATGTTCTTAATTATGATTGAAATGCTCTTTCTACAGCCGCATTGGAAAAAGGCAACGACAGCATTGAAGTTGCTAGTTTCGTGATATGTTGGAATCTGCCCTCTCCGCTGGCATCAGTATGTTCCATGATTTTTGCCAATATTCGTCTGAGGAAATTTGTATGTTTTCGATATCTAACCTATGAAGAAGATTCCACTTCCGCACAATTTCATCAATATTGCCACCAATGATTTTTCCAAACGCATGCGCTATGTCAGTAACAACCCGTTTCAGTTCCTTTGAAGCTATTTCAGGACTAAAAACACAAATTTCTTGAAGAATTTTACTTGAAGAAATTTGACGAAGGATTTGTGAAGTCATACCCAAAATATATACATGTCACGGACATTAAATACTGACGAAATTGATATGAACACAAGTCGTTTTTATTAGCTTTTTCCAGTTGCTGGGCAACTAAAATTTTTTTGAAAACAGAACAGAGAGTATCATTCAGGTCTTTCAAAAGTTTTAGGGGATCCATGTTTGTTTTGATAACATCGTTCAAGGAAAAACGCAGAAAATATAAGTATTATTTGTTGCCAACGTCTTGGTACATTTGATAGAATGTATCTGCCTTAAACGCTGGGTCTCCGCGCTCTGATAACTTAGCTTCCTCGAAATGTAGCTTGAGAGTTTCCCATTGATCTAAAATTGTATTGATTGCATTAAGTCGTGCTAACCATCTAGTGCCCGATAGTTTATTATATTTTTTTTTTTTAATATTTTCATTCATAATTTTATACAAGTCTGCGTATTTGGTGTTTCTTTTTGTGCTTTTAGAAAACCAAGCATGACTATCTTTAAATAACGTATCCAAATGTTTTGGCAGAATATCGCACGATTTTTCAGCAGAAAGATGCAATGAATGACATAAACATTTAATTGTAATTAAATGAGGCACTTTTTTAGTCAAATGAGCTGATAATGAGTTTTCAAGACAGGCCATAGCATTGGCTCCGTCAATTCTGATTCCAATAAACTTTTCCAATTTCAAATTGTCTTTTTCTAATTGTGTAATGATACTATTGGTAATGACTACGGCTGATCCTAATTCCAGTTCTAGCAAACGAGCTGAAGTATCGAATCATGATACACATAACTTTTGTCGTGTTGAACATAGTGCTTTCATCAATTATCAAAGAATAAACCGAGCTCCCGATGTCTTCCAACAAATTTTCAAAAAAGCAAGGCGAAAGAATGGTCAAGTAAGACCTGAAAGAGCCATAAAAAATTAAACCGAAATTGCATATATTCTAGATATTACGTAATTTTTACCTGTGCATTTTGTGCGGAGTAATTTGATTTGAATTTGAATTTGAATGACCTCTCTGAGATGATAGACTGTATTAATTGAGCAATGCTCAGCTGTAAAAGCCGGGTTTTTTAATTCCGCCAGTTTTCTTTTTTATTTTGGTTTAAGAAAGTCCGTAATTTTTGGTGTTTTGGCCTGTTTTTGCATTTGCCTTCATGAGCCTTCGTCTTGGCGTGATCCATAAGGCTTTTTTTATGATCTGACACTGTTTTTGAACAGAATACGCAATACGCACGTGTAGCATCTCCAACCTGCTTTTGCAACCAACCTAAAATCATATATTTTCATTGTTTTCCGCCGGTCATTGACTCTAATGACTAAACACGTGTTTGCAATAATCACATTACCTTTAAGCAGTGGATCACTCTTTATCTTTATCCAGCTTTTAGAATATTTTTTTGTATAATTTTTGGTAGATACGACGAAAGGAATTCTTGTTTAGACTTCTCTGTATGCTTCCTTTTGTTCTTTTTTATTAACTTCTATTTGTACTTGTTTCATTTTTGACATTTCTTTTCATTTAGATATACTTACAGCGAATCGTTAGTACTAACTTTATACCAAACATTTAGTTTCATTTTTAAATCATCAGGATCTCCTTCCAAATCATCTTAATAAAATCCAATTAGTTTTTCAAAAGCTCCTAAAGCGTCATATCCATCGATTTGGAAGCGTCAAGAAATAGTAGGTCTGTTCCAGTACTCTAAAGTTTTAGTCCAACTTACCGTAGCGTTCCCGTAATCGAAAAACATGGTAAAAGAGAGTGCAATTGAGAGAGTTAAAAATGTCCCCTTCCTATCAAAAGTTGCAAGATTTAGTCCGAGAAATTTCTTCTAGAAAAAATGCTAAAAATGTCAAACTATTTAAAATCAGCCGTTCACAAATAAGCAAAAAAACTGCAAAATATCAAATGTTCTTTGAGTCAAGTAAAACCCATTAGAATGGAAACATTTTGAATGGAAGAATGATAAATTGTGTAAGAATTTAATATAAATGTAAATTTGAGAGTTAATTTCGACATTGTTAAAAATTTATTTGTAAATTAATTACGACCTCCTTTCATAAGTTTTAAGTTATGTGTTTATATAACTCCAATAATTTTTCAATTATTAAAGGTTATATTTTATCGAAGGAAAAACAACTAACAACAACAATACCTTATATAGAGTATCAATCACATAGCAGACTAGACATCTGTTTCGTTGGCCGCTACACCAACTCATCAGTAGCTTTTTTCCTTATTCTTGCTGTGATCCACTAAGCTCTTAATTTTGTACTTGTTGCAATTACACGAATGCAATTAGTAAATTACCCTGAATTGCAGTACGAGAATACAAATGATATGAAAGCAGCTTAAATTCTTCTAATTTGTGAAGCATACTTTCAGGGAAAGTAAGTTCTATTATTCGAAGATAGATCAAAGCTTTTCTAAATACTCAATGATTTTGTTGTGCTAGTTGTTGTTGCTCTTCTATTTCACAGTCGATCTTAGCTTCAGCAGTAAGCTGATATTAAATTACGACATGAAGATTTGTTTTTTTGAAAACTTAGATTTTTTTTCACAGCAAGAATCAAGAAAAAAGGCTGCTGATGAGTTGGTGTAGCGGCCATTGAAAGCCGCTCGAGGCGAGGGTCGCTGGTCAACGATGACGAGGCAGACCATGCCTCCGATGGATGGACCAGGCTGAGAAAGCCCTAACCGCACTGGGTGTATCCGATTGGAGAAGGCGCGAGCAAAGCAGAGGCGCCTGGCGAGAGCTGATGAGGTCGGTCGAAACCCGGCCACGGGCTGTTGCGGCCACCTAAGTAAGCAAGTAAGTTTTTATAAATTTCCGATTTAATCTGCCACAGTTCTGATTGTTGTCCATAAATTTCAATAAAATCATTACAAAAATCTTCTTCATTGTGCATTTTAAATTGATGTGTTCATGTTGACATCTTTTTTAAGTGATGAAATCCCACTAGAAAATTTTCCGAGTGTTTACACGTCAAATCGTTGGTCAAACAACCGAAAAATAAAAAATTTGTATGTCCGTCAAACGATTTGACCAACAATTCGATGAGTGTTCACATGGCAAATTGTCGTCAAACTCTATATATATTTCTGTTTGTCAAATTTTTTGATCACTTGTTGGAAGAAAAATTTGATAAAGTGATCGACCCTTAAAAGACTGGATACCGAAAATTTGCCCATCACTAGTTCAAATAGTTTGGTTATGAGTTCAAAGGTTTGTAAATGAAGTTAAATAGAAAACTAAGCATATGCAACCATGGTAGAATTACAAGGTAAGGCCGACTCGGAGAAGAATGGAGTGGAAAGCAGAATAAAGCGAGATAGATGTCAAAATCAGCTGTTCATCGCGAATTTCTTTATGCTCACGTTTCGCAGTTGTTTTTAGGTTAAAACTGTTACATTTCTTTTTGCAATTTTAAGACTGCTTTCACATTTTATAGTTTTTATTACACTTTTTTTATAATATTTTCATTCAAATTAGCACAAATTTAACACCCTCGACCGCACTGCTTGCAACTTGGAAACATAAAATATTTTCTTCATTTGCAATTTCTACGAAATTCTTCGTTTTGACATATATCTTCCTTCTCATTATCCACTCTTCGTTGACGCGTGAGAGCACTCAGCGAAGCGGCCCTAACTTATCATTGTATCATGTATGCAAAAAAACTTTAAAAAAAAACAACCGACTACAAAATCACTGCAAAGTAAAAAATAATTTTAAAAATACTTTTCCTTTTAATTTCTTGGCCATATTTGATTATTTATTTAAACATATTATTATATATGAAATCTTATTATTTGAATATTTTTCTTATTTGATTTATTATCATAAATATATTAATTTCTTGATGAATACAAAAGCTTTTAAGGTAGGCGCTAATATAATCAGACTTTTAATCAGAGCGCCAACTTCAAAGCATTTGTATTCATCAAGAAATTAATATGTTTATGATAATAAAACAAATAAAAAAAAAAATTCAAATAATAAGATTTCAATAATATGTTTAAATAAATAATCAAATATGGCCAAGAAATAAAAAGGAAAGTATTTTTAAAATTATTTTTTACTTTGTAGTGATTTTGTAGTCGGTTGTTTTTTTTTAAAAGTTTTTATATATTCTTTTTTAGAGAATATGATAAATTTTCGAAAAAAGTGTATAAACAACATACATACAATTGTTCTGAAAAAATTTGTTCTATTAAATTCTGAAAGTTTGTTGGTTATTTCAAATATCTGTCTCTTAAATTTAACTTAGATGTCACTGTTTTGAAATTATTAGACACATTCTTGTAACGAGTTTTATTATCCTAGTGTCAATACAATTCGAGATATAGTGTTTTTCTAATATTACCACGCCCCTTTATTAAATAAGTGCCCACTTTCTTGAGCGCTGTTTCCAATAATTTTGCCTGCCCTTGTACTTCATTTCAGTACCCAACCGTCAATATTAACTAAGATTGTGTTTATCTAGTATTGCCACGCCCATTAATCAAATAACGCCTACTTTATTGACCGTAATTTTTGATAATTCTGCCTACCCCTGTACTACAATAAATTTCAGTGCTCTAGTGTCAATATTATTCGAGATACACTCTTTTTCATATATTGCCACGCCCAGTAGTCGAATACCGCCCAATTTATTGACCGTAATTTGTACTTATAATTCCTACCCCTATACCAAATTGTAGTACCATAGTATCAATATTATGTGAGATATACTCTTTTTCTAATATTGCCACGCCCATTTGTCAAATGACGCCAATTTTCTTGACCATAACTTCTATTAACTGTGTCTACCCCTACACTAAATTGCAGTACACTATTGTCAATATTATTCGAGATACAGTGTTTTTATAATATTGCCACGCCCATTTGTCGAATAATGCCCACTTTATTGACCATAATTTGTAATAATAATGCCTACCCCTATACTAAATTGCAGTACTCTACTCTTAAAATTATTCAAGATACACTGTTTTTCCAATATTGCCACGCCCTTTTGTCGAATAACGCCCATTTCCTTGCCGGTAATTTGTAATAATTGTGCCTACCCCTATACTAAATTGCAGTACCCTAGTGTCAATAGTATTCGAGATACAGTAGTATTTAGCACCTCTATACTTACACTCAACGAAAAATTCTTGGTAAAATTGATAAATAATTTTTGTTATTCTTTAACAAAACCGAATTGTGCACTCGATTAAATTTTATAATAAATGCTTCATTTTTTTATCAATTCGAAAGAAACTTTATCCATTTGATGAAAAACATAATAAAACGTTAACAAACTGAATGTGTTGATTTGAAAAAATGTGTTTTATTTTTTTGAAAAATGCTTTTATCAACTTGATAGAAACTTATCCACAATAAAAAATCGTCAGTCAGTCGGAATTGAATTTTATAATTTTTGTAAATAGAGTTAACAAACTTACTTCGTTGGGTTGATAAATAGGTTTGCTGTGCTGAAGAAATCATTTATAAAATTGATAATCGCCTGAGTCAAGCGGATAAAATTTTAGTTTCGTAATGATGAAATGAATTATCAAATCCAAAAACGTTCAATCATTACAACAAAAAAATATGTCTGGCATTTCGGTGGCGTTATTTGTTGTTCGCAGTAATTATAAAAAGAAGTTTTGTGAGTTGTCTACTTTTTATTTAATTTGTTAGATTTAATAAATTTTGAGAAAAATTATTTCCAGAACAATTCAGTGGAAGTAAGGAGTTTGCTTAACAGTTCTACAGCAACGTATAATGTTATAGATTTGAATTATTTTCTTTGAAAACAAATCTAAAATTATATTCTCAGTGATACATTTCTAAGGTCCCTATTGTGAATTGCAACTCAATTATTTGACTATGTAGATATAGTTTGACTATTTGACTATGACTAGTTATAAATCATAATAAGGACATAAATTTGATTTTGTAATATTTATGATTGCTTGAAATAATAAAATATTTTATCAAAACAACAAATAATTTTTGTATGATTGATAAAAAAATATATTTTCAACATAAAAGCATTTTTCTATTCAACAAACCATTTTTTCAGGTGGAAATATTGTTTATTCATTTTGACAAACTCTTTTATCTCTTTATGTGCAATGCAAACGCGACATTCTTGATAAAGGCTCAAATCAAAATGGATCAAATCAAAATATCCGTTTATCAAATAAGCAAAATAAAATTTTGTTAATATGATTACAAACTCTCACCTTCAATCCAATTGACAAACGCTTTTGTTGACTCTATACTGACAAAAAATTTATTTTATCAACTTGACCTAGGAATTGGTCGATGTGAACAAATACTTCTTTGAGTGTATGATATCTATCTGTTCCCCAAAAATTTTGGCAATCAGGCATATGATTTAGGAGTTATCGATATACATACATTTACAAAAAAAAAAAAAAAAAAAAACAGAGAAACCGACGAACTTGAGAACCACCTCCTTTTTGAAGTCGGTTAACAAATTATTCTATGCCAGGATCAACAAGACGTCTTCACTGCAGATAGGGCGTGGGATGACACTCTTTTGATTAAGGCTTACCATGATTCCGTTAACTTTGCCAAGGAGGAATTGGCAAGACGGCTAGCGCTTTCAACCAACGAATCTGATTCTCCATTTAACACTTTGGGTTTGTCATGCAACATTAGAATACGTCCTGAACATTTTCAAAGAGGTGATTATTGTTTATTATTTAAATGTTTAAATGGGACTGATTATGAGGCCAAAATTGTTTCGTTGAAGGGAAATGGCACATGTTTACTGAAATATATTGGCTATAACAATGTGCAAGAGGCTTACTTATCGGATCTTGTTACTTCATGGGGAAAAAGAGCTCGTCGACCTCAATTTTTACAGGCGAAAATTAAATTGAAAACTAGTAAACAAAGCGAAGTCAAAAATTATAACTGGAATTTGCTTAATAAATCATCTCAAAAATGTTATCCACCGAAGCCTCCATTGCCGTTAATATCAAAAAATGATTGCTGCGAACAACTTGCAGCTATGCTAATGGCATGGTATATGAGTGGCTATTACACCGGTATTTACGAGTGTTGTAAAAACAATGAAAAAATCAATATAATTTAAAATAAAATATGTGTATTCTATCATTACAAGTTTATTTAGAACATGATTCAATCATTATTAGGTTCTCTAGTGGTTCAATTATACAACTCGAAGTACTTCGTTTTCAATCCGCTTTTAGCTTCTCGTCTCGCTTCGTTTATTATGCAATTCGATAAGAGCTAGCATTTCACTTCCAAACTTAAAGTACTTGTTAAAAAATCTTAATTGGTATATATTTAATTAGTTTTACGTATTTTATTAACTTCTGCCATTCTTCGCAAAATTTTACATTCTTAACTTTATTTGTGTCAAATTCGCCAAGAAATGTCAGTCGTATTTAAAAACGAACGTCAGCTCAAATTCTCCACACACGCTTCAGATTAGGGCGAATTTGAACACAAACAAGAAGGAGGCGTATTGCATAATTCAATTCCAAAATCATTCACAAAAACATTTAAAAAAAAATACTTTTTGCGCAAAAATTAACGATTTATTTATTTTCAAAGCGTTTTTGGCATGACGATATGTGCCAAATGAAATTAGAGAAATTCCCTACAATTCATGATATAACCTTTTTTTTTCGTAGTCATTTTTAAGGTCCAAACATAATGGGCTTGAGCTGGCTGCAGCTATTACCAAAATCCAACGCACAGCCAGCTCAATTTTTGTCAAATACTTTATTTGAAAAAAATAAATTTTGGATGGCTCGGTTATATATAAATTTTTTTATTTCATTTATTTAGAGATAATGTTAACATATAAGACTGTCTTTTAAATGCAATAAGAATTATATAATAACAACAGGTAATAAATAATGAATAAATTTACCTTAAAACTAACATTCAGTGGATTTACTAGATAAAAAACCTAAATTATTCTTATTCTAAAAGAAAATAAATAGCTTAAGAAAAAGATAGTCTTAAGAAAAGTGTTGAAAAATTTCATGCTTAAAGTTGCGTTTATTTTTTATTGTTTTTATTCTAACAGATTCTGATTGAGTTAACAAAGTGTTAGAGTTCAGAGAATCGTACATAGGAATCAAATGACTGATGCGGTCGAACTTTTTGGGGCCATAAGCATGCCTAACATCGCTATTAAAAGCATGTTGTGTCTTCAGTCTGGACCTGGAATCAAGTTAACTATACACAACATCTGAGTACGAAATGATTGCCACTATGAGTTGGAGTACTAACGTTTTCCTATTATCGACAGGTACAAATGATGCAGTCCACCTCAGGTTTCGTAGGGTATAATGCGGCCCATACACACTGCAACCAAAACAGATCTGTAGCAGGATTCCCAAACAGTTAACGATGATCATAGTTGTCGTTATCGGTCATTGCGCATGCACAGTTTCATAGTAAATGCCAGTTTTCGCTAGTTAGCTACAGCTACAATCGTCGTTAAGGCATTTGGGAATCCCGCAACTGAAAGTGTAACCTGGAAGCTTTTGACGTTTATCAGAATGAAGTTGCAGCGTGTGTGGCAAAATTTTTTAAAATATCGCTTTAACGTATCGTAAATCGTTAGTAACGTAGTCAAGCTAGAAAATTGTCAAAACTGCCTTAAGGGGGATGGGGGGATAAGGTTTTTAACAATTTTTCTATTCTTTTATATGAATGCACCTCAAAAATCCTCAAAATACCTCAAAAAACATCTCAAAAATATTGTGTCCAAATTTGAAGTCGATCCTAACAAAGGGAGATATGAATTTTTAAGTAAGTGTACCTTTTAAGCATGGTAGAGTTATAAGATAGAGCCGACTCGCTTCCAACGAAGAGTGGAAAATGAAAAGGTTGGCTAGATGTCAAAATGACGCAGTTCGTAGAAACGTCAAATGAAATAAAAGTATGTTTTCAAATTGTAAACAGTATGGACCACGTGTGTTGATTTTGTGATTATTTGAGTGAAAATATTTTAAAAAATAGTGTAAATAAAACTATAAAATGCCGAGAAAGTATTTAATTTGTAAAAATGCCTGCAAAAAAGGAAAATGTGTCACTATTCTAAGCTCCAGCTAGCGACAACAAGCGCAATAGGTGGAGTGCAAGTTGTGATGTAAAGTTGGACATTTCGGCAGTGATTTGCGAAAAACATTTTACGCGAAGTGATTTCATTGCTGCAGTGACCACAACGCTCAAGGGTGATACCCAGCGCAAGACCTTTGCGTGATGCCACCTTGTTCAAAAAGAAAGGTTCATTCACACTGTGAACCGGACTTCACTGTCCGATTTGAAAATTTTTTTTTGGTAGGTAGCCATATGTGTCTATGACAAGGCTGCCAAATAACAGCGTATCTCGTTGACATTTGGTAAATTGACAGTGCTTTGTATTTATGGCCTTCAGAGCGTTCACCGATTTTTCCATGGCCTCTTCTTTGCTGGTGTCTGCTGGATGGTTATCGTGTTGTTTTTGGCCAAACAGTCACGAATAACTTGCAAACTTTGCAGCGACACGTCTCAAGTCCAATTTATTCTTCAAAATGTTTTGAACGGATCCAATTGAAATGCCGATGTCCTCTGCTATCTCTCTAATCGTCAATTTGCGATTTTTTACCAATATTTCTTTGATTTTTTTAACGTTTTCTTCGGTAGTTGTACACGATGGCCGCCCGGTACGAGGGTCGTCTTCTACTTCGTCTTGGCCACTCACAAATCGGTTAAACCACTTATTTGCCTTCTGATACGATTGAGCAGGGTCACCGTAACATTTCACCAACATTTTATGCGTATCGGCGTAGTTGAATCATTTTTCACACAAAATTTGATACAAACTCGTTGCTCAATTTTTTCTTCCATCGTAAAAATCGAAGACACGAAAATAGTTTTAAACAAACCACTGTCACTTTATCATAGACACATGTGGCAACCTACTAAAAGAAATTTTTTTGAATCGAACACTTATGTCCGGTTCACAGTGTGAATGAACCTTTCTTTTTGATCAAGGTGGTATTACTGGCTGAACTAAAGCACAGCAAGTAGTGCAGTTCTGACACGAAATGTTAACATAGATGCAATGGAGGCAGTGGCTCCATAGATGGTCGCAGTCTGCTCTGAGGCAGCTTTTGATACTGAAGTTGCTGAAATTGTACACAATTGGATGCAATCGGTACCTGCTGCTACCATTGCTGATGCTACAACGGATACTAGTACCTGCAGATATACCCAAATATTTTGCTTTTATAATATATGTAAAGTAATATTTTATTATATAAGATGGTATAGATTATAAAGTTACATTCAGTGTCGTGATATTCTTAAGAAGATGCATTTAAAGAAGAGGTTTGCGAAATTAGAGGCAGATGTAAGCTAAAGTGCAAGCTTGAGAAAGCAAATTGCCTAAACGCCGGTGTTAAAGCAATTTTCACCGAAGGCCAAAATCGAAGATTTAAATATCCTCAGGCGGTATCGCACTGGTGTTGGGAGATTATTTCCAACGCTATATGCCTACATGCTGCTGGTCCGCGAGCGTTCAATTACTTGCACCAGAAAGGGTTTCCTTATCCCAGCTTAATGACTCTGAAGAGGGTGGTCCGAAAAGTTAACTTCGACGAGTGTATTTTCAAATCAATGAAGCATGGGACAGTTTTAACATTTGACAAAAAAATGGTCGTGCTTTCATTGACGCAATGAAAATTTCATCTATTTATGAGTTCGATAGCGTGAGGGCACCATACAACTTTGTAATGGCAATGGTACGTGGCTTAAAGTCCTCATGGAAGCAGCCAATTATTATTATTCTTTGATTGCAAATTGCCAGGATATTTTCTATCAAATTTTAAATGCGTTCCACGATGCCAGCTACACTGTTATGGTGCGATGGTTTCTAATATGGGCCCTAGCAACCAAAAGTGATGGAGACAGCTTGGTGTTTACTATAAGTAAGAAACAAATCTTGTTTATTTTATTATATGTAGAAGTTTTTTACTAATAAAATTTTTTGTGTATTTTTCCATAGCCAAAACGTGGTTCGAAAACACCGTGAGCCCATCAGAAAAGATTTTCGTTTTTGCTGATGTTCCGCATATGCTAAAATTGATTAGAAATCATTTTCTATATACGAGGCTTTTATCTGATGGTAAGATAATTTCGGCGCAAATAATTAAGGAGCTCATGCATCACACATTAAGCTCTGATGTATCAATATCCTTTAAATTGACTGAGCAACACTTAATAGTCAACCAAGCAGGTATTTTTCAGCCTTTTTCAGAAATAACCATATGTAATATATTAGTGACATGATTTTCAGGCAAACAAAAAGTGAAGCTTGCAACTCGGTTCTTCTCAAATACTACTGCAAATGCCATACGGTGGCTTCATTCAAATGGCGCGGAGCCTTACAATGCTCTGAAAACAGCAGACTTCTTTCAGCTGGTCAATGATTGGTTAGATGTACTAAAGTCGAAACTTTCCACATCATTTCACATTCCAAGTAAACAGCCTTTTAAGGGTAAGGATTTCCCTGCTCAAGATAGAATATTGCGAACCATGGACAGAATAGTGTCGAAGCCAATTATTCCATGGAAGGCTTCATAAGCTCCGTTTCAAAAAAGAATTCTTATTTCCAATTCCTCACTTCGTTCGTTGCTGCTTATACTCTCGATTGAAACAACATGGAGTACATCGTTACATACAGGCTCAATCAGGACTTGCTTCTTCCTTGTCTATTTGTGGATAACGTTGCTTCGTTAGGTTCATGGTTCGACTCGCGTAAGCAATTGGCCGCTCCTGACGTTACCCAAATTTATGCAAGAGCACAGCGCCCAATCCTATATTGCTAGCATCTGGGGCTAGGATTAATTGTAGTGAAGGGCCATACGGCATAAGAACCTGCGGCGACACCAAGACCTGCTTAAGCCCTAAATATGCTTCATTCGCTTCTTTTGTTTCCAACTAAATATTTTTCCTTTGAGAATGTCACACAGTGTTCTCTCTCGAGTAGCTAAGTCCGGAATAAATGCACTGCAGTACGCTGCTTTGACTAAAAACAACTGTAGCTTCTATATAATTTTTAGATTTATGCACCCCTTGTGCGTCGATTCTATGGCCCAGAAACTCAACTGACGACGCTACAAAGACACGATTTATTCAAATGCAGACCATGGAATTCAATACGGGCCAATGTAGTTTCAAGTATTTTTAACACTTCTTCAAAATTCTTATCGAACTAGCGATTATCATCGAAGAAATTAAGCACATTTGGAATACCTTGTAGAACCGCTTCCATCCTCCTCTGTCAAATTGCTGGAATATTTGCTGCCCCGTAAACTGCACGTGTTGGTCGAATCAACCCATGAGTGGGTGTGCTAAGTTTAAGCGCATGTGAAAATTCCTCGTCAATTACCAAGTGCGAGTACGCATCAGTCACATCAAGATGGCAAAATACAGTTGCTCCTTTCATTTTATTAAATAAATTCTCTACTGTAGGAATAGGATGCTCATCAATTTTCATTTGCTTATTGACAGTGGGCTTATAATTACCCGTGATCCGAATCCCTCCACTTTGCTACTACATGTGTAGTTGAAGCCCATTCCGAATAATCCACTCTTTTATAAAATCCGGCATTAATTTTGGCATCAATCTCCCTAGTCATCTCTCAGGGCCAAAGGAATTTCTCTTGTCTTTGCAAAAATAGGTGTTGCGCCCTCTTTAAATGAACTTTCACTAGAGGCCCAGTGAGCTTCCGAGCTGTTGCACTAAATGTATTGGCAAACCCGATGACTTGCTGAAGCCTTGATTCCTGGTCTGAAGCTAACTCTAGTTTAGTAGACATAATGGAATTTATTTGAGATGTGTCATGGAATAGCTCTGTAAAATCGATTTAGCGTGCGAATTGAGAAATCCATTCTCTACCACAAAGAGTATCAAAATCGCCCTCCACGACATATAGATTTAACCGCCGTACCGTTTTCCCCATTGCTGCGGTAACTGCCATGCGTCCAAAACAATTTATTTTATGGCCGGTGTAGCGAGGGAATTGTCTATCAGTTTTTGTAATTTAAATTTTGGTTTTATGGCTTGAACTGACTTGCAACTAATTACAGCACAAGGAGCCCCCGTGTCTAATTCGATCTTATTTGTTTCCCATCGATGCTCACTGATATAATTTTTGATTTCAGTGTTTTAAATACTTTTACAGAATTCATGTAATTAAGCTGTTGCATGTCATCTAGTTCAGTTGCCGGCAGCGTAACTGAAACATACGCTCTACACACTCTGGAAATGTGTCCCAATATACCACATGAAAATAATTTTGAATTAGAAAATTTACAGTCTCTTCTTAAGTGTTGTCCTCCACATCCATGAAAACCCATCGGTTTTTCTTTTGCACCTCTTCCAGAATCCGCCCCATTTGCAGCCACAAAATTTTCGCTGCCATTACGTTTTCTTTTTATTGGAACGTAGCCTAATTTATACGTTGATTCAATATACTGAACTGAGCCAGATGACTTCATCTCAGTTGTCGCATGTTGTGTTAATTCTATGGTATGGGCAATCCCATAGGCTGCCGTGAAATCTTGTGGTTTTTTCACGATTCTTACTTACTTACTTACTTAGGTGGACGTAACAACCCGTGTCCGGGTTTCAACTGACCTCATCAGCTCTCGCCAGGCGCCTCTGCTTTGCGCGCGCCTTCTCCAATCGGATATACCAAGTGCGGTTAGGGCTTCCTCAGCCTGGTCCATCCATCGGAGGCATGGTCTCCCTCGTCATCGTTGACCAGCGACCCTCGCCTCGAGCACCTTTTTCGCTGGAGCTTCGTCGTTCATACGATGGACATGACCCAGTCAGCATAGTCGCTGCACAGTTATACGCCGAACTACGTCAATGTCATCGTAGAGCTCATACAGCTCGTGGTTCATTCGGATGCGATAGCCATCGCCGACTCGAACAGGACCGAAGATTTTGCGAAGAACTTTTCTCTCGAACACCCCCAGAGCGGCTGCGTCAGTTTGCGAAACTACCCATGCCTCAGCGCCATAAAGCAGCACAGGTAGAACGAGCGTCTTGTAGAGTGTTAGTTTTGTCAATCGAGAGAGGGCTCTGGAACTTAGTTGCTTACTGAGCCCGTAGTAGCACCTATTGGCAATTATTGTTCTTCGCTTTATCTCCAGGCTGATTTCGTTTTTGGTATTAATGGCGGTGCCAAGGTTATCGAACTTCTTGACTACTTCAAAGTTATAGCTGCCGGATGAAACGTGGGAGTCTAAACGCCACGCTCCCTTGTTTGTAGACAGCATATATTTTGTTTTGCCCTCATTTATCGTCAAACTCTCTTTGTCTGATTCCTTTTCGATAGCGGCGAAAGCAGCTCTTGGTTCTGCCGACAATATCAATATCATCAGCGTACTCAAGGAGCTGGACGCCTTTGTAGAAAATGGTGCCATTACGATGCACACTGGCCTTTCGTACGATCCCCTCTATGATGTTAAAGAGATCGCAATACAGTGGATCGCCTTGCCTGAAACCTCTTTCGGTATTGAAGGTTTCGGAGAGGCCATTTCTTACCTTGGCGGAGCTGCGTGTGTTGCTCAACGTCATTCTGCAAAGTCTAATCAACTTTGCAGGTATACCGAACTCAGACATTGTTTCGAATAGGCAATCCCTTCTCGGGCTATCGAACGCAGCTTTAAATTCGACAAAGAGATGGTGTGTGCCAATTTGGTTTTCGTGGGTTTTCTCCAGGATTTGTCGTAACCAGATTTGAAAATCTGGTCTATGGTGAACTTACCAGGTCGAAAGCCACACTGATAAGGTCCAATCAGTGTTTTTGTAATCGGCTTTAATCTTTCACACAGTACGCTTGAGAGAACCTTATATGCGATGGAAATAAGTCTGATACCTCTATAACTTGCGCAGAATGTTGGGTCTCCTCTCTTAAGTATAGGGCACAGTATGCTGAGGTTCCAATCATCGGGCATGCTTTCTTCTAGCCATATTTTGCTGATGAGCTGATGCATGCGCCTTATCAATTCATCGCCACCGGTTTTAAACAATTCAGCTGGCAGGCCGTCAGCACCCGCTGCTTTGTTGTTTTTGAGTTCGTTGGATAGCAACTCGAACCTCTTCATGGCTAGGTGGTGATACTTCCACTCCGTCATTGTTGATTGGTAACTCTGAACTGCTCCCTCCATGGGCGGCATTGGTGGAATCGTCGCCAGTAAGTAAATTGGAGAAGTGCCGTCTCCACAATCTCAGCACACACTGCGTATCCGTATTCAGATCTCCATTTTCGTCTCTACAAATGGACGTCCGGGCTTGAAACCTTGGGTTAGACGCTTAACCTGTTGATAGAATTTTCGTGCATCCTTCTTGCCCTGGTATACCTCTAGTTCCTCACGCTCACGCTTTTCCTACCCTCTTTTCTTGCGTCTGAAAAGGCGCCTCTCTTCCTTCCTCTTTTCGCGGTAGTTTTCTCGCACGGCTCGCGTTGCAGCTGACTGCAGCGTTTTTCTATATGCAGCGTTTTTTACTGCAGTCGCCATGCGACACTCCTGATCGTACCATTGGTTCCGAGGTTGCGGGCGCCGGAAACCAATGACTTCTTCAGCGGCAGCGCGCATGGAGTGGGATATATGCGACCAAAGCCCGCCGGCGTCGTCGGGTCCAGAGGTTGGTTGGTTGAGCTTAACCGAGAGTTGAGCGGAGTAGGCTTCGGCAGTGCGTTGTAATTGCAGCTTAGCGACATCTAGCTTTCGTTGCATTCCTGTGCGTATGTTCTTCGCATTGCATAATCGCATGCGGATCTTGGCTGCAACAAGATAATGGTCGGAGACAATGTTGACCCCCCGAAATGTACGCACATCTAGAACACAAGAGGCATGCCTTCCGTCGATTACAACATGATCAATTTGGTTTCGCGTTTTTTGATCTGGGGGCAGCCAGGTGGCCTTGTGGATGTCGAGGTGCTTAAGTCTGGTGCTACTAACTACCATGTTTCGCGCCACGGCGAAGTCAATCAGTCTTAGACCGTTGTTCGTGGAGGTCTCATGAAGACTGAACTGACCGACAGTGGGGCCAAAGGTGCCTTCCCTTCCGACTTTCGCATTAAAATCGCCGAGGACTATTTTCACGTCATGGACCGGAAGGTGGTCGTATACGTCCTCAAGACTAGCGTAGAAAGCGTCTTTGACGGCTTCGTCCTTTTCCTCCGTCGGGGCGTGCGCGCAAATAAGGCTGATGGAGAAAAATTTTGCCTTGATGCGGATCGTGGCCAATCTTTCGTTGACAGGTGTGAACCGGGAAACAAGGTGGCGTAGTTTCCGGCTAACAACGAATCCACATCCAAATTCGCGCCTCTCCGCATGGCAGCTGTAGTAGATATCACAGTGTGCTTGTTTAGAGCATCTCTGCCCTTTCCATCGCATTTCCTGGATGGCGGTGATGTCAGCCTTTATTGTTTTGAGGTCTTCCGCCAGTTGGATAGTGGCACCTTCCCTATAAAGGGTTCGGACATTCCAGGTGCATATCCGTAAAACATTGCCCGTTTTTCGTTTTCGGTGGTCGTCAACGTAATTGGGGTTCTTATCCGAGGCTGGTTTAGTTTTCATTGGGCAGTAGTAATGTGGCGGGACCCAAACCCTGCGCACATTCCATGTTTAAGGTCTATGGAGTGACCCGCCGCTCAAATTAGCCGTCAAACTGACGGATGTCGTTGCCATGTGAAGGTTCGCCCCCTGTCCCCGATAATGTCACGATAATGTCGTCAAAAATTATGCGATATTCCACCCCGTAAAGCATTTGTTCAATAAGCATCCTATATAAAAAATCCCCATACTCGCAGAACGCTGCTCCCTGTCTCAACCGAAGCGCAAGGCTTGCCATGGGTTCACCTTTTTCTTGCTTAATCTGTCGAAACTTGACACTCTCTGCATATTTGTTTTTCTTACCATCAAAATGCCTTATAAGTGTTTCTTTGATTTCTTCGTAAGTAAGCGTATCTGGAACTTTTGTGTTAACGAGAATCTTGACCGCAGAATTTAATTCGGCCCCCATGTGTACTCGCACGAAATCGTGTTGAACATTTTCTGGAATTTTGCTCAACTGCAGAGCCCAGTCAACGCGTGTAAAATAATCTTGCACTGATGACCCTTCTCCTGACTTATTTTCCGGAATGTTGAATGGTGGAGGCTTGGGAGAGACGATCGTGTGGAGGTAGGAATGTTTGTCGTAGCTGCTTGTGCGGCCTCCGTCACTGCCAAGCGAATCGCTCCTGCCAACGAATCCATTACAGATTGAAATACTTCTGGTGTGGGACTTATTTCCGACTTTCCCACTTCTGACACCACTTTTGTATTCCAGTAAATTAGTCGCAAATAATTTTTTGTTTGTTGAACGTTTTATTCAAATCCATTTAGTATACCGAAAAAATAAGAATGATGATTTGACAGAATAAATAAAAGAACAGTAAAAGAATAACTAAAACAAGTTGCCATACATTTAAAAAATATACATGTGAGAATAGAGTTGCCAAGTATTTCTGCGACATAAGCTCATACATAACAAGTTTTCAAAAACTTTTATTCTTAAAAATTTTTAATAAAGGTCTTCGAAGACTTTTATCTAAAAAGTCAGTCATAAGAATGTTTTGAGACTTTTATATTTTAAAAGTCTTCATTCAACTTGAATTTTTGTTATTTAAATTTTTTACAGCTTTTTTTCTATACTTTTATAGAGACTTTTAAATATAATAGCCTCAAATAGCTCTTATTACTGATTTTTTAAAATAAAAGTCTTTTAAACAAAAAGTCTTTACAGACTTTTATATAATTTTTTAAAGTATAAAAGTCTCAGAAGAATTATGTTTTAACTTTTTTGAATAAAAGTCAACAAATGAGGAATAACTTTTATTCTTACAAGAAAATGTTAACAGTTAACTTATACAGCCCTACTAAAAAACTAATTTTAAATTTCAGCGTCAGCTTTTTAATTTAGAAGGAGCTGTAGCCTCTGCTAAGCTTATTTTAAAAATCTTTTTAGAGCTGGCACTTATTAGTTACTCTAATGTAATATAAGCAATTCTGAAAGCGTTTTTGAGAGAATACTACAAAAAATGGTCAGAGATATTGATATAAGTTATTTCTATTGATTTCAACAATTATTAAAGCACAAAAAAATGTTTTGAGGTTATTTGCATGTACGTGACGTTGTCATAAAGCGATGCGAGAAGAGTAGATTCTGTAATCATCTGAAAAAAATATTTATGTGTAATATTAACACTTACGCCAAGGTAGTGACTTCGATCCTTTTTTTTAAAATGAGCGTTAAAATAAATTTACAACTCTTTGTGTACTCAAGTTTACACACATTTTTTAAGCAATCAACTTAAAGATGCGTTATTTTCTTACAAGCAAAAACTTTTTAAGAATTCGAAGTCACTACCTCGGCGTAGTGACAAACATATATCGTATATTTATTTACAAATATATATCGTCGCCTGTCGTATTTATATAATTATTGTCGTATGTTACATTATAGTGTATATAACATACGACATTAATTTATCCAGACGACGATATAAAAATTTTGTTATGTACTTGTTTCTTGAAATCAATAAAAAAATCTTTATATCAATATCTTGGGGAACAGGGGGGCGAACCTTCACATGGCAACGTGTCTTGAGCGGTGGGTCACTCCATAGACCTTAAACATGGAATGTGCGCAGGATTTGGGTCCCGCCACATTACTACTGCCCAATGAAAACTAAACCAGCCTCGGATAAGAACCCCAATTACGTTGACGACCACCGCAAATTAAAAACGGACAATGATTTACGGATATGCACCTGGAATGTCCGGACCCTTTATAGGGAAGGTGCCATTATCCAACTGGCGGAAGCCCTCAAAAAAATAAAAGCTGACATCACCGCCATCCAGGAAATGCGATGGAGAGGGCAAGGCACCTCTAAGCAAGCACACTGTGATATCTACTACAGATGCCATGCAGACAGGCGCGAATTTGGATGTGGACTCGTTGTTAGCCGGAAACTACGCCACCTTGTTTCCCGGCTCACACCTGTGAACGAAAGATTGGCCACGATCCGCATCAAGGCAAAATTTTACTTCATCAGCTTTATTTGCGCACACGCCCCGATGGAGGAAAAGGACGAAGCCGTCAAAGACGCTTTCTACGCTAGTCTTGAGGACGTATACGACCACCTTACGGTCCATTAACGCGAAAGTCGGAAGGGAAGCATCTTTGGCCCCCCTGTCGGTCAGTTCAGTCTTTATGAGAACTCCACGAACAACGGTCTAAGACTGATCGACTTCGCCGCGGCACGAAACATGGTAGTTAGTAGCACCAGATTTAAGCACCTCGACATCCACAAGGCAACCTGGCTGCCCCCGGAACAAAAAACGCGAAACCAAATTGATCATGTTGTAATCGACGGAAGGCATGCCTCTAGTGTTCTAGATGTGCGTACATTTCGGGGAGTTAACATCGAGTCCGACCATTATCTTGTTGCAGCCAAGATCCACATGCAATTATGCAATGCGAAGAACATACGCACAGGAATGCAACGAAGCTAGATGTCGCTAAGCTGCAATTACAACGGACTGCCGAAGCCTACTCCGCTCAACTCTCGGTTAAGCTCAACCAATCAACCTCTGGACCCGACGACGCCAGTGGATTTTGGGCGCATATATCCCACTCCATGCGCGCTGCCGCTGAAGAAGTCATTGGTTTCCGGCGCCCGCAACCTCGGAACCTCGGAACCAATGGTACGATCAGGAGTGTCGCATCGGGACAGCAGTAAAAAACGCTGCATATAGAAAACGCTGCAGTTAGCTGCAACGCGAGCAGTGCGAGAAAACTACCGTGAAAAGAGGAAGGGAGAGAGGCGCCTTTTCAGACGCAAGAAAAATGAGAAAGAAAAGCGTGAGCGTGAGGAACTAGCGGTATACCAGGGCAAGAAGGATTCTATCAACAGGTAAAGCGTCTAACCCAAGGTTTCAAGCCCGGAGCATCCATTTGTATAGACGAAAATGGAGATCTGAATACGGATACACAGTGTGTGCTGAGATTGTGGAGACGGCACTTCTCCAATTAACTTACTGGCGACGATTCCACCAATGCCGCCCATGGAGAGCGCAGTTCAGAGCCACCAACCAACGATGACGGAATGGAAGTACCACCACCTAGCCATAAAGAGGTTCGAGTTGCTATCCAACGACTCAAAAACAATAAAGTAGCGGGTGCTGACGGCCTGTCAGCTGAATTGCTTAAAACTGGCGGCGATGAATTGATAAGGCGCATGCATCAGTTCATCAGCAAAATATGGCTAGCAGAAAGCATGCCCGGCGATTGGAACCTCAGCGTACTGTACCCTATACTTAAGAAAGGAGGCCCAACAATCTGCGCAAGTTATAGAGGTATCAGTCTTATTTCCATCGCATATAAGGTTCTCTCAAAAACACTGATTGGACCTTATCAGTGTGGCTTCCGACTTGGAAAGTCCACCACAGATCAGATTTTCACGCTACGACAAATGGAGAAAACCCACGAAAATTAAATTGGCACACACCATAATTGGCATAAATTGGCAAATTCGACAAAGAGGAATTTAAAGCTGCGTTCGATAGCCCGAGAAGGGATTGCCTATACGCAACAATGTCTGAGTCTAATCAACTTTGCAGAATGACGTTGAGCAACACATGCAGCTCCGTCAAGGTAGGAAATAACCTCTCCGAAACCTTCAATACCGAAAGAGGTTTCAGGCAAGGCGATCCACTGTCTTGCGATCTCTTCAACATCAGCATGGAGGGGATCGTACGAAAGGCCGGTGTGCATCGTAATGGCACCATTTTCTATAAAGGTGTCCAGCTCCTTGCTTACGCTGATGATATTGATATTGTTGGCAGAACCAAGAGAGATGTTACCGCTGCTTTCGCCGCTATCGAAAAGGAATCAGCCAAAGTGGGTTTGACGATAAATGAGGGTAAAACAAAGTATATGCTGTCTACAAACAAGGGAGCTCGGCGTTTAGACTCCCACGTTTCATCCGGCAGCTAACTTTGAAGTAGTCAAGGAGTTCGTTTACCTTGGCACCGCCATTAATATCAACAATGAAATCAGCCTGGAGATAAAGCGAGGAACAATAATTGCTAATAGGTGCTACTACGGGCTCAGTAAGCAACTAAGTTCCAGAGCCCTCTCTCGATCGACAAAACTAACACTCTACAAGACGCTCGTTCTACCTGTGCTGCTTTATGGCGCTGAGGCATGTGTAGTTTCGCAAATTGACGCAGCCGCTCTGGGGGTGTTCGAGAGAAAAGTTCTTCGCAAAATCTTCGGTCCTGTTCGAGTCGGCGATGACTACCGCATCCGAATGAACCACGAGCTGTATGAGCTCTACGACGACATTGACGTAGTTCGGCGTATAAATGTGCAGCGACTACGCTGGCTGGGTCATGTCCATCGTATGGACGACGAAGCTCCAGCGCAAAAGGTGCTCGAGGCGAGGGTCGCTGGTAAACGACGACGAGGAAGACCATGCCTCCGATGGATGGACCAGGCTGAGGAAGCCCTAACCGCACTTGGTGTATCCGATTGGAGAAGGCGCGCGCAAAGAGGAGGCACCTGGCGAGAGCTGATGAGGTCGGCCGAAACCCGCACACGGGTTGTTACGGCCACCTAAGTAAGTAAGTAATACCAATATCATTGACAATTTATTTGTAGTATTCTATCAAAAAACTCATTTAAAATCGTTTATTGTACATAAAGCTACCGTTAAATGAAAAAGTTAACAGTCAGACTTAACTTAAAAAATATTTCTTAAGAGTTATTTCCAAGTCTGGTTTTTAAACCAGCTCAAAATCTAAAAAAAGTCAACTATGGATAAAAAGCCGCGGCGTAGTCTAAGGTGGCCATTCCAGGATTTGTGAGAAACATTTCCTCACAATGGACTTTATTCACGCTAAGTCAACCAGACTTATACTCTTATATGTAACCACTACAGATAAATGATGATTTAAATTTATATTTCCAAACAAAAGTACACACAAGAATCAGCTGATTATAAAAATGTAAGAATTATTAAAGGCTCGTTCACAATAACGTTTAAATATTGTATATTTTGTAAAAATGTATAACAAACACATCACATCGTGAATACCTCTTGCAAAATAGTTAGGGGTATTTTGGTCCGGCTCGAAGGACCATGTTAAATAGTTAGGGGTATTTTGGTTCGCGCTGTGTCTGTATCAGCAGAGTTGGTTCGCTTGGAAATAAGAACAAAAATGGTTTTTTTGAATGAAGTGTTTTAATATTCTTACCAGAGTAGGTGTTTTTCGGGCTGCGATCAAAAAGCAAGTGAGATTCAATTAACATTTTACATTCGTGTCGAGCCGCTTAAGGCGACATCAAACAAAATACCGCAAGCGGTTATAAGCAAAACAGTACAAGAATTATTAGAGATACAAAAAAAGTTATCGATTGTATGAATTACATTATGATTTTAAACTAAATGAAATATCGCATCGTCACGTCGACATGGCGCCCGCCTTGCAACTGTGCAACTTTATAACCATCTTCGCAGACACTGAAGTTCTCGGATGGCGTTGGACAGATGTGTCTTCGGGCTATTGTTGCGGCTGGTGGCTATCGGTCGTACTCGCGCCCGTGGTCGTCCGGTCGGCTGCGGTGATGGGGGTCGTTGACGAGGTCGGGATCGGTGTTCGGAGTTTCCAGGAGATAGTCTTGAACGCTCAGTTGTGGGCGAAGAACTACAGGCCCGTCTGCCCAGTCGATGTGCTAGCTTGCTGACTTGTGCGCGCTTAACAGAACGTCGTGGTGATGGCTTCTCGACAGTGACGCACCTTATTGCAGATGCATGCAGCATAGAATGGTGTAGATCACCACAAGTATTGCACACGGCTTTAGAGGTGCACCTTCCGACTGTGCAATTCCTCGCAAGGCAATTCGAACAGTAACCGTGACGACGCACGGTTTGGCGACGTTGTAGTATTGGCATCTCCTTGAATTTGGCACAGAATCGGATAAAATGCTGTTGCCGGCAGAACTTGCATTGGTAGAAGATGGAGGGAGAAAAAAAACAAATTTTATTAGTTTGAGTAGCGGATGGAGGAGTCACAGACTGATATATGTGAGAACATGAAAAAGAGATGAATGAGTGCTTCAATATAAGATAGTATAGAGAATAGTTAGAGATCATGTGAGGCACAGAAGAGCTTAGAAAATAAGAACAAACGTATAAGAGGTTTTAAATGGAGCAATTCAAGAATTGGACCTAGGAGGCCTCATGTGGAGAGCCTCGTTTTCGCTAGCAGGTAGAATGCAGAGTTTGACTATTGGAGGTGTGAAGACACCATTCTGGGTCCTGATGTCAGCCACTTGCACCCGTTTATCGACTCCAGGATAGAGTTTCACTACGCGGCCTAAACGCCAGTCGGTGGGTGGGAGTAATTCGTATGACAAAATCTCCTTCGCATATGTTGCGTTCCGGGTGCTTCCATTTATAGCGTTTGTGTAACTCACACAGATACTCTTCCTTCCAGCGTCTGCTGAACTGATGATGAAAAACAGCGGCTTCCCACAACCCATCCATGTGAGGAGCACTGGACGGTATGAAATACCTCTGAAAACCTTGCGATATGTATTTTTGAGCAATATCAGATGCAGATCTCTGGATGAACAGGTCATATTCTTTGAATAAAGTGCGGTTTGCTCCCACGAAATTACGCCCATTGTCAGTGTAGACCTTCTTGGGCAATCCACGTCGGCCAACAAATCGTGCATATGCTGCACAAAAAGCTTCTGCAGAGAGTTCAGAGACCGCCTCGAGATGGATGGCCTTGGTGGAAAAACAAATGAACACGCTGACATATCCTTTAAGCAACGGCGCGCGTTTAAGTGCCGAGGATTTCAGCTGAAACGGACCTGCGAAATCTATTCCTGTGTTGGTAAAGGGCAATGTAAAGTCAACTCGCTCAGGAGGCAGCGCAGCCATAATCTGACTGCGTGTTTTGTGCTTGTATATGGTGCACACTTTGCATTGAGTAATGCAGTGTTTTATTTTGTTTTTTTATTTGGGAATGTAAAACTCTTGGCGCACGGCTCGAAGCATCAGTCTGTGCTCTGCGTGGAGCAGAATTTTATGAGTAAATTCGAGAAAGAGATGACATAATCGGGACCTTTCAGGTAAAATGACGGGGTGCCTTTCATTATAACTTAGGGCGGCGTTTGCAACACGACCATTAACCCTTAAAACCGCATTTTTGGCAAAAAAGGGACTTAATGTTAAAAGTGAACTTTTAGTCGAGATAGAAATTGAACTTTTTAAGCTTTGATACTCTTTGGGATAGTATCTGGCTTGGGATTTGGATATCAGCCGCAATTTCACGAATTCTACTTCGGCTTGCGTTACATTTCCCTGGTTCTGAGTGAACTGATTGCGATAACTAGGCAAACACGACTGAATGAAGCGAAACGCATATGCCAACACTCGTAGGGCTCGAGCGTAAGAGGAAAATCTGTCAAGAAGATCATCATCAGGAGTGGCGCTATGAAGGGCTTCAACCTTCCGAGCCTCAGGAATCACAGCGATAGTTGGGTGAAATTTGGGCCAATGGTGTGGAGTCTGCAAAAGCCAACCGGATCCATTCTACCACAGTGAGCTCCTTATGAGATCTTGTGGAGTGCATCCGCGAGTTCCAAGGTCTGCAGGGTTTCCACTCGTGTGCACATGTCTCCATTGCGCATTTTTCACGTTTTTCAGGATCTCCGCTATCCTGTTTGCCACATATGTCTTCCACATATAGGGGGGCTTTTCAAGCCAGGCCAAGACAATTGAGGAGTCTGACCACAAATGGAGTTCGTGTTCCGGTAACCGGAGTTCTACTATGACGTGGTTGACCAATTTAGACAACAGCAATGCTGCGCATAGTTCCAGCCGAGGTAAACTAAGAGTTTTGAGCGGGGTCACCTTACTTTTGGAGACGAGCAACCGGGTAATAGGTGTAGAATTACCATCAACGGTGCGAATGTACAGGGTAGCACAATACGCCTTTTCCGAGGAATCGCAAAATCCGTGAAGTTGGATATCGTGATGTGGAGAGAAACCAATCCATCTAGGAATTGCAATTGAGAGCGGCAAATTTTCAAGAAAGGAATTCCACTGTACCAACGAGACTGGTTTGACACATTCATCCCAGTCCACGCCTTCCAGCCATACTCGCTGCAAAAGCATTTTTGCTTGAATGACTACTGGGGCTAGCCACCCGGCAGGGTCAAATAGGGTGCCACCGCAGAAGGAATTTGTCTTTTGGTAGCAGAAGAGGTAACGGATAGAGATTGGACATTGTAACAGAATGAATCACTGAGTGCATTCCATTTTATCCCTAGAGTTTTTGTCGAGCTCGCATTATACAATTTAAGAAAATCGGAATCGAGCAAATCTTCGGAGGGTAAATGAGACGGCAAATCGGGATGATTTGCTGTTAGTTTTTTAAGAGGTAGCCCTGCCGTTTTCAAAGCTTGTATGAGCTGTATTTGGGAATTCTTTGCAGTTTGCAAGTCGTGACCACCGGATAAGATGTCGTCAACATATGTTTCACGTTTTAAGACTGAAGAAACCATTGGGTGAGATGTTTGACAATCTTCCGCTAGTTGATGGAGGGTGCGTATTGCGAGAAACGGAGCGAAGTTCACACCGAAGGTGACCGTTTTTAATGAGAAATCTTGGATTTCCTCAGAGGGACTAGGACGAAATAAAATGCGCTGATATTCGCGGTCATCTTTGTGTATCATTATTTGGCGATACATTTTTTGAATGTCCCCATTGTAGACATATTTATAGAGACGCCAATTGAGAATGACGCTCATTAAGTCGTTTTGGATGGTTGGCCCGGTGTGAAGAGAATGATGGAGAGAAATTCCATTAAGCGAGTTTTTCGAGGCATTAAATACGACGCGCACTTTTGTGGTTGTGCTTTCGGGTTTGAACACCGCATGATGGGGTAGATAGAAGGAAAAATATTTCCCGTCTCTACTTATCTCTTGCGAGGTCGTTTTATGCATATGAGCTGCTGTCAGATACTCAGAGAGCACTTCGTTATACTGACATTGCAGCTCGGGTTTTTTCTTTAAAGAGAGCTCCATTCCGGTATATTGCTTGAGAGCTATATAGCGGGAAGGGCCCAAAGCTAGTTCCGAGGGGAACGTTTTCTTGAATGGAAGACGAACCACGTATCTACCATCAGACTGACGAAAAGTGGTACTGGCATACAACTGCTCACAGTACAAGTCATCTTCTGCAACTGGTCGGGATTCGGGAACTTCTTCAATTTCCCAAAATTTACGAACCAGTTCGCTCAGAGAAGGTTCGTTAGAGTGTGAAACATAAGTCGAGAACGAAAAACTGCTTACAGGACCGCTAGAGTGGGGGTGAAGAGGACCATTGAGGAACTGTAACGAACCTCCTGGGCGTTACAATCTTTTTCAGCTGAGGTATCCTTAGCGGCTGTCCAGGGTCCTTACAAGAATTAGAGGTTTTTGGTTAGGTCCTTGCTGGAAGGTACTTTTATTCTGTTTGCGTGGTTGCACGCGTTGATGATGGCAAATCCTTTGGCGACTTGCCCAGCGGTCCCCCTTTAGGCCCTTCACGGGAGGACTCTGCTATCACAATGATTGCGTCTTTACTCGCAATTTAATGATAGTTGGGCCGATGGAAAATCGGGCAGCGGTCCCCCTTTAGGCCCTTCACGGGAGGACTTGTAGAATCACAAATATGATGGCGTGGTCACACGCTTGATGTTCTTGGAGTCGATTGCATGTCTTGACCTTGACGTGCGGTTATTCGTCAGGCTGGCGTGGCTACACGCGTTGACGTTGATACCTTTCCTTGGTTGCTAACAAGCGGCTGCACAACTGTACCTTTTGGGTATTATATTTTTACCATTACAGTTTTCGTGGCGCTTGTATATTTTCTCCCGTTACTTTTGTCATACGATGTTTTAAGTGACGCTTGTTGCTAGCCCACACGTTGTTTTGTAGGTGTGTGTGTGTGTGCGTGTCTTCTTCTAGCGCTTCTCTGTGGCGCTACCAAGTGCTTTGCACGGCTCTCTGTCTGTCGAGTGGGAATCTGCATACTGCATACTTGTCGAGTGGGAATCTTATGCAGTTTCTCTCGTGAAGATTGACGGTGAGAGTAAGTGGTGAACAGACCGACCTGATCTAGGACTCCAGCGTTACTACTCAAGGGGAGAGGGAAGCACTCAAAGTGAGCGACACTCGTAGAGAGCGACAGTGAGAGTACGTGGTGAACAGACCGACCTGATCTAGGACTCCAGCGTACAGCTCAAGTGGGGAGAAGGCACTCAAAAATGAGCAGCACTCGTAGAGAGCGACAGTTAGAGTATGTGGTGAACAGACCGACCTGATCTAGGACTCCAGCGTACAGCTCAAGTGGGGAGAAGGCACTCAAAAATGAGCGGAACTCGTAGAGAGCGACTGTGAGAGAACGTGGCGAACAGACCGACCTGATCTAGGACTCCAGCGTTACAGCTCAATAGGGGGGAAAAGGAAAGGAAAAGGAAAGGCACGTCCGGTCGACTTGCTATCTATAGCACGACTGCTTCTTGTCGTTTTCTTGATGAGAATGTATACTTAGCTTGGTTTGCCGATGTAAGAAGAAACACGTCTGTTCGTGGCTATGGTTCAATCAAGACTCTCCGTTTATTAATTTCATAAACTTAAACTAAGCGCTGGATGTTGCCAGCTATGCTACAATCGTAATATAGTAGTATGTTGCTAACACTATTTATACTACATAGTACATTATAAGGTATTATAGTAGGAGTCTAATACTATAACTTATTATAATAATGATATATATTTAATTAATTGTAGAATAGTATTAATAAATGTAAACTATGAAAATTATATAGAAAATATGTTTTACATTTATCCTAGTGAATATTTATAGCAAGACTTAACTATAAGCAAGTGAAAATAAAATAACTAAATATATACATTTGACGAAGCTGGCTTCGTGTTTAGTAGTGTTGATTGTTGAAGGTAGTGGAATGTTGCTAGAATCATTTGTGTCTGATTCTCTTTGTTCATGTTGACTTATCCGGTGTGTTGTTGTTGGTGTTGATGTTATTGCCTGGTAATAATTAATGGCTCTAGCGTACTGCTTGTGTTGAGCCGCTTGTTGCCATATGTTGATATGGTTATGAAGCGTTATTGACAGTGGCCTCATGTTGACACTCAGCATAATACGTCAATGTTGTCATGGCTGGTGGCTGATGTTGCTAGTTATAGCACTTGTAGGGTGTTGGTACCATTCTGGTAGTGTCGGTGCCGTTTCAATTCGATACGGCGCGCTATTATTGTGCGGCTTTATTTCCCTTGGAAATAGTGTCGTCACAGAACCAACCGAAAACTGTGTTTTGAGCTAACAAACTTCCGAATATGTTGGTTCTGATTCCATCGAGCATGATGTGTGGTATTACATCACTACCCAAGACCATGTCTATTTGAGCTGGTTTATAAAAGTTGGGATCCGCGAGTTCTAGTCCTTCAATTTCTTTCAAATTCGGTTTTGAAAGCGGATATGAAGGTAGAAAATTGGTGAGTTTTCTAAGCACTATTGCTTGCACTTCGAGATTAAATTGGAGAGATTTTGTTACGAGACGTAACGAACAAATCTTGTTGGAGCTACCAACTGTGTTACCTCCCATGCCAGAGATGTTGGTAACCAATCGTTCTATGGGTAGAGCAAGGCGATCTTGCACTTTCTCTGATAAGAAAGTTCTTTGGGATCCTTGGTCAATCAGAGCACGCAAAGTGAAGATTTCGTCAAGATGTAAAATGTGTACTAAAGCGGTGGGTAAGACTTTAGCATCATTTGCCGCAAAGTGAGAGGACACTTCCGCTACATCTTCTATATGGGAGAGAGTCGGTTCTGGAGTTAAACCAATATTGGAGTCCACCGCTTGCGTGTGCGAAGAGTTTATAGAGCGATTTCTTGAGGTAGAAGGTAAGTGGTCACCTTCCTGATTGGGTTCTGGGGTTGGAAGATAAAGCATGGAGTGGTGCTGCCTCTTACAATGAAGGCAAGAAAAAGAGCTTTTACACTGGGTTTTTACGTGCGAATACGCCAGGCAGTTAGAGCAAAATTTGTTCCGCTTGACATATTCAATTCTCCCTTGAGGTGAAAGGGCTTTGAATTTAGGGCACATTCTTAGCGGATGACTTTGATGGCAGTTCGGGCAACCATAAAACTTAAATTGCGAACTATCTTCTGCAAGGTAGTTTTGCACGTTAGCTCGAGTTTGTGCGTGATGTGGAGGAGCGTTTTGAGGAAAGCTGGAATTAAACTTATTCTGCCCCAGCGCGTTAGGGTTTCGACTGTTGGGATTTGTCGGTGGAAGCCTATTTTGAGCTATAGGCTGTGACCATTTGGGCTTAGCACCTTTGATGCTATTGAGTTTCTCTACTACCTCGTAGCGAGAGGTCAAGAACTCATCCATTTGCAGCCAAGTTGGGAACTCCTTTCTTGAAGTGAGCGATTGTTCCCAGAGTGCTAAAGTTTCCTCGGGTAACTTTGTGGAACACAATTAGACAAGGATGGGGTCCCAATGGTCAATGCAAACATCCTGGGCGGACAGCATGGCGAGGCAGTCATTGATGGTCGACTGAACCCTCTGAATTGCCCCACTGTTTTCAGTGGATGCAGCAGGGATGTTGAATAGAACTTTGAGCTAGTTGTCCACCAGTATCCTTTTATTCTCATAGCGAGAGCGAAGAGCCTCCCACGCCAGAGAAAAATTTTCATAGCACAGCTGATATCGCTTCACAATATTTCCTGCAGCGCCGCGAGTTTTATTGCGCAAGTGATACAGCTTTTGCGCAGGGGTCATTTTTGTGTGATTAGTGTAGACTGCCGTGAACATGTCTTTAAAAGATTGACAGTCTTCATAGCTGCCATAAAATATCTCGACGTCACACGGAGGTACCTTGATACAGGCGCTAGGTTGCTCTTGAGAATGAGACTGGTTTAGAGAAGAGTGTTGAGATGGTTTGATCATCTCATTCTCAAACATCTTTCCTAAATCCATCATGTGTGATTTGCATCGGTAGTAGGTATCAACGCACGAGTTATATTTGGTTCTCGTTGATACCCTAAAAGTTTCATCTACTGACGAGTCATCAGCGACCATAACTTCCGCGTAGGCGTCATTTAGCCTAGCCCACCTTTGGTCCAAGTCGATAAGTTGGACGTGTACACTCAGTCAGTGGGATCGTCGACAGGGATGGTTTCAAATTTCGAGCAAAATTTAACCAGATTGTCCGACGTGAAAATAAATTTTGCCTTAATGCTCATTTTTGCTGAGGATCTGGTCACTCTAGTGGATCGAAAATCCAATGCGAAAACTTGTACTTAACTTCGAGCAAAAGAGATCGATCGAATATTCTTCAAAAGTTGCACGAGGCGGCAACTCTGAATACCCGTAAAAACTTTGAGAGACGCACTATATTATTCAGAAGATGCTCGAGATGGCACCTCTGAATACTTGTACGAGCTTTGAGAAAAATTCGGAAACTATTCAGATGTTGCTGGAGATGGCAACTCTGAATACCCGTAAAAAATTTTGAGAGAAAAATAATCGGAGAAAAATTTTAGCAAAGAACGAAAACTTTTCAGTAGTTGCGTGAGATGGCAACTCTGAACACGCGTAAGCTCTGAGAGAAAACTGGATACTATTCAGTTGTTGCCCGGGATGGCAACTCTGAATAGCCGTAAAAAATTTCAGACGAGAGCGTATATTATTCAGTAGTTGCGCGAGATGGCAACTCTGAATACGCGTAACTGAGGAAAATCGAAAAAATTTCAAAAAATCTACTAATATTCAGCAGTTGCACGAGATGGCAACTCTGAATATCAGCGAGATGAGTAAAAATATTTCTTGAGAAAAACTTTGGGTTGAATTTGCGAGCAAATTTTTTATTTTTAACCCTTGCTTAACAATGTGTGTTTATATCTTTCAAATGGGGTTTTTTTTTTTTTTTTTGTTTAAAACATGGGTATGTTTGTTGAGTCCAGCTCCTTGCGTACGCTGATGATATTGATATTGTCGGCAGAACCAAGGGAGATGTTACCGCTGCTTTCGCCGCTATCGAAAATGAATCAGCCAAAGTGGGTTTGACGATAAATGAGGGCAAAACAAAATATATGCTGTCTACAAACAAGGGAGCTCGGCGTTTAGACTCCCACGTTTCATCCGGCAGCTATAACTTTGAAGTAGTCAAGGAGTTCGTTTACCTTGGCACCGCCATTAATACCAAAAACGAAATCAGCCTGGAGATAAAGCGAAGAACAATAATTGCTAATAGGTGCTACTACGGGCTCAGTAAGCAACTAAGTTCCAGAGCCCTCTCTCGATTGACAAAACTAACACTCTACAAGACGCTCGTTCTACCTGTGCTGCTTTATGGCGCTGAGGCTTGGGTAGTTTCGCAAACTGACGCAGCCGCTCTGGGGGTGTTTGAGAGAAAAGTTCTTCGCAAAATCTTCGGTCCTGTTCGAGTCGGCGATGACTATCGCATCCGAATGAACCACGAGCTGTATGAGCTCTACGATGACATTGACGTAGTTCGGCGTATAACTGTGCAGCGACTACGCTGGCTGGGTCATGTCCATCGTATGAACGACGAAGCTCCAGCGAAAAAGGTGCTCGAGGCGTGGGCCGCTGGTCAACGACGACGAGGGAGACCATGCCTCCGATGGATGGACCAGGCTGAGGAAGCCCTTACCGCACTTGGTGTATTCGATTGGAGAAGGCGCGCAAAGCAGAGGCATCTCGCGAGAGCTGATGAGGTCGGCCGAAACCCGGACACGGGTTGTTACGGCCACCTAAGTAAGCAAGTAAGTTTTTATAAATTTCCGAGTTAATCTGTCACAGTTCTGATTGTAGTCCATAAATTTCAATAAAATCTTTACAAAAATCTTCTTCATTGTGCATTTTAAATTGATGTGTTCATGTTGAAATCTTTTTTAAGTAATGAAATCCCACTAGAAAATTTTCCGAGTGTTTACACGTCAAATCGTTGGTCAAACAACCGAAAAATCAAAAAATTTTTATTTCCGTCAAACGATTTGACCAACAATTCGATGAGTGTTCACATGTCAAATTGTCGTCAAGCTCTAAATATATTTCTGTTTGACAAATTTTTTGATCACTTGTTGAAGGAAAATTTGATAAAGTGATCGACCCTTAAAAGACTCGATACCGAAAATTTGCCCATCACTAGTTCAAATAGTTTGGTTATGAGTTCAAAGGTTTGTAAATGAAGTTAAATAGAAAACTAAGCATATGCAACCATGGTAGAATTACAAGGTAAGGCCGACTCGGAGAAGAATGGAGTGGAAAGCAGAATAAAGCGAGATAGATGTCAAAATCAGCTGTTCATCGCGAATTTCTTTATGCTCACGTTTCGCAGTTGTTTTTAGGTTAAAACTGTTACATTTCTTTTTGCAATTTTAAGACTGCTTTCACATTTTATAGTTTTTATTACACTTTTTTTATAATATTTTCACTCAAATTAGCACAAATTTAACACCCTCGACCGCACTGCTTGCAACTTGGAAACAAAAAATATTTTCTTCATTTGCAATTTCTACGAAATTCTTCGTTTTGACATATATCTTCCTTCTCATTATCCACTCTTCGTTGACGCGTGAGAGCACTCAGCGAAGCGGCCCTAACTTATCATTGTATCATGTATGCAAAAAAACTTTAAAAAAAACAACCGACTACAAAATCACTACAAAATAAAAAATAATTTTAAAAATACTTTCCTTTTAATTTCTTGGCCATATTTGATTATTTATTTAAACATATTATTATATATGAAATCTTATTATTTGAATATTTTTCTTATTTGATTTATTATCATAAATATATTAATTTCTTGATGAATACAAAAGCTTTTAAGGTAGGCGCTAATATAATCAGACTTTTAATCAGAGCGCCAACTTCAAAGCATTTCTATTCATCAAGAAATTAATATGCTTATGATAATAAAACAAATAAAAAAAAATTCAAATAATAAGATTTCAATAATATGTTTAAATAAATAATCCAATATGACCAAGAAATGAAAAGGAAAGTATTTTTAAAATTATTTTTTACTTTGTAGTGATTTTGTAGTCGGTTGTTTTTTTTAAAAAGTTTTTATATCTTCTTTTTTAGAGAATATGATAAATTTTCGAAAAAAGTGTATAAACAACATACATACAATTGTTCTGAAAAAATTTGTTCTATTAAATTCTGAAAGTTTGTTGGTTATTTCAAATATCTGTCTCTTAAATTTAACTTAGATGTCACTGTTTTGAAATTATTAGACACATTCTTGTAACGAGTTTTATTATCCTAGTGTCAATACAATTCGAGATATAGTGTTTTTCTAATATTACCACGCCCCTTTATTAAATAAGTGCCCACTTTCTTGAGCGCTGTTTCCAATAATTTTGCCTGCCCTTGTACTTCATTTCAGTACCCCAGCGTCAATATTAACTAAGATAGTGTTTATCTAGTATTGCCACGCCCATTTATCAAATAACGCCTACTTTATTGACCGTAATTTTTGATAATTCTGCCTACCCCTGTGCTACAATAAATTTCAGTGCTCTAGTGTCAATATTATTCGAGATACACTCTTTTTCATATATTGCCACGCCCAGTAGTCGAATACCGCCCAATTTATTGACCGTAATTTGTACTTATAATTCCTACCCCTATACCAAATTGTAGTACCATAGTATCAATATTATGTGAGATATACTCTTTTTCTAATATTGCCACGCCCATTTGTCAAATGACGCCAATTTTCTTGACCATAACTTCTATTAACTGTGTCTACCCCTACACTAAATTGCAGTACACTATTGTCAATATTATTCGAGATACAGTGTTTTTATAATATTGCCACGCCCATTTGTCGAATAATGCCCACTTTATTGACCATAATTTGTAATAATAATGCCTACCCCTATACTAAATTGCAGTACTCTACTCTTAAAATTATTCAAGATACACTGTTTTTCTAATATTGCCACGCCCTTTTGTCGAATAACGCCCATTTCCTTGCCGGTAATTTGTAATAATTGTGCCTACCCCTATACTAAATTGCAGTACCCTAGTGTCAATAGTATTCGAGATACAGTAGTATTTAGCACCTCTATACTTACACTCAACGAAAAATTCTTGGTAAAATTGATAAAAAATTTTTGTTATTCTTTAACAAAACCGAATTGTGCACTCGATTAAATTTTATAATAAATGCTTCATTTTTTTATCAATTCGAAAGAAACTTTATCCATTTGATGAAAAACATAATAAAACGTTAACAAACTGAATGTGTTGATTTGAAAAAATGTGTTTTATTTTTTTGAAAAATGCTTTTATCAACTTGATAGAAACTTATCCACAATAAAAAATCGTCAGTCAGTCGGAATTGAATTTTATAATTTTTGTAAATAGAGTTAACAAACTTACTTCGTTGGGTTGATAAATAGGTTTGCTGTGCTGAAGAAATCATTTATAAAATTGATAATCGCCTGAGTCAAGCGGATAAAATTTTAGTTTCGTAATGATGAAATGAATTATCAAATCCAAAAACGTTCAATCATTACAACAAAAAAATATGTCTGGCATTTCGGTGGCGTTATTTGTTGTTCGCAGTAATTATAAAAAGAAGTTTTGTGAGTTGTCTACTTTTTATTTAATTTGTTAGATTTAATAAATTTTGAGAAAAATTATTTCCAGAACAATTCAGTGGAAGTAAGGAGTTTGCTTAACAGTTCTACAGCAACGTATAATGTTATAGATTTGAATTATTTTCTTTGAAAACAAATCTAAAATTATATTCTCAGTGATACATTTCTAAGGTCCCTATTGTGAATTGCAACTCAATTATTTGACTATGTAGATATAGTTTGACTATTTGACTATGACTAGTTATAAATCATAATAAGGACATAAATTTGATTTTGTAATATTTATGATTGCTTGAAATAATAAAATATTTTATCAAAACAACAAATAATTTTTGTATGATTGATAAAAAAATATATTTTCAACATAAAAGCATTTTTCTATTCAACAAACCATTTTTTCAGGTGGAAATATTGTTTATTCATTTTGACAAACTCTTTTATCTCTTTATGTGCAATGCAAACGCGACATTCTTGATAAAGGCTCAAATCAAAATGGATCAAATCAAAATATCCGTTTATCAAATAAGCAAAATAAAATTTTGTTAATATGATTACAAACTCTCACCTTCAATCCAATTGACAAACGCTTTTGTTGACTCTATACTGACAAAAAATTTATTTTATCAACTTGACCTTGGAATTGGTCGATGTGAACAAATACTTCTTTGAGTGTATGATATCTATCTGTTCCCCAAAAATTATGGCAATCAGGCATATGATTTAGGAGTTATCGATATACATACATTTACAAAAAAAAAAAAAAAAAAAACAGAGAAACCGACGAACTTGAGAACCACCTCCTTTTTGAAGTCGGTTAACAAATTATTCTATGCCAGGATCAACAAGACGTCTTCACTGCAGATAGGGCGTGGGATGACACTCTTTTGATTAAGGCTTACCATGATTCCGTTAACTTTGCCAAGGAGGAATTGGCAAGACGGCTAGCGCTTTCAACCAACGAATCTGATTCTCCATTTAACACTTTGGGTTTGTCATGCAACATTAGAATACGTCCTGAACATTTTCAAAGAGGTGATTATTGTTTATTATTTAAATGTTTAAATGGGACTGATTATGAGGCCAAAATTGTTTCGTTGAAGGGAAATGGCACATGTTTACTGAAATATATTGGCTATAACAATGTGCAAGAGGCTTACTTATCGGATCTTGTTACTTCATGGGGAAAAAGAGCTCGTCGACCTCAATTTTTACAGGCGAAAATTAAATTGAAAACTAGTAAACAAAGCGAAGTCAAAAATTATAACTGGAATTTGCTTAATAAATCATCTCAAAAATGTTATCCACCGAAGCCTCCATTGCCGTTAATATCAAAAAATGATTGCTGCGAACAACTTGCAGCTATGCTAATGGCATGGTATATGAGTGGCTATTACACCGGTATTTACGAGTGTTGTAAAAACAATGAAAGAATCAATATAATTTAAAATAAAATATGTGTATTCTATCATTACAAGTTTATTTAGAACATGATTCAATCATTTTTAGGTTCTCTAGTGGTTCAATTATACAACTCGAAGTACTTCGTTTTCAATCCGCTTTTAGCTTCTCGTCTCGCTTCGTTTATTATGCAATTCGATAAGAGCTAGCATTTCACTTCCAAACTTAAAGTACTTGTTAAAAAATCTTAATTGGTATATATTTAATTAGTTTTACGTATTTTATTAACTTCTGCCATTCTTCGCAAAATTTTACATTCTTAACTTTATTTGTGTCAAATTCGCCAAGAAATGTCAGTCGTATTTAAAAACGAACGTCAGCTCAAATTCTCCACACACGCTTCAGATTAGGGCGAATTTGAACACAAACAAGAAGGAGGCGTATTGCATAATTCAATTCCAAAATCATTCACAAAAACATTTAAAAAAAAATACTTTTTGCGCAAAAATTAACGATTTATTTATTTTCATAGCGTTTTTGGCATGACGATATGTGCCAAATGAAATTAGAGAAATTCCCTACAATTCATGATATAACCTTTTTTTTTCGTAGTCATTTTTAAGGTCCAAACATAATGGGCTTGAGCTGGCTGCAGCTATTACCAAAATCCAACGCACAGCCAGCTCAATTTTTGTCAAATACTTTATTTGAAAAAAATAAATTTTGGATGGCTCGGTTATATATAAATTTTTTTATTTCATTTATTTAGAGATAATGTTAACATATAAGACTGTCTTTTAAATGCAATAAGAATTATATAATAACAACAGGTAATAAATAATGAATAAATTTACCTTAAAACTAACATTCAGTGGATTTACTAGATAAAAAACCTAAATTATTCTTATTCTAAAAGAAAATAAATAGCTTAAGAAAAAGATAGTGTTAAGAAAAGTGTTGAAAAATTTCATGCTTAAAGTTGCGTTTATTTTTTATTGTTTTTATTCTAACAGATTCTGATTGAGTTAACAAAGTGTTAGAGTTCAGAGAATCGTACATAGGAATCAAATGACTGATGCGGTCGAACTTTTTGGGGCCATAAGCATGCCTAACATCGCTATTAAAAGCATGTTGTGTCTTCAGTCTGGACCTGGAATCAAGTTAACTATACACAACATCTGAGTACGAAATGATTGCCACTATGAGTTGGAGTACTAACGTTTTCCTATTATCGACAGGTACAAATGATGCAGTCCACCTCAGGTTTCGTAGGGTATAATGCGGCCCATACACACTGCAACCAAAACAGATCTGTAGCAGGATTCCCAAACAGTTAACGATGATCATAGTTGTCGTTATCGGTCATTGCGCATGCACAGTTTCATAGTAAATGACAGTTTTCGCTAGTTAGCTACAGCTACAATCGTCGTTAAGGCATTTGGGAATCCCGCAACTGAAAGTGTAACCTGGAAGCTTTTGACGTTTATCAGAATGAAGTTGCAGCGTGTGTGGCAAAATTTTTTAAAATATCGCTTTAACGTATCGTAAATCGTTAGTAACGTAGTCAAGCTAGAAAATTGTCAAAACTGCCTTAAGGGGGATGGGGGGATAAGGTTTTTAACAATTTTTCTATTCTTTTATATGAATGCACCTCAAAAATCCTCAAAAAACCTCAAAAAACATCTCAAAAATATTGTGTCCAAATTTGAAGTCGATCCTAACAAAGGGAGATATGAATTTTTAAGTAAGTGTACCTTTTAAGCATGGTAGAGTTATAAGATAGAGCCGACTCGCTTCCAACGAAGAGTGGAAAATGAAAAGGTTGGCTAGATGTCAAAATGACGCAGTTCGTAGAAACGTCAAATGAAATAAAAGTATGTTTTCAAATTGTAAACAGTATGGACCACGTGTGTTGATTTTGTGATTATTTGAGTGAAAATATTTTAAAAAATAGTGTAAATAAAACTATAAAATGCCGAGAAAGTATTTAATTTGTAAAAATGCCTGCAAAAAAGGAAAATGTGTCACTATTCTAAGCTCCAGCTAGCGACAACAAGCGCAATAGGTGGAGTGCAAGTTGTGATGTAAAGTTGGACATTTCGGCAGTGATTTGCGAAAAACATTTTACGCGAAGTGATTTCATTGCTGCAGTGACCACAACGCTCAAGGGTGATACCCAGCGCAAGACCTTTGCGTGATGCCACCTTGTTCAAAAAGAAAGGTTCATTCACACTGTGAACCGGACTTCACTGTCCGATTTGAAAATTTTTTTTTGGTAGGTAGCCATATGTGTCTATGACAAGGCTGCCAAATATCAGCGTATCTCGTTGACATTTGGTAAATTGACAGTGCTTTGTATTTATGGCCTTCAGAGCGTTCACCGATTTTTCCATGGCCTCTTCTTTGCTGGTGTCTGCTGGATGGTTATCGTGTTGTTTTTGGCCAAACAGTCACGAATAACTTGCAAACTTTGCAGCGACACGTCTCAAGTCCAATTTATTCTTCAAAATGTTTTGAACGGATCCAATTGAAATGCCGACGTCCTCTGCTATCTCTCTAATCGTCAATTTGCGATTTTTTACCAATATTTCTTTGATTTTTTTAACGTTTTCTTCGGTAGTTGTACACGATGGCCGCCCGGTACGAGGGTCGTCTTCTACTTCGTCTTGGCCACTCACAAATCGGTTAAACCACTTATTTGCCTTCTGATACGATTGAGCAGGGTCACCGTAACATTTCACCAACATTTTATGCGTATCGGCGTAGTTGAATCATTTTTCACACAAAATTTGATACAAACTCGTTGCTCAATTTTTTCTTCCATCGTAAAAATCGAAGACACGAAAATAGTTTTAAACAAACCACTGTCACTTTATCATAGACACATGTGGCAACCTACTAAAAGAAATTTTTTTGAATCGAACACTTATGTCCGGTTCACAGTGTGAATGAACCTTTCTTTGTGATCAAGGTGGTATTACTGGCTGAACTAAAGCACAGCAAGTAGTGCAGTTCTGACACGAAATGTTAACATAGATGCAATGAAGGCAGTGGCTCCATAGATGGTCGCAGTCTGCTCTGAGGCAGCTTTTGATACTGAAGTTGCTGAAATTGTACACAATTGGATGCAATCGGTACCTGCTGCTACCATTGCTGATGCTACAACGGATACTAGTACCTGCAGATATACCCAAATATTTTGCTTTTATAATATATGTAAAGTAATATTTTATTATATAAGATGGTATAGATTATAAAGTTACATTCAGTGTCGTGATATTCTTAAGAAGATGCATTTAAAGAAGAGGTTTGCGAAATTAGAGGCAGATGTAAGCTAAAGTGCAAGCTTGAGAAAGCAAATTGCCTAAACGCCGGTGTTAAAGCAATTTTCACCGAAGGCCAAAATCGAAGATTTAAATATCCTCAGGCGGTATCGCACTGGTGTTGGGAGATTATTTCCAACGCTATATGCCTACATGCTGCTGGTCCGCGAGCGTTCAATTACTTGCACCAGAAAGGGTTTCCTTATCCCAGCTTAATGACTCTGAAGAGGGTGGTCCGAAAAGTTAACTTCGACGAGTGTATTTTCAAATCAATGAAGCATGGGACAGTTTTAACATTTGACAAAAAAATGGTCGTGCTTTCATTGACGCAATGAAAATTTCATCTATTTATGAGTTCGATAGCGTGAGGGCACCATACAACTTTGTAATGGCAATGGTACGTGGCTTAAAGTCCTCATGGAAGCAGCCAATTATTATTATTCTTTGATTGCAAATTGCCAGGATATTTTGTATCAAATTTTAATTTTAATTTAGCCAAAACGTGGTTCGAAAACACCGTGAGCCCATCAGAAAAGATTTTCGATTTTGCTGATGTTCCGCATATGCTAAAATTGATTAGAAATCATTTTCTATATACGAGGCTTTTATCTGATGGTAAGATAATTTCGGCGCAAATAATTAAGGAGCTCATGCATCACACATTAAGCTCTGATGTATCAATATCCTTTAAATTGACTGAGCAACACTTAATAGTCAACCAAGCAGGTATTTTTCAGCCTTTTTAAGAAATAACCATATGTAATATATTATTGATATGATTTTCAGGCAAACAAAAAGTGAAGCTTGCAACTCGGTTCTTCTCAAATACTACTGCAAATGCCAAACGGTGGCTTCATTCAAATGGCGCGGAGCCTTACAATGCTCTGAAAACAGCAGACTTCTTTCAGCTGGTCAATGATTGGTTAGATGTACTAAAGTCGAAACTTTCCACATCATTTCACATTCCAAGTAAACAGCCTTTTAAGGGTAAGGATTTCCCTGCTCAAGATAGAATATTGCGAACCATGGACAGAATAGTGTCGAAGCCAATTATTCCATGGAAGGCTTCATAAGCTCCGTTTCAAAAAAGAATTCTTATTTCCAATTCCTCACTTCGTTCGTTGCTGCTTATACTCTCGATTGAAACAACATGGAGTACATCGTTACATACAGGCTCAATCAGGACTTGCTGCTTCCTTGTCTATTTGTGGATAACGTTGCTTCGTTAGGTTCATGGTTCGACTCGCGTAAGCAATTGGCCGCTCCTGACGTTACCCAAATTTATGCGAGAGCACAGCGCCCAATCCTGTATTGCAAGCATCTGGGGCTAGGATTAATTGTAGTGAAGGGCCATACGGCATAAGAACCTGCGGCGACACCAAGACCTGCTTAAGCCCTAAATTTGCTTCATTCGCTTCTTTTGTCCAACTAAATATTTTTCCTTTGAGAATGTCACACAGTGTTCTCTCTCGATTAGCTAAGTCCGGAATAAATGCACTGCAGTACGCTGCTTTGACTAAAAACAACTGTAGCTTCTATATAGTTTTTAGATTTATGCACCCCTTGTGCGTCGATTCTATGGCCCAGAAACTCAACTGACGACGCTTTACTAAAGACACGATTTATTCAAATGCAGACCATGGAATTCAATACCCAATGTAGGGCCAATGTAGTTTCAAGTATTTTTAACAGTTCTTCAAAATTCTTATCGAACTAGCGATTATCATCGAAGATATTATGCACATTTGAAATACCTTGTAGAACCGCTTCCAACCTCCTCTGCCAAGTTGCTGGAATATTTGCTGCCCCGTAAACTGCACGTGTTGGTCGAATCAACCCATGAGTGGGTGTGCTAAGTTTAAGCGCATGTGAAAATTCCTCGTCAATTACCAAGTGCGAGTACGCATCAGTCACATCAAGATGGCAAATTACAGTTGCTCCTTTCATTTTATTAAATAAATTCTCTTCTTTAGGAATAGGATGCTCATCAATTTTCATTTGCGGATTGACAGGGGGCTTATAATTACCCGTGATCCGAATCCCTCAACTTTGCTACTACATGTGTAGTTGAAGCCCATTCCGAATAATCCCCTCTTTTATAAAAGCCGGCGTTAATTTTGGCATCAATCTCCCTAGTGTATGCATCTCTCAGGGCCAAAGGAATTTCTCTTGCCTTTGCCCGCTTTAAAATGAACTTTCACTAGAGGCCCAGTGAGCTTCCCAGCTGTTGCACTAAATGTATTGGCAAATCGCCCGATGACTTGCTGAAGCCTTGATTCCTGGTCTGAAGCTAACTCTAGTTTAGTAGACATAATGGAATTTATTTGAGATGTGTCGTGGAATAGCTCTGTAAAATCGATTTAGCGTGCGAATTGAGAAATCCATTCTCTTCCACAAAGAGTATCAAAATCGCCCTCCACTACATATAAATTTAACCGCCGTACCGTTTTCCCCATTGCCGCGGTAACTGCCATGCGTCCAAAACAATTTATTTTATGGCCGGTGTAGCAAGGGAATTGTCTATCAGTTTTTATAATTTAAGTTTGGGTTTTATGGCTTGAAGTGACTTGCAACTAATTACAGCACAAGGAGCCCCCGTGTCTAATTCGATCTTATTTGTTTCCCATCGATGCTCACTGATATAATTTTTGATTTCAGTGTTTTAAATACTTTTACTGAATTCATGTAATTAAGCTGTAGCATGTCATGTAGTTCAGTTGCCGGCAGCGTAGCTGAAACATACGCTCTACACACTCTGGAAACGTGTCCCAATTTACCACATGAAAATAATTTTGAATTAGAAAATTTACAGTCTCTTCTTAAGTGTTGTCCTCCACATCCATGACAACCCATCGGTTTTTCTTTTGCACCTCTTCCAGAATACGCCCCATTTGCAGCCACAAAATTTTCGCTGCCATTACGTTTTCTTTTTATTGGAACGTAGCCTAATTTATATGTTGATTCAATAGACTGAACTGAGCCAAATGACTTCATCTCAGTTGTCGCGTGTTGTGTTAATTCTATGGTATGGGCAATCCCATGGGCTGCCGTGAAATCTTGTATTTTTTTCGCGATAATAACGTCAAAAATTATGCGATATTCCACCCCGTAAAGCATTTGTTCAATAAGCATCCTATATAAAAAATCCCCATACTCGCAGAACGATGCTCCCTGTCTCAACCGAAGTTGAGATCCATCCATTTTCTTGCTTTAATCTGTCGAAACTAGACACTCTCTGCATATTTGTTTTTCTTACCATCAAAATGCCTTATTAGTGTTTCTTTGATTTCTCCGTAAGTAAGCGTATCTGGAACTTTTGTGCTAACGAGAATCTTGAGCACAGAATTTAATTCGGCCCCCATGTGAACTCGCACGAAATCGTGTTGAACATTTTTTGGAATTTTGCTCAACTGCAGAGCCCAGTCAACGCGTGTAAAATAATCTTGCACTGATGACCCTTCTCCTGACTTATATTCCGGAATGTTGAATGGTGGAGGCTTGGGAGAGACGATCGTGTGGAGGTAGGAATGTTTGCCGTAGCAGCTTGTGAGGCCTCCGTCACTGCCAAGCGAATCGCTCCTGCCAACGAATCCATTACAGATTGAAATACTTCTGGTGTGGGACTCATTTCCAACTTTCCCACTTCTGACACCACTTTTGTATTCCAATAAATTAGTCGCAAATAATTTTTTGTTTGTTGAACGTTTTATTCAAATCCATTTAGTATACCGAAAAAATAAGAATGATGATTTGACAGAATAAATAAAAGAACAGTAAAAGAATAACTAAAACAAGTTGCCATACATTAAAAAAATATACATGTGAGAATAGAGTTGCCAAGTATTTCTGCGACATAAGCTCATACATAACAAGTTTGCAAAGACTTTTATTCTTAAAAATTTTTAATAAAGGTCTTCGAAGACTTTTTCTTAAAAAAGTCAGTCATAAGAATGTTTTGAGACTTTTATATTTTAAAAGTCTTCATTCAACTTGAATTTTTGTTATTTAACTTTTTTACAGCTTTTTTTCTATACTTTTATAGAGACTTTTAAATATAATAGCCTCAAATAGCTCTTATTACTGATTTTTTAAAATAAAAGTCTTTTAAACAAAAAGTCTTTAAAGACTTTTATATAATTTTTTAAAGCATAAAATTCTCAGAAGAATTGTGTTTTAACTTTTTTGAATAAAAGTCAAAAAATGAGGACTATCTTTTATCCTTACAAGAAAATGTTAACAGTTAACTTATACAGCCCTACTAAAAAACTAATTTTAAATTTCAGCGTCAGCTTTTTAATTTAGAAGGAGCTGTAGCCTCTGCTAAGCTTATTTTAAAAATCTTTTTAGAGCTGGCACTTATTAGTTACTCTAATGTAATATAAACAATTCTGAAAGCGTTTTTGAGAGAATACTACAAAAAATGGTCAGAGATATTGATATAAGTTATTTCTATTGATTTCAACAATTATTAAAGCACAAAAAATGTTTTGAGGTTATTTGCATGTACGTGACGTTGTCATAAAGCGATGCGAGAAGAGTAGATTCTGTAATCATCTGAAAAAAGTATTTATGTGTAATATTAACACTTACGCCAAGGTAGTGACTTCGCCCCTTTTTTTTAAAATGAGCCTTAAAATAAATTTACAACTCTTTGTGTACTCAAGTTTACACACATTTTTTAAGCAATCAACTTAAAGATGCGTTATTTTCTTACAAGCAAAAACTTTTTAAGAATTCGAAGTCACTACCTCGGCGTAGTGACAAACATATATCGTATATTTATTTACAAATATATATCGTCGCCTGTCGTATTTATATAATTATTGTCGTATGTTACATTATAGTGTATATAACATACGACATTAATTTATCCAGACGACGATATAAAAATTTTGTTATGTACTTGTTTATTGAAATCAATAAAAAAATCTTTATATCAATATCTTGGGGAACAGGGGGGCGAACCTTCACATGGCAACGTGTCTTGAGCGGCGGGTCGCTCCATAGACCTTAAACATGGAATGTGCGCAGGATTTGGGTCCCGCCACATTACTACTGCCCAATGAAAACTAAACCAGCCTCGGATAAGAACCCCAATTACGTTGACGACCACCGCAAATTAAAAACGGACAATGATTTACGGATATGCACCTGGAATGTCCGGACCCTTTATAGGGAAGGTGCCATTATCCAACTGGCGGAAGCCCTCAAAAAAATAAAAGCTGACATCACCGCCATCCAGGAAATGCGATGGAGAGGGCAAGGCACCTCTAAACAAGAACACTGTGATATCTACTACAGATGCCATGCAGACAGGCGCGAATTTGGATGTGGACTCGTTGTTAGCCGGAAACTACGCCACCTTGTTTCCCGGCTCACACCTGTGAACGAAAGATTGGCCACGATCCGCATCAAGGCAAAATTTTTCTTCATCAGCTTTATTTGCGCACACGCCCCGAGCCGTCAAAGACGCTTTCTACGCTAGTCTTGAGGACGTATACGACCACCTTACGGTCCATTAACGCGAAAGTCGGAAGGGAAGCATCTTTGGCCCCACTGTCGGTCAGTTCAGTCTTTATGAGAACTCCACGAACAACGGTCTAAGACTGATCGACTTCGCCGCGGCACGAAACATGGTAGTTAGTAGCACCAGATTTAAGCACCTCGACATCCACAAGGCAACCTGGCTGTCCCCAGAACAAAAAACGCGAAACCAAATTGATCATGTTGTAATCGACGGAAGGCATGCCTCTAGTGTTCTAGATGTGCGTACATTTCGGGGAGTTAACATCGAGTCCGACCATTATCTTGTTGCAGCCAAGATCCACATGCAATTATGCAATGCGAAGAACATACGCACAGGAATGCAACGAAGCTAGATGTCGCTAAGCTGCAATTACAACGGACTGCCGAAGCCTACTCCGCTCAACTCTCGGTTAAGCTCAACCAATCAACCTCTGGACCCGACGACGCCAGTGGATTTTGGGCGCATATATCCCACTCCATGCGCGCTGCCGCTGAAGAAGTCATTGGTTTCCGGCGCCCGCAACCTCGGAACCAATGGTACGATCAGGAGTGTCGCATCGCGACAGCAGTAAAAAACGCTGCATATAGAAAAACGCTGCAGTTAGCTGCAACGCGAGCAGTGCGAGAAAACTACCGCGAAAAGAGGAAGGAAGAGAGGCGCCTTTTCAGACGCAAGAAAAAAGAGAAAGAAAAGCGTGAGCGTGAGGAACTAGCGGTGTACCAGGGCAAGAAGGATTCTATCAACAGGTAAAGCGTCTAACCCAAGGTTTCAAGCCCGGAGCATCCACTTGTATAGACGAAAATGGAGATCTGAATACGGATACACAGTGTGTGCTGAGATTGTGGAGACGGCACTTCTCCAATTAACTTACTGGCGACGATTCCACCAATGCCGCCAATGGAGAGCGCAGTTCAGAGCCACCAATCAACGATGACGGAATGGAAGTACCACCACCTAGCCATAAAGAGGTTCGAGTTGCTATCCAACGACTCAAAAACAATAAAGTAGCGGGTGCTGACGGCCTGTCAGCTGAATTGTTTAAAACTGGCGGCGATGAATTGATAAGGCGCATGCATCAGTTCATCAGCAAAATATGGCTAGCAGAAAGCATGCCCGGCGATTGGAACCTCAGCGTACTGTACCCTATACTTAAGAAAGGAGGCCCAACAATCTGCGCAAGTTATAGAGGTATCAGTCTTATTTCCATCGCATATAAGGTTCTCTCAAAAACACTGATTGGACCTTATCAGTGTGGCTTCCGACTTGGAAAGTCCACCACAGATCAGATTTTCACGCTACGACAAATGGAGAAAACCCACGAAAATTAAATTGGCACACACCATCTCTTCGTCGAATTTAAAGCTGCGTTCGATAGCCCGAGAAGGGATTGCCTATACGCAACAATGTCTGAGTCTAATCAACTTTGCAGAATGACGTTGAGCAACACACGCAGCTCCGTTAAGGTAGGAAATAACCTCTCCGAAACCTTCAATACCGAAAGAGGTTTCAGGCAAGGCGATCCACTGTCTTGCGATCTCTTCAACATCAGCATGGAGGGGATCGTACGAAAGGGCGGTGTGCATCGTAATGGCACCATTTTCTACAAAGGCGTCCAGCTCCTGGCGTACGCTGATCATATTGATATTGTTGGCAGAACCAAGAGAGATGTTACCGCTGCTTTCGCCGCTATCGATTAGGAATCAGCCAAAGTGGGTTTGACCATAAATGAGGGTAAACCAAAGTATATGCTGTCTACAAACAAAGGAGCGTGGCGTTTAGACTCCCACGTTTCATCCGGCAGCTATAACTTTGAAGTAGTCAAGGAGTTCGTTTACCTTGGCACCGCCATTAATATCAACAATGAAATCAGCCTGGAGATAAAGCGAGGAACAATAATTGCTAATAGGTGCTACTACGGGCTCAGTAAGCAACTAAGTTCCAGAGCCCTCTCTCGATCGACAAAACTAACACTCTACAAGACGCTCGTTCTACCTGTGCTGCTTTATGGCGCTGAGGCATGTGTAGTTTCGCAAACTGACGCAGCCGCTCTGGGGGTGTTCGAGAGAAAAGTTCTTCGCAAAATCTTCGGTCCTGTTCGAGTCGGCGATGACTACCGCATCCGAATGAACCACGAACTGTATGAGCTCTACGACGACATTGACGTAGTTCGGCGTATAAATGTGCAGCGACTACGCTGGCTGGGTCATGTCCATCGTATGGACGACGAAGCTCCAGCGCAAAAGGTGCTCGAGGCGAGGGTCGCTGGTCAACGATGACGAGGAAGACCATGCCTCCGATGGATGGACCAGGCTGAGGAAGCCCTAACCGCACTTGGTGTATCCGATTGGAGAAGGCGCGCGCAAAGAGGAGGCACCTGGCGAGAGCTGATGAGGTCGGCCGAAACCCGCACACGGGTTGTTACGGCCACCGAAGTAAGTAAGTAGTAGTATTTGTAGTATTCTATCAAAAAACTCATTTAAAATCGTTTATTGTACATAAAGCTACCGTTAAATGAAAAAGTTAACAGTCAGACTTAACTTAAAAAATATTTCTTAAGAGTTATTTCCAAGTCTGGTTTTTAAACCAGCTCAAAATCTAAAAAAAGTCAACTATGGATAAAAAGCCGCGGCGTAGTCTAAGGTGGCCATTCCAGGATTTGTGAGAAACATTTCCTCACAATGGACTATATTCACGCTAGAATATACCAGTCCAGTCAACCAGACTTATACTCTTATATGTAACCACTACAGATAAATGATGATTTAAATTTATATTTCCAAACAAAAGTACACACAAGAATCAGCTGATTATAAAAATGTAAGAATTATTAAAGGCTCGTTCACAATAACGTTTAAATATTGTATATTTTGAAAAAATGTATAACAAACACATCACATCGTGAATACCTCTTGCAAAATAGTTAGGGGTATTTTGGTCCGGCTCGAAGGACCATGTTAAATAGTTAGGGGTATTTTGGTTCGCGCTGTGTCTGTATCAGCAGAGTTGGTTCGCTTGGAAATAAGAACAAAAATGGTTTTTTTGAATGAAGTGTTTTAATATTCTTACCAGAGTAGGTGTTTTTCGGGCTGCGATCAAAAAGCAAGTGAGATTCAATTAACATTTTACATTCGTGTCGAGCCGCTTAAGGCGACATCAAACAAAATACCGCAAGCGGTTATAAGCAAAACAGTACAAGAATTATTAGAGATACAAAAAAAGTTATCGATTGTATGAATTACATTATGATTTTAAACTAAATGAAATATCGCATCGTTACGTCGACATGGCGCCCGCCTTGCAACTGTGCAACTTTATAACCATCTTCGCAGACACTGAAGTTCTCGGATGGCGTTGGACAGATGTGTCTTCGGGCTATTGTTGCGGCTGGTGGCTATCGGTCGTACTCGCGCCCGTGGTCGTCCGGTCGGCTGCGGTGATGGGGGTCGTTGACGAGGTCGGGATCGGTGTTCGGAGTTTCCAGGAGATAGTCTTGAACGCTTAGTTGTGGGCGAAGAACTACAGGCCCGTCTGCCCAGTCGATGTGCTAGCTTGCTGACTTGTGCGCGCTTAACAGAACGTCGTGGTGATGGCTTCTCGACAGTGACGCACCTTATTGCAGATGCATGCAGCATAGAATGGTGTAGATCACCACAAGTATTGCACACGGCTTTAGAGGTGCACCTTCCGACTGTGCAATTCCTCGCAAGGCAATTCGAACAGTAACCGTGACGACGCACGGTTTGGCGACGTTGTAGTATTGGCATCTCCTTGAATTTGGCACAGAATCGGATAAAATGCTGTTGCCGGCACAACTTGCATTGGTAGAAGATGGAGGGAGAAAAAAAACAAATTTTATTAGTTTGAGTAGCGGATGGAGGAGTCACAGTTTGATATATGTGAGAACATGAAAAAGAGATGAATGAGTGCTTCAATATAAGATAGTATAGAGAATAGTTAGAGATCATGTGAGGCACAGAAGAGCTTAGAAAATAAGAACAAACGTATAAGAGGTTTTAAATGGAGCAATTCAAGAATTGGACCTAGGAGGCCTCATGTGGAGAGCCTCGTTTTCGCTAGCAGGTAGAATGCAGAGTTTGACTATTGGAGGTGTGAAGACACCATTCTGGGTCATGATGTCAGCCACTTGCACCCGTTTATCGACTCCAGGATAGAGTTTCACGACGCGGCCTAAACGCCAGTCGGTGGGTGGGAGTAATTCGTATGACAAAATCTCCTTCGCATATGTTGCGTTCCGGGTGCTTCCATTTATAGCGTTTGTGTAACTCACACAGATACTCTTCCTTCCAGCGTCTGCTGAACTGATGATGAAAAACAGCGGCTTCCCACAACCCATCCATGTGAGGAGCACTGGACGGTATGAAATACCACTGAAAACCTTGCGTTATGTATTTTTGAGCAATATCAGATGCAGATCTCTGGATGAACAGGTCATATTCTTTGAATAAAGTGCGGTTTGCTCCCACGAAATTACGCCCATTGTCAGTGTAGACCTTTTGGGCAATCCACGTCGGCCAACAAATCGTGCATATGCTGCACAAAAAGCTTCTGCAGAGAGTTCAGAGACCGCCTCGAGATGGATGGCCTTGGTGGAAAAACAAATGAACACGCTGACATATCCTTTAAGCAACGGCGCGCGTTTAAGTGCCGAGGATTTCAGCTGAAACGGACCTGCGAAATCTATTCCTGTGTTGGTAAAGGGCAATGTAAAGTCAACTCGCTCAGGAGGCAGCGCAGCCATAATCTGACTGCGTGTTTTGTGCTTGTATATGGTGCACACTTTGCATTGAGTAATGCAGTGTTTTATTTTGTTTTTTTATTTGGGAATGTAAAACTCTTGGCGCACGGCTCGAAGCATCAGTCTGTGCTCTGCGTGGAGCAGAATTTTATGAGTAAATTCGAGAAAGAGATGACATAATCGGGACCTTTCAGGTAAAATGACGGGGTGCCTTTCATTATAACTTAGGGCGGCGTTTGCAACACGACCATTAACCCTTAAAACCGCATTTTTGGCAAAAAAGGGACTTAATGTTAAAAGTGAACTTTTAGTCGAGATAGAAATTGAACTTTTTAAGCTTTGATACTCTTTGGGATAGTATCTGGCTTGGGATTTGGATATCAGCCGCAATTTCACGAATTCTACTTCGGCTTGCGTTACATTTCCCTGGTTCTGAGTGAACTGATTGCGATAACTAGGCAAACACGACTGAATGAAGCGAAACGCATATGCCAACACTCGTAGGGCTCGAGCGTAAGAGGAAAATCTGTCAAGAAGATCATCATCAGGAGTGGCGCTATGAAGGGCTTCAACCTTCCGAGCCTCAGGAATCACAGCGATAGTTGGGTGAAATTTGGGCCAATGGTGTGGAGTCTGCAAAAGCCAACCGGATCCATTCTACCACAGTGAGCTCCTTATGAGATCTTGTGGAGTGCATCCGCGAGTTCCAAGGTCTGCAGGGTTTCCACTCGTGTGCACATGTCTCCATTGCGCATTTTTCACGTTTTTCAGGATCTCCGCTATCCTGTTTGCCACATATGTCTTCCACATATAGGGGGGCTTTTCAAGCCAGGCCAAGACAATTGAGGAGTCTGACCACAAATGGAGTACGTGTTCCGGTAACCGGAGTTCTACTATGACGTGGTTGACCAATTTAGACAACAGCAATGCTGCGCATAGTTCCAGCCGAGGTAAACTAAGAGTTTTGAGCGGGGTCACCTTACTTTTGGAGACGAGCAACCGGGTAATAGGTGTAGAATTACCATCAACGGTGCGAATGTACAGGGTAGCACAATACGCCTTTTCCGAGGAATCGCAAAATCCGTGAAGTTGGATATCGTGATGTGGAGAGAAACCAATCCATCTAGGAATTGCAATTGAGAGCGGCAAATTTTCAAGAAAGGAATTCCACTGTACCAACGAGACTGGTTTGACACATTCATCCCAGTCCACGCCTTCCAGCCATACTCGCTGCAAAAGCATTTTTGCTTGAATGACTACTGGGGCTAGCCACCCGGCAGGGTCAAATAGGGTGCCACCGCAGAAGGAATTTGTCTTTTGGTAGCAGAAGAGGTAACGGATAGAGATTGGACATTGTAACAGAATGAATCACTGAGTGCATTCCATTTTATCCCTAGAGTTTTTGTCGAGCTCGCATTATACAATTTAAGAAAATCGGAATCGAGCAAATCTTCGGAGGGTAAATGAGACGGCAAATCGGGATGATTTGCTGTTAGTTTTTTAAGAGGTAGCCCTGCCGTTTTCAAAGCTTGTATGAGCTGTATTTGGGAATTCTTTGCAGTTTGCAAGTCGTGACCACCGGATAAGATGTCGTCAACATATGTTTCACGTTTTAAGACTGAAGAAACCATTGGGTGAGATGTTTGACAATCTTCCGCTAGTTGATGGAGGGTGCGTATTGCGAGAAACGGAGCGAAGTTCACACCGAAGGTGACCGTTTTTAATGAGAAATCTTGGATTTCCTCAGAGGGACTAGGACGAAATAAAATGCGCTGATATTCGCGGTCATCTTTGTGTATCATTATTTGGCGATACATTTTTTGAATGTCCCCATTGTAGACATATTTATAGAGACGCCAATTGAGAATGACGCTCATTAAGTCGTTTTGGATGGTTGGCCCGGTGTGAAGAGAATGATGGAGAGAAATTCCATTAAGCGAGTTTTTCGAGGCATTAAATACGACGCGCACTTTTGTGGTTGTGCTTTCGGGTTTGAACACCGCATGATGGGGTAGATAGAAGGAAAAATATTTCCCGTCTCTACTTATCTCTTACGAGGTCGTTTTATGCATATGAGCTGCTGTCAGATACTCAGAGAGCACTTCGTTATACTGACATTGCAGCTCGGGTTTTTTCTTTAAAGAGAGCTCCATTCCGGTATATTGCTTGAGAGCTATATAGCGGGAAGGGCCCAAAGCTAGTTCCGAGGGGAACGTTTTCTTGAATGGAAGACGAACCACGTATCTACCATCAGACTGACGAAAAGTGGTACTGGCATACAACTGCTCACAGTACAAGTCATCTTCTGCAACTGGTCGGGATTCGGGAACTTCTTCAATTTCCCAAAATTTACGAACCAGTTCGCTCAGAGAAGGTTCGTTAGAGTGTGAAACATAAGTCGAGAACGAAAAACTGCTTACAGGACCGCTAGAGTGGGGGTGAAGAGGACCATTGAGGAACTGTAACGAACCTCCTGGGCGTTACAATCTTTTTCAGCTGAGGTATCCTCAGCGGCTGTCCAGGGTCCTTACAAGAATTAGAGGTTTTTGGTTAGGTCCTTGCTAGAAGGTACTTTTATTCTGTTTGCGTGGTTGCACGCGTTGATGATGGCAAATCCTTTGGCGACTTGCCCAGCGGTCCCCCTTTAGGCCCTTCACGGGAGGACTCTGCTATCACAATGATTGCGTCTTTACTCGCAATTTAATGATAGTTGGGCCGATGGAAAATCGGGCAGCGGTCCCCCTTTAGGCCCTTCACGGGAGGACTTGTAGAATCACAAATATGATGGCGTGGTCACACGCTTGATGTTCTTGGAGTCGATTGCGTGTCTTGACCTTGACGTGCGGTTATTCGTCAGGCTGGCGTGGCTACACGCGTTGACGTTGATACCTTTCCTTGGTTGCTAAGAAGCGGCTGCACAACTGTACCTTTTGGGTATTATATTTTTACCATTACAGTTTTCGTGGCACTTGTATATTTTCTCCCGTTACTTTTGTCATACGATGTTTTAAGTGACGCTTGTTGCTAGCCCACACGTTGTTTTGTAGGTGTGTGTGCGTGTGTGTGTCTTCTTCTAGCGCTTCTCTGTGGCGCTACCAAGTGCTTTGCACGGCTCTCTGTCTGTCTTGTCGAGTGGGAATCTTATGCAGTTTCTCTCGTGAAGATTGACGGTGAGAGTAAGTGGTGAACAGACCGACCTGATCTAGGACTCCAGCGTTACTACTCAAGGGGAGAGGGAAGCACTCAAAGTGAGCGACACTCGTAGAGAGCGACAGTGAGAGTACGTGGTGAACAGACCGACCTGATCTAGGACTCCAGCGTACAGCTCAAGTGGGGAGAAGGCACTCAAAAATGAGCAGCACTCGTAGAGAGCGACAGTTAGAGTATGTGGTGAACAGACCGACCTGATCTAGGACTCTAGCGTACAGCTCAAGTGGGGAGAAGGCACTCAAAAATGAGCGGAACTCGTAGAGAGCGACAGTAAGAGAACGTGGCGAACAGACCGACCTGATCTAGGACTTCAGCGTTACAGCTCAATAGGGGGGAAAAGGAAAGAAAAGGAAAGGCACGTCCGGTCGACTTGCTATCTATAGCACGACTGCTTCTTGTCGTTTTCTTGATGAGAATGTATACTTAGCTTGGTTTGCCGATGTAAGAAAAAACACGTCTGTTCGTGGCTATGGTTCAATCAAGACTCTCCGTTTATTAATTTCATAAACTTAAACTAAGCGCTGGATGTTGCCAGCTATGCTACAATCGTAATATAGTAGTATGTTGCTAACACTATTTATACTACATAGTACATTATAAGGTATTATAGTAGGAGTCTAATACTATAACTTATTATAATAATGATATGTATTGAATTAATTGTAGAATAGTATTAATAAATGTAAACTATGAAAATTATATAGAAAATATGTTTTACATTTATCCTAGTGAATATTTATAGCAAGCCTTAACTATAAGCAAGTGAAAATAAAATAACTAAATATATACATTTGTCGAAGCTGTCTTCGTGTTTAGTAGTGTTGATTGTTGAAGGTAGTGGAATGTTGCTAGAATCATTTGTGTCTGATTCTCTTTGTTCATGTTGACTTATCCGGTGTGTTGTTGTTGGTGTTGATGTTATTGCCTGGTAATAATTAATGGCTCTAGCGTACTGCTTGTGTTGAGCCGCTTGTTGCCATATGTTGATATGGTTATGGGGCGTTATTGACAGTGGCCTCATGTTGACACTCAGCATAATACGTCAATGTTGTCATGGCTGGTGGCTGATGTTGCTAGTTATAGCACTTGTAGGGTGTTGGTACCATTCTGGTAGTGTCGGTGCCGTTTCAATTCGATGCGGCGCGCTATTATTGTGCGGCTTTATTTCCCTTGGAAATAGTGTCGTCACAGAACCAACCGAAAACTGTGTTTTGAGCTAACAAACTTCCGAATATGTTGGTTCTGATTCCATCGAGCATGATGTGTGGTATTACATCACTACCCAAGACCATGTCTATTTGAGCTGGTTTATAAAAGTTGGGATCCGCGAGTTCTAGTCCTTCAATTTCTTTCAAATTCGGTTTTGAAAGCGGATATGAAGGTAGAAAATTGGTGAGTTTTCTAAGCACTATTGCTTGCACTTCGAGATTAAATTGGAGAGATTTTGTTACGAGACGTAACGAACAAATCTTGTTGGAGCTACCAACTGTGTTACCTCCCATGCCAGAGATGTTGGTAACCAATCGTTCTATGGGTAGAGCAAGGCGATCTTGCACTTTCTCTGATAAGAAAGTTCTTTGGGATCCTTGGTCAATCAGAGCACGCAAAGTGAAGATTTCGTCAAGATGTAAAATGTGTACTAAAGCGGTGGGTAAGACTTTAGCATCATTTGCCGCAAAGTGAGAGGACACTTCCGCTACATCTTCTATATGGGAGAGAGTCGGTTCTGGAGTTAAACCAATATTGGAGTCCACCGCTTGCGTGTGCGAAGAGTTTATAGAGCGATTTCTTGAGGTAGAAGGTAAGTGGTCACCTTCCTGATTGGGTTCTGGGGTTGGAAGATAAAGCATGGAGTGGTGCTGCCTCTTACAATGAAGGCAAGAAAAAGAGCTTTTACACTGGGTTTTTACGTGCGAATACGCCAGGCAGTTAGAGCAAAATTTGTTCCGCTTGACATTTTCAATTCTCCCTTGAGGTGAAAGGGCTTTGAATTTAGGGCACATTCTTAGCGGATGACTTTGATGGCAGTTCGGGCAACCAGAAAACTTAAATTGCGAACTATCTTCTGCAAGGTAGTTTTGCACGTTAGCTCGAGTTTGTGCGTGATGTGGAGGAGCGTTTTGAGGAAGCTGGAATTAAACTTATTCTGCCCCAGCGCGTTATTGTTTCGACTGTTGGGATTTGTCGGTGGAAGCCTATTTTGAGCTATAGGCTGTGACCATTTGGGCTTAGCACCTCTGATGCTATTGAGTTTCTCTACTACCTCGTAGCGAGAGGTCAGGAACTCATCCATTTGCAGCCAAGTTGGGAACTCCTTTCTTGAAGTGAGCGATTGTTCCCAGAGTGCTAAAGTTTCCTCGGGTAACTTTGTGGAACACAATTAGACAAGGATGGGGTCCCAATGGTCAATGCAAACATCCTGTCATGTCATGTCGGCATGAGGCAGTCATTGATGGTCGACTGAACCCTCTGAATTGCCCCACTGTTTTCAGTGGATGCAGCAGGGATGTTGAATAGAACTTTGAGCTGGTTGTCCACCAGTATCCTTTTATTCTCATAGCGAGAGCGAAGAGCCTCCCACGCCAGAGAAAAATTTTCATAGCACAGCTGATATCGCTTCACAATATTTCCTGCAGCGCCTCGAGTTTTATTGCGCAAGTGATACAGCTTTTGCGCAGGGGTCATTTTTGGGTGATTAGTGTAGATTGCCGTGAACATGTCTTTAAAAGAAGGCCAGTCTTCATAGCTGCCATAAAATATCTCGACGTCACACGGAGGTACCTTGATACAGGCGCTAGGTTGCTCTTGAGAATGAGACTGGTTTAGAGAAGAGTGTTGAGATGGTTTGATCATCTCATTCTCAAACATCTTTCCTAAATCCATCATGTGTAATTTGCATCGGTAGTAGGTATCAACGCACGAGTTATATTTGGTTCTCGTTGATACCCTAAAAGTTTCATCTACTGACGAGTCATCAGCGACCATAACTTCCGCGTAGGCGTCATTTAGCCTAGCCCACCTTTGGTCCAAGTCGATAAGTTGGACGTGTACACTCAGTCAGTGGGATCGTCGACAGGGATGGTTTCAAATTTCGAGCAAAATTTAACCAGATTGTCCGACGTGAAAATAAATTTTGCCTTAATGTTCATTTTTGCTGAGGATCTGGTCACTCTAGTGGATCGAAAATCCAATGCGAAAACTTGTACTTAACTTCGAGCAAAAGAGATCGATCGAATATTCTTCAAAAGTTGCACGAGGCGGCAACTCTGAATACCCGTAAAAACTTTGAGAGACGCACTATATTATTCAGAAGATGCTCGAGATGGCACCTCTGAATACTTGTACGAGCTTTGAGAAAAATTCGGAAACTATTCAGATGTTGCTGGAGATGGCAACTCTGAATACCCGTAAAAAATTTTGAGAGAAAAATAATCGGAGAAAAATTTTAGCAAAGAACGAAAACTTTTCAGTAGTTGCGTGAGATGGCAACTCTGAACACGCGTAAGCTCTGAGAGAAAACTGGATACTATTCAGTTGTTGCCCGGGATGGCAACTCTGAATACCCATAAAAAATTTTGAGAAGAGAAAAAAAAATAATCTGAGAAAAATTTGAGAATAGAACGAATACTATTCAGTAGTTACGCGAGATGGCAACTCTGAACACGCGTAAGCTCTGACAGAAAACCGGATACTATTCAGTTGTTGCCCGGGATGGCAACTCTGAATAGCCGTAAAAAATTTCAGACGAGAGCGTATATTATTCAGTAGTTGCGCGAGATGGCAACTCTGAATACGCGTAACTGAGGAAAATCGAAAAAATTTCAAAAAATCTACTAATATTCAGCAGTTGCACGAGATGGCAACTCTGAATATCAGCGAGATGAGTAAAAATATTTCTTGAGAAAAACTTTGGGTTGAATTTGCGAGCAAATTTTTTATTTTTAACCCTTGCTTAACAATGTGTGTTTATATCTTTCAAATGGGGTTTTTTTTTTTTTTTTTTTTAAAACATGGGTATGTTTGTTGAGTCCAGCTCCTTGCGTACGCTGATGATATTGATATTGTCGGCAGAACCAAGGGAGATGTTACCGCTGCTTTCGCCGCTATCGAAAAGGAATCAGCCAAAGTGGGTTTGACGATAAATGAGGGCAAAACAAAATATATGCTGTCTACAAACAAGGGAGCTCGGCGTTTAGACTCCCACGTTTCATCCACGTTCGTTTACCTTGGCACCGCCATTAATACCAAAAACGAAATCAGCCTGGAGATAAAGCGAAGAACAATAATTGCTAATAGGTGCTACTACGGGCTCAGTAAGCAACTAAGTTCCAGAGCCCTCTCTCGATTGACAAAACTAACACTCTACAAGACGCTCATTCTACCTGTGCTGCTTTATGGCGCTGAGGCATGGGTAGTTTCGCAAACTGACGCAGCCGCTCTGGGGGTGTTTGAGAGAAAAGTTCTTCGCAAAATCTTCGGTCCTGTTCGAGTCGGCGATGACTATCGCATCCGAATGAACCACGAGCTGTATGAGCTCTACGATGACATTGACGTAGTTCGGCGTATAACTGTGCAGCGACTACGCTGGCTGGGTCATGTCCATCGTATGAACGACGAAGCTCCAGCGAAAAAGGTGCTCGAGGCGTGGGCCGCTGGTCAACGACGACGAGGGAGACCATGTCTCCGATGGATGGACCAGGCTGAGGAAGCCCTTACCGCACTTGGTGTATTCGATTGGAGAAGGCGCGCAAAGCAGAGGCATCTGGCGAGAGCTGATGAGGTCGGCCGAAACCCGGACACGGGTTGTTACGGCCACCTAAGTAAGCAAGTAAGTTTTTATAAATTTCCGAGTTAATCTGTCACAGTTCTGATTGTAGTCCATAAATTTCAATAAAATCATTACAAAAATCTTCTTCATTGTGCATTTTAAATTGATGTGTTCATGTTGAAATCTTTTTTAAATAATGAAATCCCACTAGAAAATTTTCCGAGTGTTTACACGTCAAATCGTTGGTCAAACAACCGAAAAATCAAAAAATTTTTATTTCCGTCAAACGATTTGACCAACAATTCGATGAGTGTTCACATGTCAAATTGTCGTCAAGCTATAAATATATTTCTGTTTGACAAATTTTTTGATCACTTGTTGAAGGAAAATTTGATAAAGTGATCGACCCTTAAAAGACTCGATACCGAAAATTTGCCCATCACTAGTTCAAATAGTTTGGTTATGAGTTCAAAGGTTTGTAAATGAAGTTAAATAGAAAACTAAGCATATGCAACCATGGTAGAATTACAAGGTAAGGCCGACTCGGAGAAGAATGGAGTGGAAAGCAGAATAAAGCGAGATAGATGTCAAAATCAGCTGTTCATCGCGAATTTCTTTATGCTCACGTTTCGCAGTTGTTTTTAGGTTAAAACTGTTACATTTCTTTTTGCAATTTTAAGACTGCTTTCACATTTTATAGTTTTTATTACACTTTTTTTATAATATTTTCACTCAAATTAGCACAAATTTAACACCCTCGACCGCACTGCTTGCAACTTGGAAACAAAAAATATTTTCTTCATTTGCAATTTCTACGAAATTCTTCGTTTTGACATATATCTTCCTTCTCATTATCCACTCTTCGTTGACGCGTGAGAGCACTCAGCGAAGCGGCCCTAACTTATCATTGTATCATGTATGCAAAAAAACTTTAAAAAAAACAACCGACTACAAAATCACTACAAAATAAAAAATAATTTTAAAAATACTTTTCCTTTTAATTTCTTGGCCATATTTGATTATTTATTTAAACATATTATTATATATGAAATCTTATTATTTGAATATTTTTCTTATTTGATTTATTATCATAAATATATTAATTTCTTGATGAATACAAAAGCTTTTAAGGTAGGCGCTAATATAATCAGACTTTTAATCAGAGCGCCAACTTCAAAGCATTTCTATTCATCAAGAAATTAATATGTTTATGATAATAAAACAAATAAAAAAAAATTCAAATAATAAGATTTCAATAATATGTTTAAATAAATAATCCAATATGACCAAGAAATGAAAAGGAAAGTATTTTTAAAATTATTTTTTACTTTGTAGTGATTTTGTAGTCGGTTGTTTTTTTTAAAAAGTTTTTATATCTTCTTTTTTAGAGAATATGATAAATTTTCGAAAAAAGTGTATAAACAACATACATACAATTGTTCTGAAAAAATTTGTTCTATTAAATTCTGAAAGTTTGTTGGTTATTTCAAATATCTGTCTCTTAAATTTAACTTAGATGTCACTGTTTTGAAATTATTAGACACATTCTTGTAACGAGTTTTATTATCCTAGTGTCAATACAATTCGAGATATAGTGTTTTTCTAATATTACCACGCCCCTTTATTAAATAAGTGCCCACTTTCTTGAGCGCTGTTTCCAATAATTTTGCCTGCCCTTGTACTTCATTTCAGTACCCCAGCGTCAATATTAACTAAGATAGTGTTTATCTAGTATTGCCACGCCCATTTATCAAATAACGCCTACTTTATTGACCGTAATTTTTGATAATTCTGCCTACCCCTGTGCTACAATAAATTTCAGTGCTCTAGTGTCAATATTATTCGAGATACACTCTTTTTCATATATTGCCACGCCCAGTAGTCGAATACCGCCCAATTTATTGACCGTAATTTGTACTTATAATTCCTACCCCTATACCAAATTGTAGTACCATAGTATCAATATTATGTGAGATATACTCTTTTTCTAATATTGCCACGCCCATTTCTCAAATGACGCCAATTTTCTTGACCATAACTTCTATTAACTGTGTCTACCCCTACACTAAATTGCAGTACACTATTGTCAATATTATTCGAGATACAGTGTTTTTATAATATTGCCACGCCCATTTGTCGAATAATGCCCACTTTATTGACCATAATTTGTAATAATAATGCCTACCCCTATACTAAATTGCAGTACTCTACTCTTAAAATTATTCAAGATACACTGTTTTTCTAATATTGCCACGCCCTTTTGTCGAATAACGCCCATTTCCTTGCCGGTAATTTGTAATAATTGTGCCTACCCCTATACTAAATTGCAGTACCCTAGTGTCAATAGTATTCGAGATACAGTAGTATTTAGCACCTCTATACTTACACTCAACGAAAAATTCTTGGTAAAATTGATAAATAATTTTTGTTATTCTTTAACAAAACCGAATTGTGCACTCGATTAAATTTTATAATAAATGCTTCATTTTTTTATCAATTCGAAAGAAACTTTATCCATTTGATGAAAAACATAATAAAACGTTAACAAACTGAATGTGTTGATTTGAAAAAATGTGTTTTATTTTTTTGAAAAATGCTTTTATCAACTTGATAGAAACTTATCCACAATAAAAAATCGTCAGTCAGTCGGAATTGAATTTTATAATTTTTGTAAATAGAGTTAACAAACTTACTTCGTTGGGTTGATAAATAGGTTTGCTGTGCTGAAGAAATCATTTATAAAATTGATAATCGCCTGAGTCAAGCGGATAAAATTTTAGTTTCGTAATGATGAAATGAATTATCAAATCCAAAAACGTTCAATCATTACAACAAAAAAATATGTCTGGCATTTCGGTGGCGTTATTTGTTGTTCGCAGTAATTATAAAAAGAAGTTTTGTGAGTTGTCTACTTTTTATTTAATTTGTTAGATTTAATAAATTTTGAGAAAAATTATTTCCAGAACAATTCAGTGGAAGTAAGGAGTTTGCTTAACAGTTCTACAGCAACGTATAATGTTATAGATTTGAATTATTTTCTTTGAAAACAAATCTAAAATTATATTCTCAGTGATACATTTCTAAGGTCCCTATTGTGAATTGCAACTCAATTATTTGACTATGTAGATATAGTTTGACTATTTGACTATGACTAGTTATAAATCATAATAAGGACATAAATTTGATTTTGTAATATTTATGATTGCTTGAAATAATAAAATATTTTATCAAAACAACAAATAATTTTTGTATGATTGATAAAAAAATATATTTTCAACATAAAAGCATTTTTCTATTCAACAAACCATTTTTTCAGGTGGAAATATTGTTTATTCATTTTGACAAACTCTTTTATCTCTTTATGTGCAATGCAAACGCGACATTCTTGATAAAGGCTCAAATCAAAATGGATCAAATCAAAATATCCGTTTATCAAATAAGCAAAATAAAATTTTGTTAATATGATTACAAACTCTCACCTTCAATCCAATTGACAAACGCTTTTGTTGACTCTATACTGACAAAAAATTTATTTTATCAACTTGACCTAGGAATTGGTCGATGTGAACAAATACTTCTTTGAGTGTATGATATCTATCTGTTCCCCAAAAATTATGGCAATCAGGCATATGATTTAGGAGTTATCGATATACATACATTTACAAAAAAAAAAAAAAAAAAAACAGAGAAACCGACGAACTTGAGAACCACCTCCTTTTTGAAGTCGGTTAACAAATTATTCTATGCCAGGATCAACAAGACGTCTTCACTGCAGATAGGGCGTGGGATGACACTCTTTTGATTAAGGCTTACCATGATTCCGTTAACTTTGCCAAGGAGGAATTGGCAAGACGGCTAGCGCTTTCAACCAACGAATCTGATTCTCCATTTAACACTTTGGGTTTGTCATGCAACATTAGAATACGTCCTGAACATTTTCAAAGAGGTGATTATTGTTTATTATTTAAATGCTTAAATGGGACTGATTATGAGGCCAAAATTGTTTCGTTGAAGGGAAATGGCACATGTTTACTGAAATATATTGGCTATAACAATGTGCAAGAGGCTTACTTATCGGATCTTGTTACTTCATGGAGAAAAAGAACATTAAATTGAAAACTAGTAAACAAAGCGAAGTTAAAAATGATAACTGGAATTTGCTTAATAAATCATCTCAAAAATGTTATCCACCGAAGCCTCCATTGCCGTTAATATCAAAATTGATTGCTACGAATAACTTGCAGCTATGCTAATGGCATGGTATATGAGTGGCTATTACACCGGTATTTACGAGTGTTGTAAAAACAATGAAAGAATCAATATAATTTAAAATAAAATATGTGCATTCTATCATTACAAGTTTATCTAGAACATGATTCAATCATTATTAGGTTCTCTAGTGGTTCAATTATACAACTCGAAGTACTTCGTTTTCAATCCACTTTTAGCTTCTCGTCTCGCTTCGTTTATTATGCAATTCGATAAGAGCTAGCATTTCACTTCCAAACTTAAAGTACTTGTTAAAAAATCTTAATTGGTATATATTTAATTAGTTTTACGTATTTAATTAACTTCTGCCATTCTTCGCAAAATTTTACATTCTTAACTTTATATGTATCAAATTCGCCAAGAAATGTCAGTCGTATTTAAAAACGAACGTCAGCTCAAATTCTCCACACACGCTTCAGATTAGGGCGAATTCGAACACAAACAAGAAGGGGGCGTATTGCATAATAATAAAATTCAATTCCTCTACCATTTTTGATAGGAGCCAACTTGCGTCATTGGCCCTCAGATATTTGATACCCTTTTTTTATATACAGTAGCCAGGGAAAATATCCAATTAGGCATAGAATCTATAGCAAAAGGGATAGAAGGGGCTTAATAAAGAATTTCTCCAATATCACCTCTCCGATTCATTTCACGATAAAACACATCGTCCCCTATATGCCAAAAACGCCAATGTGCAAATTTTGTTTTTTGGGAAATTGAGTTTAAAGATTCAAGTGGCTCAGAAAAATCCATTTTTTCCAAAATTTCTTTTCGTTAATAAATTGTGCATGCTTTATTAATACACAGTTGAAGTTTTGTCAAGGGCACCTTAGCGCAGCTTATTGTAGACCGACCTTTATAGCCTTTTTACGCTCTCCTGAAAATGTTTTTATTGAATTTTCTGCCATATAACGATATTCTTGACAGTTTGACAGTGCGGTCGCATGAGATGCCAAATTGAGTCGATTTTACATCTTCGTAACTATTTCCGTTCATGCACGGTAAAAGTACATTTTTATTCTCCGAGCTTGAGATTACATCAAACGGTAGCCAAATAAATTTCGAGCAGCGACATCTGGCTGTCAGTAGAGATTATATAGCATCGAAAAGCTTCGGCGAATAATTCATACCGTTTGGCCTTTTAGCCTATCTCGGCTTACCTTCTAAAATGGAATGCTCGTGTATGTATTTCTCAGCCAATCACGACCAAGCTTCTAAAGAAGCATAAGTTATGAGTCGTGGCGTGATTCGAGCGGGACTCGAAGCTTTGTCGGTGACTGTAGGTTTTTATGGACGAAAACACGGCGTCCGACAATTTCCCGTGTAAAAGCTCACTAACGGGTACAAATTTGGCACCATTGGCCAGATTGTGTTTCGAGAAAAATACACCCCTGGGGCAACGTTGCGCAAGCAGCGAAGCAGATTTGTGAGTTTGTCATATTTTAATTTTTGATGAGTCTGGTTCTGTGGTCGCTGCGTTTGTGTTCGTGGATTAATATGCTCACTGTTAAATAAAATTTTAGTTTAAAAATCAGTGAAAACTTCAAGTAACGAAGCCGGTAAAATGGTAGTGATGAAAATTAACCTTATTATAAATAATCTATAACAAAAAGAGAAAAAAAATTTATTGCCGTGAGATTGTGCTTTTTGTCGTCTGGCTGCCAGTGGTGTAGACATACACGCTATATATTCCACCATTAATTTAAACGAGCATAAGCAGCATAAACACTAAAATATCGTTTTTGTATGTGCTTTAACTAAAAATATATCAATAACAACAGAAGCTAACTAAAAAAAAAAAAAAAAAGTACGTTTTATACAGATCCTCATTGAACAAATACACACACACACATGCGTACGCAACTACACGATAGGAATATTGCAGTCCAGTAACAACAGCAAGAAATCCACACAGCTAGTAGCCGAGACACCGCAATTCAACTGCAGAAAATAAAATGATTTTTGACCCTTAGAGGTAATAAATAAAAATTAAAGTTGCACGTATATATATGAATTTTTATATATATACACATAAGTAGATGTATAAATATATGAAATAATGATTGCACCGATTGGGAAAAGTTGAATAACAACAAATGTTCGTTTGCTAAAAACAACAGCATTAACTATAACGCAAATATATATAATATATGTTCAAATACAACATTATCGGCAACGTTCGTTACAGCTAGCGGCCCCCAGCAACACCAACACCCAAAAGCGTACCAGCGAACTCCAGTAGCAGCAGCTGCAGCGACAACAGTGGCCTGGAAGGAGCAGCCAGGTAAGCTTTTGTGTTAGCCAATATCCCAGTTGGGCTAAAAGTTTTTTTCACCTCAGCCAGCAAAACCTACAGCCAGTGTCATATTCAACGTCAGCTAAACCACCAACAACTACAAATTGTACCAACAACTACAGCAAATTGTACCAACAACTACAGCAAATTGTACCAACAACTACAGCAAATTGTACCAACAACTACAGCAAATTGTAGCAACAACAACAGCAAGCAAGCAACAACAGCGGTCTGTAAGGAGCAGCCAGCCAGCAAAACCTACAGCCAGCGTCATCTTCAACATCAGCGAAACAACAACAACCACAGGCGACAGGGACAAGCCAAGGAGAGGAAAATAAAACACCAGGAATGAAACAAAGAAAAAAAAAACAATCAAAACAAAAAAAAGACAGGCCAAGTGGATACAGGTTTTTGGCACGATTTTGTATTTTTAAGAGTTATGTATGTATGTAGTCATGAATTATATATGGTAATATAGTTAATTGAGGGTAGATTGACAGGCTAAACTTTCGGCACACCACGGTAATTGCCTTCCCTTATAAACCATCGTTAGACTTTCAGTTGGGACTTACATGATAGATTAGACTAATACCGCAAAGAACTAGCATACATTTTCTTTTATTCACAATAATTTAAAAAAAAAACATCTCTTATATCAATTGTATGCCAGCTTGTAAGAATAAATTATATGCAAACAGGTATAAACAATTCGCGATATCGTTAGTTACCACAGACGAGAAAAAAAAACAACGTACGTTCGATCGGTATTTCCTGCACTCAATTTTTAGTACGGTCTTAAGTTGAATTAATTAAGTTGAATTAATTACTAAATATAGCTCGGTGGTATTAAATTTTCTTTTATTCTGGTTGCATTAAGCAAACAGCGGGGTTTTTATTTTTCTTAAAACCTCATTTAATAATTTTTACTATTAAACAAAGACTATTCTAAGAATGAAAGGCTGTAGAACTGAAAATTTTCCTATAGCTCCATATTATTTTAATCTACTGATTAGTTTTGGGTAATAGCCCGGCGTTTAGACATATTATCAACAGATACAATTTTTCTGTAATAAAAGATTTCGATTGTCATTGTATATATAAGATACATAGACACAAATTGGATCTTGATTAACCATTTGGCAATCGTTTATTAAAATAATTTTAAGGGGACTAGACTATATATATACAGCGACAAACAGTACTATTTTTTTTATCCACATTTGAGTATATATATTTATTTGACACAACATACAAATGTCCAATAAAAATTATATTCACTCATAATCATAATTTCTTATTAGCAAGAAATAGGCTATATATAACTATATAGAAACATATAATAATAATAATAATAATTAAAAAAAAAATATATATAAGCGGTCGGATGAAACAGAAAGCCTTTAAATTAAGAAATAGTTATATACTAATCTACTACTTACATGCATGCATAAGATATAACATTTCCAAATTAATCGAAAAAACAAAAACAGGTCATAAAATCTGAACCCTAATACGCCCTACACTACAACATAAAGCATAATATTTTCAAATAAATCGAAATAAAAAAAAAAACGGTCATAAAATCTGAACATTAATACACCCTACACTACAACATAAAGCATTATATTTTCAAATAAATCGAAATAAAAAAAAAAACAACGGTCATAAAATCTGAACATTATTATACACTACAGTACAACATAAAGCATAATATTTTCAAATAAACCGAAAAAGAAAACAACGGTCATAAAATCTGAACATTATTATACACTACAGCACAACATAAAGCATACTATTTTCAAATAAACCGAAAAAAACAACGGTCATAAAATCTGAACATTAATATACCCTACACTACAACATAAGACATAATATTTGCAAATACTTCGAAATACACAAAAAAAAAAATGTTGATACAATTTGAGCATTACTTACCCTATACTACAAAATAAAACAGAACATTTAAAACTCCATTTACGTACACTACAAAAAAAAGAGAAAAATATAAACTTTCATAAAATCTAAGCAGTATCGAAACTACACTATATAAAACAAAAATTTTTTAAATGAAAACTTAGATGAATACCGACATAAGCGACACTACAAATAAGAAATTTTCAAACCAAGACATTAAGATATTAAGTATATTGAGGTTAGATTAAATAAAAACCCAAGGTTTCGCATGGACCGTATTAAATGTCCCATTGTTTGTGAGTTTTTTTTTTTTTTTCGTAAACTCCTATATAACAAACTCACTTGTACACATTTCTTTTCAATACCCCTATTATTAGCACTATTTAATTTTCCCGTTTATTAAAACGAAGCCTACTGAAGACAATAATAACTAGAGAAAAAAAAATATTTTAATAATTTTAAACTAAGTATTAATATTTATTTAAATCTTAATCGTGACAATGTTAATATAAGTAATCACAATATTTTCTCTGTTTTTCTCTGTAATTCACTCTGTGTGAATTAGCTACTGTACGAATATAAGAAAAACAAAAAAGGAAAAAAAAAACACGAGGGAAATAAAAAGGTTTATAACGAATATAATTCTGATATTTTTTTTTTTTGAATAACCACGAGATGATGGGTTAAGTAGACCCGAAGTGGTGGCATGAAACGAGGGATGGTGGAGTAAGTATAATTCTTGGTAAGGCGATAGGGGTGACCTAAAACCAGGCGAGATGGTCACCATGGCTGGTCTTTTGTGACCAGAAGGGGAGGGTTAGCCTAGGTCGATGAGATTACACCGACCATCGACCACAGGCGTAGACAGCGGTGGGCAACTTGAGGTTTTTGTGCGTGCTAGCGTAACTCGGTAAAATTTAGGGGGGGACTTTCACAGTGATTTAAGTCGTACTGTGGTTTTTTTCTTCTTGTCGTTTTTTTTGAGTTTTTCTTTTGGTTTCCAGGCATTTGTGTTTTTCACCGCGGTAAATAAAAAAAAAAAAACTGGTACGATTTTTTTTATTATTCTTGTCGTTTCCGCCTGCCGACCAGGGCTGGCAAAGAACACCACCCCTCCGGCGAGCCTTAGCCGCGCAATACGCCAGCGTACCAGTGCTACCAGCAGGACGGCAGGGATGCAGAGCAAAGGCTACATGACTGCATTTCCACAGTGGTGGAAGGGCCGAAACATGACAGAATTGGCGCCCAACGTGGGGCCGAAACATGACAGCCTTCTCAAGCCTAAGACGGAAACTTGACAGAATTGGCGCCCAACGTGGGGCCCGAAACATGTCAGCCTTCTCAAGCCTAAGACGGAAACATGACAGAATTGGCGCCCAACGTGGGGCCGAAACATGACAGCCTTCTCAAGCCTAAGACGGAAACATGACAGAATTGGCGCCCAACGTGGGGCCCGAAACATGACAGCCTTCTCAAGCCTATGACGGAAACATGACAGAATTGGCGCCCAACGTGGGGCCCGACTAAGGTAGAATTTTTTGCCAAAGTGTGACCCGGAAGGAGTGGGGCCTGAATAAGGTAGATTTTTTTTGTAGACTTTGAGTTTGGTCTCTTGGGGGTAACTACGTAAGTCCTGCAGAGTTGAGGTCTTTGAACCTGGATTGCAGTTGCGACGGAGTTAGTTCCAAAGAGAGCCGATCTCGAGGTCAAGGAGAAATTGCTTTTCGGGCGGTAGAGTAAGTTTTTGGTTTTAGGGTATGTTAGACCTGAAGCAGGTCCTAGGAAGGGAACTCGTAAGTCCTGCAGCGTTTAGGCCACAGCGCCTCGACTGCAGTTGCGACGTGGTTTTGTTTGAGGATTTTACTGCTAGGGTTAACAATACCAAGTAGATTAAGTTCGTTAATTTTTTTTTTTTTTTTTGGTAACATCGAGGCTGCAGTTAGCCGTAAGTCCTGTAGCGTAAAGGTCTTTGCACCGCGACTACAGTTGCGACGGTTAATTGGAGGCCGAGGACCCTTAATTTTTTTGAATAGTTTGATAGTTCTACTTATTTTTAATCACACCCGCAGGGGCATTTTTTTTGAAAGAAAAAGGATGACGGGACTAGCGATCCTGCGTACCCCAGCAAATCCTGCACGCGTCTGTACCCCCAGTGGGCGGCGTGTCGGTCAGCGTCTGTTCCCAGATTGGGCGGCTGTTTAAAATGGAGTGAAGTCATCGGAGTCTGGGAGGCGCGTAAGTCCTACAGCGGTAGGGTCCTTGAACCTCGACTGTAGTTGTGACGGGTACTCTAAGACGAACACGACTAAACTCGAAAGTAGTTTAAGGTTTCGCGGTTAAGCCGTATTTTAGTTTAGTTTTTTTGAGTTTAGGTTTTGCGGTTAAGCCGTATTTTGAGTATTTTTTATTGAGTTTGAGATTAGGGTTTTGCGGTTAAGCCGTATTTTGAGTTTAGTTCTAAAGTCATCGGTAAAGCCGAATTTTTCTCTAATTTTTGCGGTTGAGCCGTATTTCTCGTGTGTCTTCAGTGCACGGAAGTCCTACAGCGGTAAGGTCTTGGAACCTCGACTGTAGTTGCGACGGGTACTGGGAATGTCCTTAGATTTAGATAAAATTTTTTTGTTTACATTCACACCCGCAGGGGCATCCTGCGTGGAAGATGTAGGATGACGGGTGTAGCACACCCGCGTACCCCAGCGAGCCCAACACGCGTCTGTACCCAGATTGGGCGGCGTATTGGCCAGCGTCTGTTCCCATATTGGGCGGCTGTTTTTACAAACCGTAAGGTGAAAAACCCTAACATGCCGGGGACTCGTTGCATGTAACCATTGGAAAATAATTTTGAATCTCGTTTTTGACAATACTCCGGATCGGGAGGAGCTGCCAAGTCAGAGGGGTCATAAAAGTGACAGGCTAGCTAGAGAGAAAAACCTTGGTTCGGAGGGTACAGTAAGTGTACAACCGGGGGGTAAAAGCACTCTTAGGCAGCGCAAACAGCGAAGCATATGGGCTGGTCTGTGAGCAAGGCGTTTTGCTTATGAGGGCAACAGCGGATATAGAGTGCATCTCGTTTCTTCTCACGCATTATCTGGCAGTTTTAGATTTGCGCACAGCACGGCTCATATGCTTCGCTGTGTGCGGGCTAAGAGAGGAAGGAAAAAAAATTAGCTTTAAATCGTTTTTGTATTTTGAAAATTGCTCCAGATCGGGAAGAGCTGCCAAACCAGAGGGGTCATAAAAGGGACAGGCTAGCTATCAAAGAAAAAAAGTAACCTCGACTCGGAGTTGAGAGCTGTGGAGAAAAAGGGGGGATAAAGAGTTGCGTAGCACTCTTCTTTAGGGACCAAAGTAAATATAAAGTTTTTTGATTTTGAATAAATACTCCAACTCGGGATGAACGGCCGCAACGCCATAAGGTGAAGCGAATAGGCCGGAGAAACCTCAGCATAAGAAATAATTGCGGTCCGTTTTTGTCAAAAACCTCGACTCGGAGGGTGCAAATATGGCACAAGAAAGAAAGTTGCTTCCGTTGGTCTCGTTGAATTTAGTCTTACTTCACCACTCTTGTTTGTTTTATGCCACCACCTGAACTTTATGCCTACATATTTTTGATTATTATTATCAGCTACCGTATTTTTTTGATTATTGGTTTTGGAGATATATATTTTTACAGTTTAGTCTATACAACTCTCCCGAAGTTTTTGTATATTTTTTTTATATATAACCCAATTTATTTAAAAAAAAAACCCTCGAACATATACTTGAATTACTCACCTACTATATTAAGATCTTATTACTTACTATTATTATTATTACTTACATTATTATTCTTATATAAAATTTTTTTTTTGCTTAGTTTTGCAACCACAGTCTTAAAGTGGACCTCTATCTCGCTCTTATTAATTTTTTTTGTTTCGTTTTGACATTGGGCGAACAATAGTTACGTGAACTGTGGCGCTTTCAAACCCTCGGTATATATATACATAAAAATTAAATTCCCTCGTTTTTCTTATAATCTGGTTACTCAGGTCCAAAACGGACGAAACTTTTGATTTCGCGAATTTTCTATTGTCGAATTGGAACATCTGGGCGCTCGAATCCTTCTCTAATTTTCTGATTTGCGTGATTTTTTTTTGGTTGAATTGCGATTTCTTGGGGCATGGTTTACACTAGGCAACAAAGCAAAATGGATAATCGTGAAACCAACACTAAAACAGCGGAAGGTGGAAATCTAGGACCCACAACTACAACTAGTACAGGTGCTATTCCAAAGGCGGGCCCGATGAGTACCACCACACCAATTTTCACAACAGCGACGACGACGATTACAACACCGATGCCGATGCAGAGTGCACCACTGTCAGCTACTAGAGGTACCTCGGACGAGCTCAACTTTTCCAACAATAGCAGCATCACGTCACCGGAATTTAGTAGCCTCACAGCACTTAACGTGCGAAGGCAATTCCAGCAACACCAAACCGGAAATCAACGGTACCTTAGAGACAGGCCAGCAGTTAGAATGCAAGGAGAACATTCGGCAGGGAATGCGACTATTAACATACGGGAGTACGTGAAGTCGACAGTGGGGATAGCTCAAGTAGATCTGATGGCGGGAGTAGAAGAACGATTGCGAGTCCTAGAACCGCAGTTGATAGCAGAGAGCTTAGGATCCATGACGCCTCAAAACTCAGAGGGTAGACCGCAAGGGTCAAACCTCGCAAATGCACGACCACCACCACCACCTCCTCCGTCAGTAGACTCACAAACAGAACCAGCACATCAAACCGAGCAACACCTACCAAGACGATCAACAGACCCTCGCAATTTCCATCAACCACCTATGGAGATGTCTCAACGACAGCAGCAACGACAACAAACATCGCTCCAACCACAGATCTTTGCTCAAACAAACTATAATTCGGCGAGGCATACAAACCCACGCCAAGAACCAAGAACCGGACCATCGTTCCAATATCCAAACGACTACGCATACTAACACCCGCACTCGCACACGCAGTTTAAAAGACATGAAAATGATTTTGAAATACAGAGACAAATAATGGACCGACGTCAGCAGCGAGAGGAATTTTTTGATGACTTCTATCAAGCTGTGATAACACTAAGGAACCAGCAGCGTAGCCCACTGGCAGAACAGGATTTGATCGAAATCATGAGAAGTAACCTGCGGAGGGAAATGTCCCAGTTGTTGTTCGCAATGCGCATCGAAGGGCTCACCGAATTTTGTAAGGCATGCAAAAAGGCCGAGACACATTTAAATTATCAGCGACTAGCTTACCAACAGCCACCACGCCAACACGCGCCACGTGCCGCGCAAGTGCATGAATTAGATATAGAACAGGATTTTCTGAAGTTTGATATAGATGCTATAACGCAGAACCGAGGAGTCCGTTGTTGGAACTGCAAAGAGGCATGCCACAATTTTGTGGAATGTACAGCTGCGAGACGGATTGTTTGTTTCAAATGCGGAACAGAGGCGTAGTCACTCCTAAGTGTCCAAAATGTCAAGGGCAAATTAATCTACCTCACAGGGGAGCCCAGTATTCATCGTGTTCGACTCAAACTCAGACGCCTGACAGCTCCACCTGACTGACCGCAGACCAACAGAGACAGACACAGCCGAATATTATAGTTCCAGCATCACATAAAAACGCCTTAGAGTTACCAGAGAAAAAAATTAAAGAGCTTATGTAAGGTTAAAGGAATATGAAGTAGCCAGAGAAAGAATTTTTGCGGAAAACCCAACTAGAATTGAAAAGACTAGGCTTAGATACAGTATTAGAAGAAAACAATATAAAGAAGTATCGTCGTCAGAACTGTATGAGGGCGACGATAGTAGATTTTACACCAAAATAGAGATCAATGGCCATAGTATTGAGGGATTGTTGGACAGTGGGGCCACTGTATCTTGCTTAGGAAAGAACTGCCTAGAGTTTGTCGAAAATTGCAAGTTATCGATTTTTAAATTCAAGTCTTTTGTCAAAACTGCAGACGGGCGGATGCACTCAGTGATAGGTCGCGTGAAGGCTAGCATTAAATTCGGTAAAGATGATCAAGAAATTGTCCTCTATCTTACTCCATCCTTGAAACGAGAATTATATCTCGGAATAGATTTTATAAAGAAATTTCATCTGATGTCACTCAAGGTGGATAGCATCACTAATAATGACATCGAATTGGAGGAAGAAGTCCGAGAGGAAGCACTACCCAAATTGCAAGTTTTGACATACGACCAAAAACAACGACTTGACTCAGTGATAGCAAAATTTCCTTGTTTCACGAAAAAAGGCCTCTGCAAGACCTCACTAGAGGAGCACTACATAGACACTGGAAATGCGGTGCCGGTCAAAGATAAGCACTACCCCGTTTCACCAGCTGTACAAAAACTTATGTTTGCGGAGCTGGATAGGATGCTTTCTCTGGGACTTATTGAGCCGATCGAGAGTCCGTGGAATAATAGAGTTGTCTTCGTGCGAAAAGGCGAAAAATGTAGACTGTGTCTGGATGCACGCAAGCTCAATGCGCTAACAGTGAAAGACGCCTATCCACTCCCACACATAGAGGGACTACTCAGTCGCCTAGGTGACACGCACTACATCTCGAGTGTGGACCTTAAGGACGCATTCTGGCAGATTCCTCTTAATTCAAGTAGTAGGGAAAAGACAGCCTTTACGGTGCCAGGTCGACCACTGTATCAATTTACGGTTATGCCTTTTGGGCTGTGTAACGCCGCACAAAGGTTATGTCTCTTGATGGACCGAGTGGTGCCTGCTCGACTTCGCGAAAGCATTTTCGTCTATCTAGATGATCTCCTGGTCGTTTCTCCTGATTTTAATAGCCACCTCGAAAAGTTAGAACAAGTAGCGCGGTTGCTAAGTGAAGCTAATCTCACAATAAATGTTTCGAAGTCAAAATTTTGCTGTAGTGAATTAAGGTACTTGGGTTACATTATAGGCAGTGGAAAGCTAAGACCTGACCTCGAAAAGATTCAGGCCATCGATCGTTACACTTATCCAAAGACCCCTAAACAGGTCCGAAGTTTTATGGACGCAACCGGTTGGTACCGACGCTTCATTCGTGACTACTCATCAATAGCTGCACCTATTTTTGACACGCTCAAAAAAGCAAAAACTTTCGAGTTTGGCGAAGCCGCTCAGCGCGCGTTTGATCAATTAAAATCTGCACTCATATCAAGTCCAGTCCTGGTCCAACCGGATTTTTCAAAACACTTTTATATCCAAACGGATGCTTCTAATGTAGGGATAGGTGGCGTTTTGTTCCAATCAGACGATGAGGGCGGGGAACATCCAGTCGCGTACTATTCGAAAAAGCTCACACCTGCTCAGAAAAACTATTCGGTGACGGAGCGAGAATGCCTAGCGGTAGTAATGGGGATTACAAAGTTCAGAGCCTACATTGAATTAATGCCTTTTAGCGTGATAACCGACCACTCAAGTCTCAAGTGGTTGATGTCACATAAAGATTTAACTAGCCGATTAGCGCGCTGGAGTCTGTATTTACAAAACTTCAGCTTCGAAATAATACATCGAAAAGGGGCCATGAACGTCGTTCCTGACACATTATCTCGTTACGATCTGGATGAGATAAGTTGTCAAGTTAAAACTTTGATCGACCTCGATTCTCCAGAGTTCCAAAGCGACGAGTACAAAGAACTACTAGGTACAATTTCTGAAAATCAATCTCAATTACCAGACCTTAAAGTTATAGACGGATTTGCGTACAAACGTACGATTCCTTATGACAGTACACCCGATGGTTTTGCATGGAAACTATGGATTCCCGCTCCTTTGACGCATTCAATTATTGTTAATTCACATCCACCTCCTCAAGTGGCTCATGGTGGTTTCACCAAAACGCTAAAGCGCATAAAAGAATATTTCTACTGGCCAAATATGAATCAACAGGTCCTCAATTTCGTGAATGACTGTCAAGTCTGCAAAGAATGCAAGCCCACTCAAATTGTTTTAAGACCGCCGATGGGGCAAGAGTCACAGATAGTACGGCCATTTCAGAAAATCTATGTGGATTTCCTCGGTCCATACGTTCGTTCGAAGAAGAAAAACACCTACATTTTCATAGTCTTAGACTACTTTACCAAGTTCACACTGCTAAAGGCAATGACGAAAGCGACCACGCGCAATGTAATTCAGTTTTTAATTTCAGAAGTTTTTCATAAATTTGGTACCCCCGAAATACTCATGTCTGACAACGGTGTACAGTTCGTAAGCAAAGAATTCGCGGAAATGGTCAAAAATTTCGGGATAAAACATACCCGTACGGCAAATTACGCTCCGCAAGCTAATGCTTCCGAGAGGGTAAACCAGTCCATCCTTGCCGCCATTCGCTGTTATCTCGACCAAGACCAAACCAACTGGGACCAACATTTGTCAGACATCGAATGTGCCTTGCGTTCTTCGGTACACTCCTCGATAGGGATGACACCTTATTTTGCTCTCTTCGGTCACAACATGATCACTCATGCAAGCGCATACCAGGTAGCACGAAGACTGGGTCGGCTCAGCGATCCTGAAACGGTGTTGATACCTAAGTCAGTTAGGCAAGAGGTGACGCGCAATAAAATCCTCGAGCAACTGCACAAGAGTCACGAGCAAAACGTTAAGAGATACAACTTAAAAAGTCGTAAAATCCAATTTCAGCCTGGACAGGAAGTCTACCGACGGAATTTTCAACTCAGTGACTTCTCAAAACAAATCAGCGCCAAACTTTCAAAGCGTTTTCTGAAGTGTCGAATTGTGAGGGCAGTAGGGAATAGCTTGTACGAGCTAGAGGATTTGAGTGGTAAGGCGTTAGGCATCCTTCACGGCAAAGACCTAAAACAGTAAAGAGAGACACCTGGTATGTCAATGATAAGTCAAAGCGATATCAAGTTCAAGTGTGAGAGAGAAAAGTGCCATCTTTTCCCATGTATCTCTTAAGCAGAGAAGCTTGTCGAGAGTCCCTGGGTTTGTCATGGGCACCTTAGCGCAGCTTATTGTAGACCGACCTTTATAGCCTTTTTACTCTTTCCTGAAAATGTTTTTATTGAATTTTCTGCCATACAACGATATTCTTGACAGTTTGACAGTGCGGTCGCATGAGATGCCAAATTGAGTCGATTTTACATCTTCGTAACTATTTCCGTTCATGCACGGTAAAAGTACATTTTTATTCTCCGAGCTTGAGATTACATCAAACGGTAGCCAAATAAATTTCGAGCAGCGACATCTGGCTGTCAGTAGAGATTATATAGCATCGAAAAGCTTCGGCGAATAATTCATACCGTTTGGCCTTTTAGCCTATCTCGGCTTACCTTCTAAAATGGAATGCTCGTGTATGTATTTCTCAGCCAATCACGACCAAGCTTCTAAAGAAGCATAAGTTATGAGTCGTGGCGTGATTCGAGCGGGACTCGAAGCTTTGTCGGTGACTGTAGGTTTTTATGGACGAAAACACGGCGTCCGACAATTTCCCGTGTAAAAGCTCACTAACGGGTACAAATTTGGCACCATTGGCCAGATTGTGTTTCGAGAAAAATACACCCCTGGGGCAACGTTGCGCAAGCAGCGAAGCAGATTTGTGAGTTTGTCATATTTTAATTTTTGATGAGTCTGGTTCTGTGGTCGCTGCGTTTGTGTTCGTGGATTAATATGCTCACTGTTAAATAAAATTTTAGTTTAAAAATCAGTGAAAACTTCAAGTAACGAAGCCGGTAAAATGGTAGTGATGAAAATTAACCTTATTATAAATAATCTATAACAAAAAGAGAAAAAAATTTATTGCCGTGAGATTGTGCTTTTTGTCGTCTGGCTGCCAGTGGTGTAGACATACACGCTATATATTCCACCATTAATTTAAACGAGCATAAGCAGCAGAAACACTAAAATATCGTTTTTGTATGTGCTTTAACTAAAAATATATCAATAACAACAGAAGCTAACTAAAAAAAAAAAAAAAAGTACGTTTTATACAGATCCTCATTGAACAAATACACACACACACATGCGTACGCAACTACACGATAGGAATATTGCAGTCCAGTAACAACAGCAAGAAATCCACACAGCTAGTAGCCGAGACACCGCAATTCAACTGCAGAAAATAAAATGATTTTTGACCCTTAGAGGTAATAAATAAAAATTAAAGTTGCACGTATATATATGAATTTTTATATATATACACATAAGTAGATGTATAAATATATGAAATAATGATTGCACCGATTGGGAAAAGTTGAATAACAACAAATGTTCGTTTGCTAAAAACAACAGCATTAACTATAACGCAAATATATATAATATATGTTCAAATACAACATTATCGGCAGCGTTCGTTACAGCTAGCGGCCCCCAGCAACACCAACACCCAAAAGCGTACCAGCGAACTCCAGTAGCAGCAGCTGCAGCGACAACAGTGGCCTGGAAGGAGCAGCCAGGTAAGCTTTTGTGTTAGCCAATATCCCAGTTGGGCTAAAAGTTTTTTTCACCTCAGCCAGCAAAACCTACAGCCAGTGTCATATTCAACGTCAGCTAAACCACCAACAACTACAAATTGTACCAACAACTACAGCAAATTGTACCAACAACTACAGCAAATTGTAGCAACAACAACAGCAAGCAAGCAACAACAGCGGTCTGTAAGGAGCAGCCAGCCAGCAAAACCTACAGCCAGCGTCATCTTCAACATCAGCGAAACAACAACAACCACAGGCGACAGGGACAAGCCAAGGAGAGGAAAATAAAACACCAGGAATGAAACAAAGAAAAAAAAAACAATCAAAACAAAAAAAAGACAGGCCAAGTGGATACAGGTTTTTGGCACGATTTTGTATTTTTAAGAGTTATGTATGTATGTAGTCATGAATTATATATGGTAATATAGTTAATTGAGGGTAGATTGACAGGCTAAACTTTCGGCACACCACGGTAATTGCCTTCCCTTATAAACCATCGTTAGACTTTCAGTTGGGACTTACATGATAGATTAGACTAATACCGCAAAGAACTAGCATACATTTTCTTTTATTCACAATAATTTAAAAAAAAAACATCTCTTATATCAATTGTATGCCAGCTTGTAAGAATAAATTATATGCAAACAGGTATAAACAATTCGCGATATCGTTAGTTACCACAGACGAGAAAAAAAAAACAACGTACGTTCGATCGGTATTTCCTGCACTCAATTTTTAGTACGGTCTTAAGTTGAATTAATTAAGTTGAATTAATTACTAAATATAGCTCGGTGGTATTAAATTTTATTTTATTCTGGTTGCATTAAGCAAACAGCGGGGTTTTTATTTTTCTTAAAACCTCATTTAATAATTTTTACTATTAAACAAAGACTATTCTAAGAATGAAAGGCTGTAGAACTGAAAATTTTCCTATAGCTCCATATTATTTTAATCTACTGATTAGTTTTGGGTAATAGCCCGGCGTTTAGACATATTATCAACAGATACAATTTTTCTGTAATAAAAGATTTCGATTGTCATTGTATATATAAGATACATAGACACAAATTGGATCTTGATTAACCATTTGGCAATCGTTTATTAAAATAATTTTAAGGGGACTAGACTATATATATACAGCGACAAACAGTACTATTTTTTTTTTATCCACATTTGAGTATATATATTTATTTGACACAACATACAAATGTCCAATAAAAATTATATTCACTCATAATCATAATTTCTTATTAGCAAGAAATAGGCTATATATAACTATATAGAAACATATAATAATAATAATAATAATTAAAAAAAAAATATATATAAGCGGTCGGATGAAACAGAAAGCCTTTAAATTAAGAAATAGTTATATACTAATCTACTACTTACATGCATGCATAAGATATAACATTTCCAAATTAATCGAAAAAACAAAAACAGGTCATAAAATCTGAACCCTAATACGCCCTACACTACAACATAAAGCATAATATTTTCAAATAAATCGAAATAAAAAAAAAAACGGTCATAAAATCTGAACATTAATACACCCTACACTACAACATAAAGCATTATATTTTCAAATAAATCGAAATAAAAAAAAAAACAACGGTCATAAAATCTGAACATTATTATACACTACAGTACAACATAAAGCATAATATTTTCAAATAAACCGAAAAAGAAAACAACGGTCATAAAATCTGAACATTATTATACACTACAGCACAACATAAAGCATACTATTTTCAAATAAACCGAAAAAAAACAACGGTCATAAAATCTGAACATTAATATACCGTACACTACAACATAAGACATAATATTTGCAAATACTTCGAAATACACAAAAAAAAAAATGTTGATACAATTTGAGCATTACTTACCCTATACAACAAAATAAAACAGAACATTTAAAACTCCATTTACGTACACTACAAAAAAAAAGAGAAAAATATAAACTTTCATAAAATCTAAGCAGTATCGAAACTACACTATATAAAACAAAAATTTTTTAAATGAAAACTTAGATGAATACCGACATAAGCGACACTACAAATAAGAAATTTTCAAACCAAGACATTAAGATATTAAGTATATTGAGGTTAGATTAAATAAAAACCCAAGGTTTCGCATGGACCGTATTAAATGTCCCATTGTTTGTGAGTTTTTTTTTTTTTTTTCGTAAACTCCTATATAACAAACTCACTTGTACACATTTCTTTTCAATGCCCCTATTATTAGCACTATTTAATTTTCCCGTTTATTAAAACGAAGCCTACTGAAGACAATAATAACTAGAGAAAAAAAAAATATTTTAATAATGTTAAACTAAGTATTAATATTTATTTAAATCTTAATCGTGACAATGTTAATATAAGTAATCACAATATTTTGCTTATCCTAGCCACACTCTGTGTGAATTAGCTACTGTACGAATATAAGAAAAACAAAAAAGGAAAAAAAAACATGAGGGAAATAAAAAGGTTTATAACGAATATAAATCCTATATTTTTTTTTTTTTTGAATAACCACGAGATGATGGGTTAAGTAGACCCAAAGTGGTGGCATGAAACGAGGGATGGTGGAGTAAGTATAATTCTTGGTAAGGCGATAGGGGTGACCTAAAACCAGGCGAGATGGTCACCATGGCTGGTCTTTTGTGACCAGAAGGGGAGGGTTAGCCTAGGTCGATGAGATTACACCGACCATCGACCACAGGCGTAGACAGCGGTGGGCAACTTGAGGTTTTTGTGCGTGCTAGCGTAACTCGGTAAGATTTAGGGGGGGACTTTCACAGTGATTTAAGTCGTACTGTGGTGTCCTGCCGACCAGGGCTGGCAAAGAACACCACCCCTCCGGCGAGCCTTAGCCGCGCAATACGCCAGCGTACCAGTGCTGCCAGCAGGACGGCAGGGATGCAGACCAAAGGCTACCTTGCCACATGACTGCATTTCCACAGTGGTGGAAGGGCCGAAACATGACAGAATTGGCTCCCAACGTGGGGCCGAAACATGACAGCCTTCTCAAGCCTAAGACGGAAACATGACAGTTTGCTTCCCGTTACTCCACAAAAACATTTTAAAAAAAAAATACTTTTTGCGCAAAAATTAACGATTTATTTATTTTCATAGCGTTTTGGGCATGACGATATGTGCCAAATGAAATTAGAGAAATTCCCTACAATTCATGATATATCCTTTTTTTATCGTAGTCATTTTTAAGGTCCAAACAGAATGGGCTTGAGCTGGCTGCAGCTATTACCAAAATCCAACGCACAGCCAGCTCAATTTTTGTCAAATACTTAATTTTGGCTCGGTTATATATCAATTTTTTTATTTCATTTATTTAGAGATAATGTTAACATATAAGACTGTCTTGTAAATGCAATAAGAATTATATAATAACAACAGGTAATAAACAATAAATAAATTTACCTTAAAACTAACATTCAGTGAATTTACTAGATAAAAAACCTAAATTATTCTTATTTTAAAAGAAAATAAATAGCTTAAGAAAAAGATAGTGTTAAGAAAAGTGTTGAAAAATTTCATGCTTAAAGTTGCGTTTATTTTTAATTGTTTTTATTATAACAGATTCTGATTGAGCTAACAAAGAAAAGTGTTAGAGTTCAGAGAATTGTACATAGGAATCAAATGGCTGATGCGGTCGAACTTTTTGGGTCCATAAGCATACCTAACATCTCTATTAAAAGCATGTTGTGTCTTCAGTCAGGACCTGGAATCAAGTTAACTATACACAACATCTGAGTACGAAATGATTGCCACTATGAGTTGGAGTACTAACGTTTTCCTAGTATCGACAGGTACAAATGATGCAGTCCACCTCAGGTTCCGTAGGGTATAATGCGGCCCATACACACTGCAACCAAAACAGATCTGTAGCAGGATTCCCAAACAGTTAACGATGATCATAGTTGTCGTTATCGGTCATTGCGCATGCACAGTTTCATAGTAAATGACAGTTTTCGCTAGTTAGCTACAGCTACAATCGTCGTTAAGGCGTTTGGAAATCCCGCAACTGAAAGTGTAACCTGGAAGCTTTTGACGTTTATCAGAATGAAATCGCAAAATTTTTTAAAATATCGCTTTAACGTATCGTAAATCGTTAGTAACGTAGTCAAGCTAGAAAATTGTCAAAACTGCCTTAAGGGGGATGGGGGATAAGGTTTTTTGACATTTTAACAATTTTTCTATTCTTTTATATGAATGCACAACATCTCAAAAATATTGTGTCCAAATTTGAAGTCGATCCTAACAAAGGGAGATATGAATTTTTAAGTAAGTGTACCTTTTAAGCATGGTAGAGTTATAAGATAGAGCCGACTCGCTTCCAACGAAGAGTGGAAAATGAAAAGGTTGGCTAGAGTCAAAATGACGGAGTTCGTAGAAACGTCAAATGAAATAAAAGTATGTTTTCAAATTGTAAACAGTATGGACCACGTGTGTTGATTTTGTGATTATTTGAGTGAAAATATTTTAAAAAATAGTGTAAATAAAACTATAAAATGCCGAGAAAGTGTTCAATTTGTAAAAAAGCCTGTAAAAAGGGAAATGTGTCACTATTCCAAGCTCCAGCTAGCGACAACAAGCGCAATAGGTGGAGTGCAAGTTGTGATGTAAAGTTGGACATTTCGGCAGTGATTTGCGAAAAACATTTTACGCGAAGTGATTTCATTGCTGCAGTGACCCCAACGCTCAAGGGTGATGCCCAGCGCAAAGCCTTTGCGTGATGCCACCTTGTTCAAAAAGAAAGGTTCATTCACACTGTGAACCGGACTTCACTGTCCGATTAGTAGATTGCCACATGAGTCTATGACAAGGGTGCCAAATATCAGCGTATCTCGTTGACATTTGGTAAATTGACAGTGTTTTGTATTTATGGCCTTCACAGCGTTCACCGATTTTTCCATGGCCTCTCTTTGCTGGTGTCTGCTGGATGGTTATCGTGTTGTTTTTGGCCAAACAGTCACGAATAACTTGCAAACTTTGCAGCGACACGTCTCAAGCCCAATTCATTCTTCAAAATGTTCTGAACGGATCCAATTGAAATGCCGACGTCCTCTGCTATCTCTCTAATCGTCAATTTGCGATTTTTTACCAATATTTCTTTGATTTTTTCAACGTTTTCTTCGGTAGTTGTACACAATGGCCGCCCGGTACGATGGTCGTCTTCTACTTCGTCTTGGCCACTCACAAATCGGTTAAACCACTTATTTGCCTTCTGATACGATTGATCAGGGTCACCGTAACATTTCACCAACATTTTATGCGTATCGGCGTAGTTGAAATCATTTTTCACACAAAATTTGATACAAACTCGTTGCTCAATTTTTTCTTCCATCGTAAAAATCAAAGACACGAAAAAAGTTGTAAGCAAACCACTGTCACTTTATCATAGACACATGTGGCAACCTACTAAAAGAAATTTTTTTGAATCGAACACTTATGTCCGGTTCACAGTGTGAATGAACCTTTCTTTTTGATCAAGGTGGTATTACTGGCTGAACTAAAGCACAGCAAGTAGTGCAGTTCTGACACGAAATGTTAACATAGATGCAATGAAGGCAGTGGCTCCATAGATGGACGCAGTCTGCTCTGAGGCAGCTTTTGATACTGAAGTTGCTGAAATTGTAAACAATTGGATGCAATCGGTACCTGCTGTTACCGTTGCTGATGCTACAACGGATACTAAGTACCTTCAGATATCCCCAAATATTTTGCTTTAATAATATATGTAAAGTAATATTTAATTAAATAAGATGGTATAAATTATAAAGTTACATTCAGTGTCGTGATATTCTTAAGAAGATGCATTTAAAGAAGAGGTTTGCGAAATTAGTCGCAGATGTAAGTTAAAGTGCAAGCTTGAGAAAGCAAATTGCCTAAACGCCGGTGTTAAAGCAATTTTCACCGAAGGCCAAATTCGAAGATTTAAATATCCTCAGGCGGTATCGCACTGGTGTTGGGAGGTTATTTCCAACGCTATATGCCTACATGCTGCTGGTCCGCGAGCGTACAATTTTTGAGTTTTCAAATCAATGAAGCATGGGACAGATTTAACATTTGACAAAAAAATGGTCGTGCTTTCATTGACGAAATGAAAATTTCATCTATTTATGAGTCCGATAGCGTGAGGGCACCATACAACTTTGTAATGGCAATGGTACGTGGCTTAAAGTCCTCATGGAAGCAGCCAATTATTATTATTCTTTGATTGCAAATTGCCAGGAGATCTTGTATCAAATTTTAAATGCGTTCCACGATACCAACTACACTGTTATGGTGCGACGGTTTCTAATATGGGCCCTAGCAACCAAAATTGATGAAGACAGCTTGGTGTTTACTATTAGTAAGAAACAAATCTTGTTTATTTTATTATAGAAGTTTTTTACTAATAAAATTTTTTGTGAATTTTTCCATAGCCAAAACGTAGTTCGAAAAAACCGTGATCCCATCAGAAAAGATTTTCGTTTTTGCTGATGTTCCGCATCTGCTAAAATTGATTAGAAATCATTTTCTATATACGAGGCTTTTATCTGATGGTAAAATAATTTCGGCGCAAATAATTAAGGAGCTCATGCATCACACATTAAGCTCTGATGTATCAATATCCTTTAAATTGACTGAGCAACACTTAAATGTCAACCAAACAGGTATTTTTCAGCCTTTTTAAGAAATAACCATATGTAATATATTAGTGATAGGATTTTCAGGCAAACAAAAAGTGAAGCTTGCAACTCGGTTCTTCTCAAATACTACTGCAAATGCCAAACGGTGGCTTCATTCAAATGGCGCGGAGCCTTACAATGCTCTGAAAACAGCAGACTTCTTTCAGCTGGTCAATGATTGGTTAGATGTACTAAAGTCGAAACTTTCCACATCATTTCACATTCCAAGTAAACAGCCTTTTAAGGGTAAGGATTTCCCTGCTCAAGATAGAATATTGCGAACCATGGACATAATAGTGTCGAAGCCAATTATTCCAGGGAAGGCTTCATTAGGGAACAGGGAGCGAACCTTCACATGGCAACGTGTCTGATCGCCTCAACCTGGGGAGGCCAGCATTATCCATGTCGAAATCGTCTCAAGTCGACTCAAACCTCCACGTGGTGTTCCCTGGGCCACGGCAAACTGGCAGCCGTCAGTTTGACGGCTTATTTGAGCGGCGGGTCGCTCCATAGACCTTAAACATGGAATGTGCGCAGGATTTGGGTCCCGCCACATTACTACTGCCCAATGAAAACTAAACCAGCCTCGGATAAGAACCCCAATTACGTTGACGACCAACGCAAACGAAAAACGGACAATGATTTACGGATATGCACCTGGAATGTCCGAACCCTTTATAGGGAAGGTGCCATTATCCAACTGGCGGAAGCTCTCAAAACAATAAAGGCTGACATCACCGCCATCCAGGAAATGCGATGGAAAGGGCAAGGCTGCTCTAAACAAGCACACTGTGATATCTACTACAGCTGCCATGCGGAGAGGCACGAATTTGGATGTGGATTCGTTGTTATCCGGAAACTACGCCACCTTGTTTCCCGGTTCACACCTGTCAACGAAAGATTGGCCACGAACCGCATCAAGGCAAAATTTTTCTACATCAGCCGTCAAAGACACTTTCTACGCTAGTCTTGAGGACGTATACGACCACCTTCCGGTCCATGACGTGAAAATAGTCCTCTGCGATTTTAATGCGAAAGTCGGAAGGGAAGGCATATTTGGCCCCACTGTCGGTCAGTTCAGTCTTCATGAGACCTCCACGAACACCGGTCTAACACTGATCGACTTCGCCGCGGCGCGAAACATGGTAGTTAGTAGCACCAGATTTAAGCACCTCGACATCCACAAGGCCACCTGGCTGTCCCCTTATCAAAAAACGCGAAACCAAATTGATCATGTTGTAATCGACGGAAGGCATCCCTCTAGTGTTCTAGATGTGCGTACATTTCGGGGGGTCAACATTGACTCCGACCATTATCTTGTTGCAGCCAAGATCCGCATGCGATTATGCAATGCGAGGAACATACGCACAGGAATGCAACGAAAGCTAGATGTCGTTAAGCTGCAATTACAACGGACTGCCGAAGCCTACTCCGCTCAACTCTCGGTTAAGCTCAACCAACCAACCTCTGGACCCGACGACGCCGGCGGACTTTGGTCGCATATATCCCACTCTATGCGCGCTGCCGCTGAAGAAGTCATTGGTTTCCGGCACCCGCAACCTCGGAACCAATGGTATGATCAGGAGTGTCGCATTGCGACTGCAGTAAAAAACGCCGCATATAGAAAAACGCTGCAGTCAGCTGCAACGCGAGCCATGCGAGAAAACTACCGCGAAAAGAGGAAGGAGAGAGGTGCCTTTTCAGACGCAAGAAAAGAGAGCAGGAAAAGCGTGAGCGTGAGGAACTAGAGGTATACCAGGGCAAGAAGGATGCACGAAAATTCTATCAACAGGTTAAGCGTCTAACCTAAGGTTTCAAGCCCGGAGCATCCACTTGTAGAGACGAAAATGGAGATCTGAATACGGATACGCAGTGTGTGCTGAGATTGTGGAGACGGCACTTCTCCAATTTACTTACTGGCGACGATTCCACCAATGCCGCCGATGGAGAGCGCAGTTCAGAGCTACCAATCAACAATGACGGAGTGGAAGTAACACCACCTAGCCATGAAGAGGTTCGAGTTGCTATCCAACGACTCAAAAACAACAAAGCAGCGGGTGCTGACGGCCTGCCAGCTGAATTGTTTAAAACCGGTGGCGATGAATTGATAAGGCGCATGCATCAGCTCATCAGCAAAATATGGCTAGAAGAAAGCATGCCCGATGATTGGAACCTCAGCGTACTGTGCCCTATACTTAAGAGAGGAGACCCAACATTCTGCGCAAGTTATAGAGGTATCAGACTTATTTCCATCGCATATAAGGTTCTCTCAAGCGTACTGTGTGAAAGATTAAAGCCGATTACAAAAACACTGATTGGACCTTATCAGTGTGGCTTTCGACCTGGTAAGTCCACCATAGACCAGATTTTCACGCTACGACAAATTTAATAATAATATTCTATTTTAATAATATTTATTTTATATTTATTTATTTGAAAAGAAGTAAGCATAAGTACACTAAGAGCTAGCTCTTTTATAGTACAATATATATATATAAATTAATGAACATTAATGAAATTAATAAAAGTTTTAAAATTTAAAATTTAAAATTACATAATATCAAAACAAAGTTATGGATATAAAAGTAGTCAAGTATAATTAATGTATATTTATTTTAAAACTAATTAGATTTAAGATAAAATATAGAGAAAGAGATAAGAAAAACAAAGAATAGTATAGGAAAAAGTAATTTAAGAAGTAGAAAAGAAAGAAAAGACAGATTGCCTAAAAGCTACTCTCCCACGGATCTCTCTAAGCCCACGAGGCAGAGCATTCCACAACCTAATGGCGTTGATGAAAAACAGATGAGATGAGGTAAGCGAATAATGTCTCGGAACTATCATGACATGGCTTCTTCTGGACATACTAAACTGCAGTTTTCCAAACAAATACTCAGGCTTTTTCTCATAGATTAACCTATGAAGGTAAATGCAGTTCCTAGCATTTAGATAAGTTATAATATCACAACCAAGTATTGCATTTCGGAAACTGGAAAGACGATCGTATTTTTTAAGACCAAAAACATACCTCGTGGCATAATTAAACGCTATTTGAAATTTCAACTGGGACGAAGAATCAAGTTTACTATAGACTATTTCAGAGTAAGTAAGAATAGGTAAGATAAGTTGAATTACCAACTTACGCCTGATATCAACTGGAGTTACACTGGCTGACAATCTTAGGTTTCGTAAAACATTATATACCTTTTCCACTACATTATTAACATGATCCACACAAGACAGAGAAGAATTCAAATGAAATCCAAGATTTACAATTTTCGACACAACTGTAAGCTTATTAGATCCAATAAACAAATCAGGGAGATCATTCAAACTAGTCTTAGACTTACAAACAGGAAGAACATATGATTTTGAGGGGTTCAGAAGAAGACAATTTTTTATAGCCCATTCATTAACACTGTTGAGGTCTTCATTCAGCCTACAACAAAGGTCATCAATAAGGCCAGTTCTACGAGAAAGATATAACTGGACATCATCAGCGTATGCATGGACAGTAGTATGATTACAAACAGAAAAAATATCATTTAAAAACATTGAAAACAGAAGAGGGCCCAGTATGGACCCTTGAGGAACACCACTAGAAACAAGTTTATACCCTGACGACAATTGGCCTATTTTAACTTTTTGATACCTAAAGTATAAGTAGCTGGACATTAAGTTAACGGCACTATCACAGAACCCAAACAAAGACTGTAGCTTACTACACAAAATATGATGATTTACTTTATCAAACGCTTTCGAAAAATCCAATAAGCACAGAAGCGTCAACGACCCATCGTCATATTGTGGACGTATGTCATCAAGAATCTTTACAACTGCAGACGAGCAGCTATGTCCAACACGAAACCCAGATTGAAGCGGGGATAAAAGGTTTTTACTTACTAAGTGGTGTGTAATTTGCTGAGCCATGAGTTTTTCACAAATTTTTGCTAATGGTGAAAGGATGCTTATTGGCCTAAAATCATTGGGACAGGATGGATTTTGCTTTTTTGCTATTGGAAGAACGATGGCGACTTTCCATAAATCCGGGAACGTTGACGACATTAAACATGAATTAATAACGTGAGTAAGGGGGCTTATAATGTGGGGCAATAAGATTTTTATAAATTTAATGGCAATACCATCAGCAGCCATACTTAGCATTTGATTTGATATGCGACACACATTTACCTAAGATGGTTTAAGATGGGAAAAGTATTGCTGTTGTTGGAAACAGATGCAGCATTGTCAGCAAAAAAAAGAGTTTAAAACTTCAGGATCTAGATGGCATTCAACTTTATTTTTGTTGCATACCCCAAGACTTTTAATATTATTCCAAAGCACTTTACTAGGAAGAGAGGGCTTAAGTTTATTAGAATAAAAACGCGTTTTTGCTTTTCTAGTAACCACTACGGCTTAATTTCTCGCAATTCTATAAGCTTCCCAATTGGCATCTGAGGGACTTAGCCGCCAAGTTTTACGTAACTTGTTTCTTTTCTTAATGACATATAGGACATGCTGGGAAAACCAGGGACACGATATGTTTTTTAATCTACAACTACGTATAGGAACATGTTTATCAAATAGGAAATAAATTGGTTCGACAAAAGAATTAAGCTTATCATTAATATCGTAGTGAAGCCAACAATCATTAAATGATAACAACAAAACATCATGGAAGAGAGACGGATAATTTATGTGCTTGAAGTCACGATAAGAAAAAGAATTTGGAATCACTAAACGATTCAAATTAATATTTAACGTACAGAAAATCAAATCATGATCAGAGACAAAGCACAATTGATCAAAAAAGGAAACGAGAGACGGCTCAGAAACAATAAAAAAGTCAAGAAGACTGGGAGTGGTGTTGCTAGAAAAACGCGTAGGCATAGAGTCATTTACAACAGACAATCCCAGAGAAGATAAGTTGTTATGAAGTAATTGTTCAGGCTGTCCGGAAGAAAGGAGGTTTATATTGAAATCACCACACAGCAGAACTACGTCATAATCAAGAATACAATTAGATAATACAGAAAACAATGGCTCTACAGAAAAACATTTGTTGGGATTATACACACACGAAACAAGAATTTTGTTGTTGTTGTCTGATATACATAAATTAATAAATTCAATACCTGGTCCAACAGATCGACTGACAACTTTAGCATTAAGGCTATCTTTGCAGTAAATTGCAACCCCCCCACCCTTTTTGTCATGCCGGTCATTTCTGAAAAGATTATAACAAGTAATACCACAAGAAGCATCTTCAATTTCACCACATAACCAAGTTTCCGAGATGCAAATAATGTCTACTAAGGAGCTATCAAAAATATACCTGATGTAGTCCAGTTTATCCATGTTTAAGCTGCGAGCATTAAAATGAACGACATTAAGCCCGTTGCGTTGCTTACATAGAATCTGAATTAAGATTTTATGATTTTCATCAGCACCAGAAGGTGTTAAGCTAGAGTTTGCCATGAGAAGAATCGAAGAGAGAGCATATTCCAGGCAAAAAAGAATATAGAGAGCTCAAAAAACAGAAAAAGAAGAAAAGAGGAAGGCTTAAATAAACATATAGAAATAAAACAATTAGTACAGATATAAAAAGAAAGATATATAAAAATTTAGCTTGTAGGGGCCAAGGTTTCAGCACTGACATCATTTGAAATCACATGAAGCTCGTCCAAACAGCTGATGAGAATACTCTCAGAATTCCTCTCTTTCCTGATGTACACAGAGCCACGAAAGGAAAACGCGTTAAAGATGCACTTCTGGCGTTTAAAAGCAATAGCAGCTTGCAAGAGTTTGCGAGTGTCAACATCGAGGCTCTTATGAATAAAAATGTTTTTATCATAATCAAACCCAGCATTTCTAAGGTTAACTGCAGATTTATTGCGCCTCCGAAAATCCCCGAAAGCTTTGAGTACTCGATTTCTGTCACTTGCTGATAAATATTTAATTATAACAATTGAGCTTGAGTTGTGCTGCTTTGATTTTACTCTAAATATATCTCTAATAAGAGGAGGCTGAAAGTCAATATAATGGCAAATCCGATTGAAAATTGCCTTTAGATTCTCATCATTTGATGCAGGCAGGCCAAATAAGACAGCATCCGAAGAGAGGTCAGCAGCTTTGTTGTTGTTTTTTACACTGGAATTATTGATGCAAATTTGGTTATCCCTTAAAAGTTCCAAGTCGTTACATCGACTTTTAAGAGCACTCAGTTCATTCTCAAGCAAAGAGATTTTCTTGTCCATTTCGCTGCAAACAGAATTTAGAGCACTCACATCAGTCCCAATTTTATTCGAAATTCTCATTTCGACGCTTGCAATTTCCTCAGTTAGCAACTTGTAAGAGCTGTCGTATTTGGCGAGAAGTTCATCCTTTAGTTGCAGCATATCACTTCTAAAATTAGCACAGAGCCGCTCTTCCATTTCCAGCAGCTGCGCAAGAAGAGATTTCGATGAGGAATCAGCATTCAGAAGTTTTGGCGTGCCATCATCTCTGTTGATTAAGCGATGCGTCAGCTGTTGCTGTTGTTGTTGTCGTGTCAAACGAGGCGAGGGCGGCACTATATTAGGTTAACTCACAGCGCGGATGAAGAGCAGAAGAAAATAGCAAAATAGAGCAGGAGAAACAAAGTAGCGGAAGGCAGCAGAATTTTTAGTGTGGGTGGCGGAGAGCGAAAATGTAGTGATCGCTGTGTTTTATGTATTTATTTTTTTAATATATGTATATTTTATTTTGTAGCAATTCTCTCGTTGTAGTTTATGCAATGCCTCGAAGTTGAGCAAGAAAGAAATGGCAAAAACGTGAAAATTTATTGTTTTGTGATTCTTTTTAAGTAATAATCGTTTTCATTTATTAAAAGTCACATAAGATTAAATGTTTTGTTTGTTTTGTGTCTTGATTTTTATTTTTTTCACTTTTATTTTCAAGAGTGTAGTTATCAATAATATATTTTATCGCGACACTAAGAGCTAAGAAAAAAACACGTCCGCTCACTGCAACAATTTTTCAACTCAATTTTTCAAATCCTGGAGAAAACCCACGAAAATCAAATTGACACACACCATCTCTTTGTCGATTTTAAAGATGCGTTCGATAGCCCGAGAAGGGATTGCCTATACGCAACAATGTCTGAGTTCGTCATACCTGCAAAGTTGATTAGACTTTGCAGAATGACGTTGAGCAACACACGCAGCTCCGTCAAGGTAGGAAATGACCTCTCCGAAACCTTCAATACCGAAAGAGGTTTCAGGCAAGGCGATCCACTGTCTTGCGATCTCTTTAACATCATCATGGAGGGGATCGTACGAAAGGCCGGTGTGCATCGTAATGGCACCATTTTCTACAAAGGCGTCCAGCTCCTTGCGTACGCTGATGATATTGATATTGTCGGCAGAACCAAGAGAGATGTTACCGCTGCTTTCGCCGCTATCGAAAAAGAATCAGCCAAAGTGGGTTTGACGATAAATGAGGGCAAAACAAAATATATGCTGTCTACAAACAAGGGAGCTTGGCGTTTAGACTCCCACGTTTCATCCGGCAGCTATGACTTTGAAGTAGTCAAGGAGTTCGTTTACCTTGGCACCGCCATTAATACCAAAAACGAAATCAGCCTGGAGATAAAGCGAAGAACAATAATTGCTAATAGGTGCTACTACGGGCTCAGTAAGCAACTAAGTTCCAGAGCCCTCTCTCGATCGACAAAACTAACACTCTACAAGACGCTCGTTCTACCTGTGCTGCTTTATGGCGCTGAGGCATGGGTAGTTTCGCAAACTGACGCAGCCGCTCTGGGGGTGTTCGAGAGAAAAGTTCTTCGCAAAATCTTCGGTCCTGTTCGAGTCGGCAATGACTATCGCATCCGAATGAACCACGAGCTGTATGAGCTCTACGATGACATTGACGTAGTTCGGCGTACAACTGTGCAGCGACTACGCTGGCTGGGTCATGTCCATCGTATGAACGACGAAGCTCCAGCGAAAAAGGTGCTCAAGGCGAGGGTCGCTGGTCAACGACGACGAGGGAGACCATGCCTCCGATGGATGGACCAGGCTGAGGAAGCCCTAACCGCACTTGGTGTATCCGATTGGAGAAGGCGCGCAAAGCAGAGGCGCCTGGCGAGAGCTGATGAGGTCGGTTGAAACCCGGACACGGGTTGTTACGACCACCTAAGTAAGTAAGTAAGTAGGCTTCATTAGCTCCGTTTCAAAAAAGAATTCTTATTTCCAATTCCTCACTCCGTTCGTTGCATGCTTATGCTCTCTATTGAAACAACATGGAGTACATAGTTACATACAGGCTCAATCAGGACTTGCTGCTTCCTTGTCTATTTGTGGATAACGTTGCACCGATAGGTTCATGGTTCGACTCGCGTAAGCAATTGGCCGCTCCTGACGTTACCCAAATTTATGCGAGAGCACAGCGCCCAATCCTGTATTGCAAGCATCTGGGGCTAGGATTAATTGTAGTGAAGGGCCATACGGCATAAGAACCTGCGGCGACACCAAGACCTGCTTAAGCCCTAAATTTGCTTCATTCGCTTCTTTTGTCCAACTAAATATTTTTCCTTTGAGAATGTCACACAGTGTTCTCTCTCGATTAGCTAAGTCCGGAATAAATGCACTGCAGTACGCTGCTTTGACTAAAAACAACTGTAGCTTCTATATAGTTTTTAGATTTATGCACCCCTTGTGCGTCGATTCTATGGCCCAGAAACTCAACTGACGACGCTTTACTAAAGACACGATTTATTCAAATGCAGACCATGGAATTCAATACCCAATGTAGGGCCAATGTAGTTTCAAGTATTTTTAACAGTTCTTCAAAATTCTTATCGAACTAGCGATTATCATCGAAGATATTATGCACATTTGAAATACCTTGTAGAACCGCTTCCAACCTCCTCTGCCAAATTGCTGGAATATTTGCTGCCCCGTAAACTGCACGTGTTGGTCGAATCAACCCATGAGTGGGTGTGCTAAGTTTAAGCGCATGTGAAAATTCCTCGTCAATTACCAAGTGCGAGTACGCATCAGTCACATCAAGATGGCAAATTACAGTTGCTCCTTTCATTTTATTAAATAAATTCTCTTCTTTAGGAATAGGATGCTCATCAATTTTCATTTGCGGATTGACAGGGGGCTTATAATTACCCGTGATCCGAATCCCTCCACTTTGCTACTACATGTGTAGTTGAAGCCCATTCCGAATAATCCCCTCTTTTATAAAAGCCGGCGTTAATTTTGGCATCAATCTCCCTAGTGTATGCATCTCTCAGGGCCAAAGGAATTTCTCTTGCCTTTGTCCGCTTTAAAATGAACTTTCACTAGAGGCCCAGTGAGCTTCCCAGCTGTTGCACTAAATGTATTGGCAAATCGCCCGATGACTTGCTGAAGCCTTGATTCCTGGTCTGAAGCTAACTCTAGTTTAGTAGACATAATGGAATTTATTTGAGATGTGTCGTGGAATAGCTCTGTAAAATCGATTTAGCGTGCGAATTGAGAAATCCATTCTCTTCCACAAAGAGTATCAAAATCGCCCTCCACTACATATAAATTTAACCGCAGTACCGTTTACCCCATTGCCGCGGTAACTGCCATGCGTCCAAAACAATTTATTTTATGGCCGGTGTAGCAAGGGAATTGTCTATCAGTTTTTATAATTTAAGTTTGGGTTTTATGGCTTGAAGTGACTTGCAACTAATTACAGCACAAGGAGCCCCCGTGTCTAATTCGATCTTATTTGTTTCCCATCGATGCTCACTGATATAATTTTTGATTTCAGTGTTTTAAATACTTTTACTGAATTCATGTAATTAAGCTGTAGCATGTCATGTAGTTCAGTTGCCGGCAGCGTAGCTGAAACATACGCTCTACACACTCTGGAAACGTGTTCCAATTTACCACATGAAAATAATTTTGAATTAGAAAATTTACAGTCTCTTCTTAAGTGTTGTCCTCCACATCCATGACAACCCATCGGTTTTTCTTTTGCACCTCTTCCAGAATCCGCCCCATTTGCAGCCACAAAATTTTCGCTGCCATTACGTTTTCTTTTTATTGGAACGTAGCCTAATTTATATGTTGATTCAATAGACTGAACTGAGCCAGATGACTTCATCTCAGTTGTCGCGTGTTGTGTTAATTCTATGGTATGGGCAATCCCATGGGCTGCCGTGAAATCTTGTATTTTTTTCGCGATAATAACGTCAAAAATTATGCGATATTCCACCCCGTAAAGCATTTGTTCAATAAGCATCCTATATAAAAAATCCCCATACTCGCAGAACGATGCTCCCTGTCTCAACCGAAGTTGAGATCCATCCATTTTCTTGCTTTAATCTGTCGAAACTAGACACTCTCTGCATATTTGTTTTTCTTACCATCAAAATGCCTTATTAGTGTTTCTTTGATTTCTCCGTAAGTAAGCGTATCTGGAACTTTTGTGCTAACGAGAATCTTGAGCACAGAATTTAATTCGGCCCCCATGTGAACTCGCACGAAATCGTGTTGAACATTTTTTGGAATTTTGCTCAACTGCAGAGCCCAGTCAACGCGTGTAAAATAATCTTGCACTGATGACCCTTCTCCTGACTTATATTCCGGAATGTTGAATGGTGGAGGCTTGGGAGAGACGATCGTGTGGAGGTAGGAATGTTTGCCGTAGCAGCTTGTGAGGCCTCCGTCACTGCCAAGCGAATCGCTCCTGCCAACGAATCCATTACAGATTGAAATACTTCTGGTGTGGGACTCATTTCCAACTTTCCCACTTCTGACACCACTTTTGTATTCCAATAAATTAGTCGCAAATAATTTTTTGTTTGTTGAACGTTTTATTCAAATCCATTTAGTATACCGAAAAAATAAGAATGATGATTTGACAGAATAAATAAAAGAACAGTAAAATAATAACTAAAACAAGTTGCCATACATTTAAAAAATAAACATGTGAGAATAGAGTTGCCAAGTATTTCTGCGACATAAGCTCATACATAACAAGTTTGCAAAGACTTTTATTCTTAAAAATTTTTAATAAAGGTCTTCGAAGACTTTTTCTTAAAAAAGTCAGTCATAAGAATGTTTTGAGACTTTTATATTTTAAAAGTCTTCATTCAACTTGAATTTTTGTTATTTAACTTTTTTACAGCTTTTTTTCTATACTTTTATAGAGACTTTTAAATATAATAGCCTCAAATAGCTCTTATTACTGATTTTTTAAAATAAAAGTCTTTTAAACAAAAAGTCTTTAAAGACTTTTATATAATTTTTTAAAGCATAAAATTCTCAGAAGAATTGTGTTTTAACTTTTTTGAATAAAAGTCAAAAAATGAGGACTATCTTTTATCCTTACAAGAAAATGTTAACAGTTAACTTATACAGCCCTACTAAAAAACTAATTTTAAATTTCAGCGTCAGCTTTTTAATTTAGAAGCAGCTGTAAACTCTGCTAAGCTTATTTTAAAAATCTTTTTAGAGCTGGCACTTATTAGTTACTCTAATGTAATATAAGCAATTCTGAAAGCGTTTTTGAGAGAATACTACAAAAAATGGTCAGAGATATTGATATAAGTTATTTCTATTGATTTCAACAATTATTAAAGCACAAAAATATGTTTTGAGGTTATTTGCATGTACGTGACGTTGTCACGAAGCGATGCGAGAAGAGTAGATTCTGTAATCATCTGAAAAAACGTACGTGACGTTGTCACGAAGCGATGCGAGAAGAGTAGATTCTGTAATCATCTGAAAAAAATATTTATGTGTAATATTAACACTTATGCCAAGGTAGTGACTTCGCCCCTTTTTTTTTAAATGAGCCTTAAAATAAATTTACAACTCTTTGTGTACTCAAGTGTACACACATTTTTTAAGCAATCAACTTAAAGATTCGTTATTTTCTTACAAGCAAAAAATTTTTAAGAATTCGAAGTCACTACCTCGGCGTAGTGGCAAATATATATCGTATATTTATTTACAAATATATATCGTCGCCTGTCGTATTTATATAATTATTGTCGTATGTTACATTATAGTGTATATAACATACGACATTAATTTATCCAGACGACGATATACAAACTTATTTATGTACTTGTTCCTTGAAATCAATAAAAAAAATCTTTATATCAATATCTTGGGGAACAGGGGGGCCAACCTTCACATGGGAACGTGTCTGACCGCCTCAACCTGGTGAGGCCAGCATTATCCATATCGAAATCGTCTCAAGTCGACTCAAACCTCCACGTGGTGTTCCCTGGGCAACGGCAAACTGGCATCCGTCAATTTGAAGGCTAATTTGAGCGGCGGGTCGCTCCATAGACCTTAAACATGGAATGTGCGCAGGATTTGGGTCCCGCCACATTACTACTGCCCAATGAAAACTAAACCAGCCTCGGATAAGAACCCTAATTACGTTGACTACCACCGCATACGAAAAATGGACAATGATTTACGGATATGCACCTGGAATGTCCGGACCCTTTATAGGGATGGTGGTGCCATTATCCAACTGACGAAAGTCTCAAAACAATAAAAGCTGACATCACCGCCATCCAGGAAATGCGATGGAGAGGGCAAGGCACCTCTAAACAAGCACACTGTTGCACTGTTGCCATGTTGCCACAGCTGCCATGCGGAGAGGCGCGAATTTGGATGTGGATTCGTTGTTAGCCGGAAACTACGCCACCTTGTTTCCCGGCTCACACCTGTGAACGAAAGATTGGCCACGATCCGCATCAAGGCAAAATTTTTCTTCATCAGCCTTATTTGCGCACACGCCCCGATGGAGGAAAAGGACGAAGACATCAAAAACGCTTTCTACTCTAGTCTTGAGGACGTATACGACCACCTTACGGTCCATTAACGCGAAAGTCGGAAGGGAAGCATCTTTGGCCCCACTGTCGGTCAGTTCAGTCTTTATGAGAACTCCACGAACAACGGTCTAAGACTGATCGACTTCGCCGCGGCACGAAACATGGTAGTTAGTAGCACCAGATTTAAGCACCTCGACATCCACAAGGCAACCTGGCTGTCCCCGGAACAAAAAACGCGAAAGCAAATTGATCATTTTGTAATCGACGGAAGGCATGCCTCCAGTGTTCTAGATGTGCGTACATTTCGGGGAGTTAACATCGAGTCCGACCATTATCTTGTTGCAGCCAAGATCCACATGCAATTATGCAATGCGAAGAACATACGCACAGGAATGCAACAAAGCTAGATGTCGCTAAGCTGCAATTTCAACGGACTGCCGAAGCCTACTCCGCTCAACTCTCGGTTAAGCTCAACCAAGCAACCTCTGGACCCGACGACGCCAGTGGATTTTGGGCTCATATATCCCACTCCATGCGCGCTGCCGCTGAAGAAGTCATTGGTTTCCGGCGCCCGCAACCTCGCAACCTCGGAACCAATGGTACGATCAGGAGTGTCGCATCGCGACAGCAGTAAAAAACGCTGCATATAGAAAAACGCTGCAGTTAGCTGCAACGCGAGCCGTGCGAGAAAACTACCGTGAAAAAAGGAAGGAAGAGAGGCGCCTTTTCAGACGCAAGAAAAAAGAGAAAGAAAAGCGGGAGCGTGAGGAACTAGAGGTATACCAGGGCAAGAAGGATTCTATCAACAAGTTAAGCGTCTAACCAAAGGTCTCAAGCCCGGAGCATCCACTTGTAGAGACGAAAATGGAGATCTGAATACGGATACACAGTGTGTGCTGAGATTGTGGAGGCGGCACTTCTCCAATTTACTTACTGGCGACGATTCCACCAATGCCGCCCATGGAGAGCGCAGTTCAGAGCCACCAATCAACGATGACGGAATGGAAGTACCACCACCTATCCATGAAGGGGTTCGAGTTGCTATCCAACTACTCAAAAACAATAAAGTAGGGGGTGCTGACGGCCTGTCAGCTGAATTGTTTAAAACCGGCGGCGATGAATTGATAAGGCGCATGCATCAGTTCATCAGCAAAATATGGCTAGCGGAAAGCATGCCCGACGATTGGAACCTCAGCGTACTGTACCCTATACTTAAGAAAGGAGGCCCAACAATCTGCGCAAGTTATAGTGGTATCAGTCTTATTTCCATCGCATATAAGGTCAAGCGTACTGTGTGTAAGATTAAAGCCGATTACAAAAACACTGATTGGACCTTATCAGTGTGGCTTTCGACCTGGGAAGTCCACTACAGATCAGATTTGCACGCTACGACAAATGAAGAAAACCCACGAAAATCAAATTGACACACACCATCTCTTTGTCAAATTTAAATCTGCGTTCGATAGCCCGAGAAGGGATTGGCTATACGCAACAATGTCTGAGTCTAATCAACTTTGCAGAATGACGTTGAGCAACACACGCAGCTCCGTCAAGGTAGGAAATGACCTCTACGAAACCTTCAATACTGAAAGAGGTTTCAGGCAAGGCGATCCACTGTCTTGCAATCTCTTCAACATCAGCATGGAGGGGATCGTACGAAAGGCCGGTGTGCATCGTAATGGCACCATTTTCTACAAAGGCGTCCAGCTCCTGGCGTACGCTGATGATATTCATATTGTCGGCAGAACCAAGAGAGATGTTACAGCTCCTTTCACCGCTATCGAAAAGGAATCAGACAAAGTGGGTTTGACGATAAATGAGGGTAAAACAAAGTATATGCTGTCTACAAACAAGGGAGCGCTGCGTTTAGACTCTCAAGTTTCATCCGGCAGCTATTACTTTGAAGTAGTCAAGGAGTTCGTATACCTTGGCACCACCATTAATATCAACAATGAAATCAGCCTGGAGATAAAGCGAAGAACAATAATTGCTAATAGGTGCTACTACGGGCTCAGTAAGCAACTAAGTTCCAGAGCCCTCTCTCGATCAACAAAACTGAAACTCTACAAGACGCTTGTTCTACCAGTGCTGCTTTATGGCGCTGGGGCATGGGTAGTTTCGCAAACTGACGCAGCCGCTCTGGGGGTGTTCGAGAGAAAAGTTGTTCGCAAAATCTTCGGTCCTGTTCGAGTCGGCGATGACTATCGCATCCGAATGAACCAAGAGCTGTATGAGCTCTATGACGACATTAACGTAGTTCGGCGTCTAAATGTGCAGCGACGAAGCTCGCTGGGTCATGTCCATCGTATGGACGACGAAGCTCCAGCGAAAAAGGTGCACGAGGCGAGGGTCGCTGGTAAACGACGACGAGGGAGACCATGCCTCCGATGGATGGACCAGGCTGAGGAAGCCTTAACCGCACTTGGTGTATCCGATTGGAGAAGGCGCGCGCAATGAGGAGGCGCCTGGCGAGAGCTGATGAGGTCGGCAGAAACCCAGACACTGGTTGTTACGTCCACCTAAGTAAGTAAGTAATATCAATATCATTGACAATTTATTTGTAGTATTCTATCAAAAAACTCATTTAAAATCGTTTATATTACATAAAGGTACCCTTAAATAAAAAAGTTAACAGTCAGACTTAACTTAAAAAATATTTCTTAAGAGTTATTTACAAGTCTGGTTTTTAAACCAGCTAAAATCTTAAAAAAATGTCAACTATGGATAAAAAGCTGCGGCGTAGTCTAAGATGGCCATTCCAGGATTTGTGAGAAACATTTCCTCACAATGGACTTTATTCACGCTAGGCGAACAAGACTTATACTCTTATATGTAACCACTACAGATAAATGATGATATCAATTTATATTTCCAAACAAAAGTACACACAAGAAACAGCTGATTATAAAAATGCAAGAATTATTAAAGGCTCGTTCACAATAACGTTTAAATATTGTATATTTTGTAAAACTGTATAACAAACACATCACATCGTGAATACCCCTATTGTTTGCCATTTCTAATTTCAAATAATACAAGAAGCAACATTGTTTGCACCTACTCGTTACAGTTGGACATTATAGGCCCATAGTGACATTTTTTCCACAGCTGACTTTCAGTGAATGGCGATTATATAATGCTTTATAATTCTATAATGGTATCGAGTGTAAAGGGCCGTTCAAATAATCAAATTCTTCATCAAATCGTTGGCCCAACAGTTTGACCGCGCAAGTGTTCATATTATCAATATTTTTGTCAAATTTCATTATTGTCTTGCAAAGCGAAGTGAAAACATCAACAGCACGCCATATGATTTATGATTTAATAATCTGTTTATATAAATTCCATCGCATATAAGGTTCTCCCAAGTGTACTGTGTGAAAGATTAAAGCCGATTACTAAAACATTTATTGAATTTATGAGTGTGGCTTTCGACATGGAACGTCCACAATAGTCCAGATTTTCACACACGAAAAGTTCTTCGCAAAATCTTCGGTCCTGTTCGAGTCGGCGATGAATATCGCATCCGAATGAACCACGAGCTGTATGAGGTCTACGAAGACATTGACGTAGTTCGGCATATAACTGTGCAGCGACTACTCTGGCTGGGTCATGTCCATCGTATGGACGACGAAGCTCCAGCGAAAAAGGTGCTCGAGGCGTGGGCCGCTGGTCAACGACGACGAGGGAGACCATGTCTCCGATGGATGGACCAGGCTGAGGAAGCCCTTACCGCACTTGGTGTATTCGATTGGAGAAGGCGCGCAAAGCAGAGGCATCTGGCGATAGCTGATGAGGTCGGCCGAAACCCGGACGCGGGTTGTTACGGCCACCTAAGTAAGCAAGTAAGTTTTTATAAATTTCCGAGTTAATCTGTCACAGTTCTGATTGTAGTCCATAAATTTCAATAAAATCATTACAAAAATCTTCTTCATTGTGCATTTTAAATTGATGTGTTCATGTTGAAATCTTTTTTAATTAATGAAATCCCACTAGAAAATTTTCCGAGTGTTTACACGTCAAATCGTTGGTCAAACAACCGATAAATCAAAAAAGTTTTATTTCCGTCAAACGATTTGACCAACAATTCGATGAGTGTTCACATGTCAAATTGTCGTCAAGCTTTAAATATATTTCTGTTTGACAAATTTTTTGATCACTTGTTGAAGGAAAATTTGATAAAGTGAATAACCCTTAAAAGACTCGATACCGAAAATTTGCCCATCACTAGTTCAAATAGTTTGGTTATGAGTTTAAAGGTATGTAAATGAAAAATATAAAAGTAAGCATATGCAACAAATTATTCTATGCCAGGATCAACAAGTCGTCTTCACTGCTGATAGGGCGTGGGATGACACTCTTTTGATTGAGGCTTACCATGATTCCGTTAACTTTGCCAAGGAGGAATTGGCAAGACGGCTAGCGCTATCAACCAACAAATTGGATTCTCCATTTAACACTTTGGGCTTGTCATGCAACATTAGAATACGTCCTGAACATTTTCAAAGAGGTGATTATGTTAGGGCAACTTACATAAATGGGACTGATTATGAGGCCAAAATTGTTTCGTTGAAGGGAAATGGCACATGTTTACTGAAATATATTGGCTATAACAATGTGCAAGAGGCTTACTTATCGGATCTTGTTACTTCATGGGGAAAAAGAGCTCGTCGATCTCAATTTTTACAGGCGAAAATTAAATTGAAAACTAGTAAAGAAGGCGAAGTTAAACATGATAACTGGAATTTGCTTAATAAATCATCTCAAAAATGTTATCCACCGAAGCCTCCATTGCCGTTAATATCAAAAAATGATCGCTGCGAACGACTTGCAGCTATGCTAATGGCATGGTATATGAGTGGCTATTACACCGGTATTTACGAGTGTTGTAAAAACAATGAAAGAATCAATATAATTTAAAATAAAATATGTGTATTCTATCATTACAAGTTTATCTGGAACATGATTCAATCATTATTAGGTTCTCTAGTGGTTCAATTATACAACTCGAAGTACTTCGTTTTCAATCCGCTTTTAGCTTCTCGTCTCGCTTCGTTTATTATGCAATTCGATAAGAGCTAGCATTTCACTTCCAAACTTAAAGTACTTGTTAAAAAATCTTAATTGGTATATATTTAATTAGTTTTACGTATTTAATTAACTTCTGCCATTCTTCGCAAAATTTTACATTCTTAACTTTATTTGTGTGAAATTCGCCAAGAAATGTCAGTCGTATTTAAAAACGAACGTCAGCTCAAATTCTCCACACACGCTTCACATTAGGGCGAATTCGAACACAAACAAGAAGGAGGCGTATTGCATAATAATAAAATTCAATTCCTCTACCATTTTTGATAGGAGCCAACTTGCGTCATTGGCCCTTAGATATTTGATACCCTTTTTTTATATACAGTAGCCAGGGAAAATATCCAATTAGACATAGAATCTATAGCAAAAGGACTAGAAATTGCTTAATAAAGAATTTCTCCAATATCACCTTTCCGATTCATTTCACGATAAAACACATCGTCCCCTATATGCCAAAAACACCAATGTGCAATTTTTGTTTTTTGGGAAATTGAGTTTAAAGATTCAAGTGGCTCAGAAAAATCCATTTTTTCCAAAATTTCTTTTCGTTAATGAATTGTGCATGCTTTATTAATACACAGTTGAGGTTTGTTCCCCGTTACTCCACAAAAACATTAAAAAAAAAAAAATACTTTTTGCGCAAAAATTAACGATTTATTTATTTTCATAGCGTTTTTGGCATGACGATATGTGCCAAATGAAATTAGAGAAATTCCCTACAATTCATGATATAACCTTTTTTTTCGTAGTCATTTTTAAGGTCCAAACATAATGGGCTTAAGCTGGCTGCTTTGCAAATTTTTGTGGATGGACGATGTGGACTTACAAAAAGATTTTTTAAAAATAATGTGAGACCGTGGGCATAAAGAACCAATGCGAAAACAGCGATTTAAACTTTTAGTAGAGAAATATATGGAATTTTTTAGTAAAAAAGCCCAAATCGAACATATGAGGGGCTGGGTAGGAAGACGGGTGGAAAAAACTTTAGTTTTTGTCAAATTGTCTGTAGTCAAACTAGCTGTTTATGTAAGTAGATATAAACTCCGTTTAATACGGCCAAGTACTGTCCGAAACAGCACTTTTATTGATTTGTGGGCGGTGAAAAGGGGCGGGGCCAATTTTTAGTATGCCTTTATTGTTCCAGCAGGTGCAAGCAAGCAGTTGACTAAGTCATATCGCAATCCGACGAACGATAAGTTCTGAGTCAAGGGTTTTGCAATTTTTGAGAATCGCCGAGAAGAGACTTTCCATATAAATATGATTTCTGTGTACACTCTATTCACAAAACCAAGTTGAGTGATTGCAAGTTATTTCTTTTGAACGATTTGTAGTTTTTTTTGAGGATGGTTGATGTGGGCTTTTTTTGTTGGATAAACTTTTTTTTGGAAAAAAATATAAAATTATGATTAAAATTAAAAAAAAAATTGATTGATGTATTAGTAGTTTATCGTGACAAAACCCAAATCAAGCATATGAATGGCTGGGTGAGGGACGGGTGAGTGGAAAAGTGAAAAAAAACTTCAAATTCAAGCTGCATTGACTTTTTGGCAAATGTATTCTACCACTTATAGAATACGGTAGTTGCCTTTCAAAGTTTCCATATTTACCAAATTTTCTCAAGTCACATATATTTTCAAAAAATTGTCCCTAATTTTTACATTTCAATGTTTCTACATCATCATTTTTCGAACTTCAACATTTTACAATTTAATTTTCTATATATAATTTTTTCGAACTTCTAAGAGAAATTGTTATTCCAATTTCTAAATATACTTATACATATGTATCTTAGACACAGGAAATTATATAAATTTTTTCCTCTCTCTAAGTTTCACCCTGAATCTTTCTAACCCCTTCTCCCACACAACATATTTTCTACCCATATATGTTGTCTACTTGTTATTCAATAATAACTGTACATTTTCTGGTAAAACTATTAAAATTTCTGTCCTTATATCGCATACCAACACTCAATTTAAACCTTAAACCTGTGTACCCGAAAGCCGAATTCACATACACACACACACATATAATCGATCTCCATTGTAGATCTGAACACCGGAAGCCGAACACACATACACACATTATTAGATCTGAAACACTCACCTCTTTTAACTCGAACACAGTGTTCAAAGACATTTTTCTCCAATTTACCCTAGTATACTTTTAGGTATTTATGGGATTTTATTGATCTTATATTGTATACATATTGTATTAATTTTACCTTTAAAATTTTATCCAAAATCAAAGTGGACTTCATTGAGAAATGGACTACTTGTGGGTGTTTTAACTACTTTGCGTATTTTGTTCACGGAAATTTTCTTAAACCTTAATGAACTTTGTACTCATTGTTTTACCTTAAAAAATTTTTTTTCTTAAACCATAGTAAACTGTGATTTTATTGATTTTATTGAATATTGTGCAGTTTCTTAGTGATAAAGATTTTTTATTGTACTTAAAAACAATTCCAGTGTGTTTAAAATCTTAAGTGTTAAAAAAAATCAGGTTTCCATTACACTCGGTAAAAGGTTTAATAAAGTTTTTCAGTGAGTTTGGCGTAAAAGTGTCTTAATACATCGAAATACACACAGGTCAGTATACAATCTATTCTACATGTAGTGTACAAACATTTGTTTTATATTGATTAAACTATAAATCTGTTCAGTGTAAAAATCATTTTAAGCCACTTCAGCTTAGCGAAATTCTCTAAAATATTACAAATATCCACTGATGAGTCCATGTAGGCAATGGACGAAAAACGTTTCTGGATAAGCCTGTTAATTGTTGCCTAAACGGCCATTTAAGCCTATTCTTGGATACTTTTATGAAACTTCAAGTGTATGTCCCATTTCAGAAAAACACTCTAAAGTTCCTCCAAAAAACCAAGAATTTTTAATTTTTGTTTTATTTTTTAACTAGGTTCTACAAATGTAACACATCTATTCTAACATTTTAAAGTTTTGCAAGAACGCATCTTAAGCAGGACCTATCTCGTTATGTACTTTTCCACTCACCCGTCCCTTACCCAGCCATTCATATGCTTGATTTGGGTTTTGTCACGATAAACTACTAATACGTCAAACAATTTTTTCTTTTGAATTTTTTCTTTTGAATTTTAATCATAATTTTATATTTTTTTCCAAAAAAAAGTTTATCCAACAAAAAAATCCCACATCAACCATCATCAAAAAAAACTACAAATTTTCGTAGTCATTTTTAAGGTCCAAACATAATGGGCTTGAGCTGGCTGCAGCTATTACCAAAATCCAACGCACAGCCAGCTCAATTTTTGTCAAATACTTAATTTGAAAATAATAAAGTTTGGATGGCTCGGTTATATATCAATTTTTTTATTTCATTTATTTAGAGATAATGTTAACATATAAGACTGTCTTTTAAATGCACTAAGAATTATATAATAACAACAAGTAATAAACAATAAATAAATTTACCTTAAAACTAACATTCAGTGAATTTACTAGATAAAAAACCTAAATTATTCTTATTCCAAAAGAAAATAAATAGCTTAAGAAAAAGATAGTGTTAAGAAAAGTGTTGAAAAATTTCATGCTGAAAGTTGCGTTTATTTTTAATTGTTTTTATTCTAACAGATTCTGATTGAGTTAACAAAGAAAAGTGTTAGAGTTCAGAGAATTGTACATAGGAATCAAATGACTGATGCGGTCGAACTTTTTGGGGCCATAAGCATACCTAACATCGCTATTAAAAGCATGTTGTGTCTTCAGTCTGGACCTGGAATCAAGTTAACTATACACAACATCTGAGTACGAAATGATTGCCACTATGAGTTGGAGTACTAACGTTTTCCTAGTATCGACAGGTACAAATGATGCAGTCCACCTCAGGTTCCGTAGGGTATAATGCGGCCCATACACAGTGCAACCAAAACAGATCTGTAGCAGGATTCCCAAACATGTAACGATGATCATAGTTGTCGTTATCGGTCATTGCGCATGCACAGTTTCATAGTAAATGACAGTTTTCGCTAGTTAGCTACAGCTACAATCGTCGTTAAGGCGTTTGGAAATCCCACAACTGAAAGTGTAACCTGGAAGCTTTTGACGTTTATCAGAATGAAGTCGCAGCGTGTGTGGCAAAATTTTTTAAAATATCGCTTTAACGTATCGTAAATCGTTAGTAACGTAGTCAAGCTAGAAAATTGTCAAAACTGCCTTAAGGGGGATGGGGGATAAGGTTTTTTGACTTTTTAACAATTTTTCTATTCTTTTATATGAATGCACAACATCTCAAAAATATTGTGTCCAAATTTGAAGTCGATCCTAACAAAGGGAAATATGAATTTTTAAGTAAGTGTACCTTTTAAGCATGGTAGAGTTATAAAATAGGGCCGACTCGCTTCCAACGAAGAGTGGAAAATGAAAAGGTTGGCTAGATGTCAAAATGACGAAGTTCGTAGAAACGTCAAATGAAATAAAAGTATGTTTTCAAATTGTAAACAGTATGGACCACGTGTGTTGATTTTGTGATTATTTGAGTGAAAATATTTTAAAAAAGAGTGTAAATAAAACTATAAAATGCCGAGAAAGTGTTCAATTTGTAAAAAAGCCTGTAAATATCCGGAATATGTCGCGAAAATCTTTTCGTCGTACAATTGAAAATGACGTGGACTTTCACGAATAACTTTGGGTCTCCGCATGATCATAATATTGAAGAGATCCCCATACTCTGCATCGCTATCTAGTTCGCAATCCCAATCAAAATCCATTTTAATTTTTTTTGTTCACAAAATATTTTCCAGAATTGTTTTGCAAAATTTTTCTGCAGAATGATAGCAGCTGTTTGCTATTGACGACTTAAGTATAACTCGCTAAGTATAACTTAAGTCACGCATTTTCCATACTTAAGTTCAACTTAAGTATGGCTGATGAAACGCATTTTCAGAGCTTATACTTAAGTTCAACTTAAGTATAGTTGGTGAAACTGGGCCTAAATTACCCAAATACAGTTATGGTGTTAATTTCATCATATTGCCAAATTTTGATTATTGTGCAAAAATTCTACATATGTGCAATACCGATTCAAAGAAGAGGCTTCAGGTTCTACAAAACAAAGCTATGCGTGCAATACTAAGTGCAATATTTATACTCCTACGCGTGTTATATGTTACAAATGATAATGCGGTTGAATGTAATGCAACGTATTGTTCTTAGAGTCCTTATATTTGTGTTCAATGTAAGACTCTTGGTATTTTCCCCTATTATTTCGCTACGCTCAGCTCTTATCCCCTAAAAATAGGCGTAGCTCGTTTTAATTTAAAAAAAGGACACACAACTGATTTTTAGCGTTTTTGTATGAGAAATCGTATGGGCGAAATGGGATTCACTATTTTTACATTATCTCGAGAACCGCTCATCCTATGTTGTACAAATAAGTTTTAAAACCCGTGCCATGACTAATCAAATACGCCCTAAAAATTTGAACAACAGCATTGGAACGGCTTAGAAGTGATGGAGTAACATACGGATACCATTAGATTTTTATACCTACCTATGAATGTAAAAAGAGAAAGTAATTTTCAAAGTTTTAAGAGGCTTACAATAGATTTTATAAAAATAAATTTTAATTCAATTTTTTAATATCTTGCTAATCATATAACTCATAAAAAATAATGTAAAAATGAATTTAAATTGTAAGAGTTTATTCTAACTAACAAATGAATTAATAATATTGATAACATGTAGACGCGGAACTTTTTTAGTCAAAAAATTGTTTGGAACGTATCTTGTCAATTTTTTTGTTTATGGGCATTTGAGACAAAAACTAATCGTGATGTATATTAAACTAAAATTATTGTGTTATCCTACAATGAACGTACAGAAGATTTATTCAATAAGCAATATTATATAAAAATGAAACTGAATTATTTTACGTGAACAGACAAGATTCCATAACGACTAGGATTAACAAATTTTTTTTTTACTAGAATATCAAAAAATTACCTTTATTTTGTCTATTGACACCACAAACAAGTCGATTTGAAGAAAAACATTGTGGCGAGCAACGGTTGCGGCGAAGAAAACGAACGCTCAAAGCGCCACCACGCGTTTTTTGGCTTCTTATGTAATGGAGTCACATCTTACAAATTTATAATACCGGCAGATGCCGTTACTTATATCAATTTCAAAGTTTTTAGACCTATAATTTCACTTTTCTGAGCCTGGGGTAACTAGTTACCCCGTGTGGCTGCTAAGGGTTAATTTTCAAAACAATCTTTACCACTTCATATTCTGCTGAAATGTCTTGAATACTTAAAGAACGAGGCGTTTTATTTTGATTTTGCTTAATTGTCAGCGCAAAGATTTTTTAAATTGTTTCATAAAACCTAAGGTGAAAGAGATGTCTTCAATTCAGCAGAAGAATATTTTATTTATGATTGCCTTTTTATAGCAATTGAGGCATTGCTTGCACAACTATAATTTTCTCATTTCTCAGGTAAAGTGTTCTTTTTACGTTAAATTAAATAAGTTGCGGTACTTAAAACTTATTTAATTTAACAAGGACAGGACAGGACGTATTCATAACAATAATGACAAACATTTAGAGGAGCTTGATTAACAAAAAGTTCATTTATTGCACTTGTAAATTTAATAGTAAAAATCTACTTTATCGTCAATATTAGAACAGAACCACATATATATTATTTCACGGTGTTTAAGATAGGTCACAAAAAAAAAAAAAACAACTGGAACTCAATCGACTAAAAGTTGTCATACGAAAACGAAACAGAACGAAACAGATTAATGTCAAGTGTGCAAAAATAATGTCATCGCCAGATAAAAAGTAAATTTAGTCAAACAAGAAAACAGTTGGAAGTCAGATACAATGTTAAACATTGTTGTCTATACAGATTTATCCAAAGCTTTTGATAATACAGGGTGAGTCTGTTAGAGAGGTCAATCCAAAAACCGGAGGTTCCTTGGGTCAATACAAGAAAAAAATTATATGGGAGGGGGTGGGGGGTCTATTTTCACTCCCCTCCGAGATAGGAGTAAAATAATGTAAAAAAGTCGAATTTTAAGGTAATATCACTTTTAGCGCAATAACTTTGAAAGTATGATAGCTTCGTAAGATTTAAGTGCAGTTTTGGAAACACAATTTAACAGGTCTAATAAAAAAATAAACAAATTAAAGTTAACTCGTTTGGTAAAAACAATTAAGCTGACCAAACTCAAAAAATAACGAATGCGATTTTCTCTAAAGTTTATCTAAAAAAAAAATTCAGTTTATTACGTATTTATGTTCTCTTAAGTGTTCTCTAAAACTTCCGAATACAAAGTTTTTACCTCAGGTCAACAGGTCATCTTTTTTTTGAGTTTTAATTTGTGCTTAAAATACCTATGTAAATTACAAAAGCTTACATTGATATGTAAACAATAGAAAAAACAAAAATTTACTTTGCAGTGTAATGTTTTTGTTGTAAAATTTTCAGTTGATTTTAAAACTAACGCTACTATTATAGTAAACAAAAATAAATTATAGTGTTATAACGGTTTTAAAAAATATCGGCATTCAACTCTCTTTTATTGTTGAGATAAAAACAGATGAGTTTTAGAAAACACTTAAGAGAACATAAATACGTAATAAACTGAATTTTTTTTTTAGATAAACTTTAGAGAAAATCGCATTTTTTGAGTTTGGTCAGCTTAATTGTTTTTACCAAACGAGTTATCTTTAATTTGTTTATTTTTTTATTAGACCTGTTAAATTGTGTTTCCAAAACTGCACTTACATCTTACGAAGCTATCATACTTTCAAAGTTATTGCGCTAAAAGTGATATTACCTTAAAATTCGACTTTTTTACATTATTTTACTCCTATCTCGGAGGGGAGTGAAATAGACCCCCCCCCCCTCCCATACAATTTTTTTCTTGTATTGACCCAAGGAACCTCCGGTTTTCGGATTGACCTCTCTAACAGACTCACTTTGTATTTCCCAAAGTATTTTAATTAAAAAACTTACTCATTTTGGTTTCTCTTCACTTATTCTTAAATGGTTTGCCTCTTATATATCAAATAGAATATGTTAGGTAAAAATTGATGATACTTATTCTAATCCTTTTGTTGCAACTACTGGTGTGCCACAAGGTAGCATACTAGGTCCTTTATTGTTTTTAATTTTCATTAATGATATATCGTGTTCGGTTGAATATGCTCAATGCCTAATTTTTGCTGATGACATACAAATTTTTCTTACTAATTGCATTCGTGAAACAAGTAGAAAATTAAGACTTTAGTGGATCACAGCAAGAATCACGATAAAAGGCTACTGATGAGTTGGTGTAGCGGCCAACGAAACAGCTGTCTAGTCTGCTATGTGATTGATACTCTATAAAGTATTGTTGTTGTTGGTTGTTGTTCCTTCAGTTGTTTTCTTCGGAAAGCAACATTGACCTTGAGCTCGATAAAATATAACCTTTAATAATTGAAAAATTATTGGAGTTATATAAACACATAAATTAAACTTATGAAAGAAGGTCGTAATTAATTTACAAATAAATTCTATGGCAGAGCCCGGCCGTTGAAAATATGATTATTTGTGTGTGTTTACACACAATAAATTAAAAATCTAAGTTTTCAAAAAAAAAAACAAATCTTCATGTCGTCATAGTTAATATCAGCTAATTGCTGAAGCTAAGATCGACTGTGAAATAGAAGAGCAACAACAAGTTGCACAACAAAAACCTTTGAGTATTTAGAAAAGCTTTGATCTATCTTCGAATAATAGAACATACTTTCCCTGAAGGTATGCTTCACAAATTAGAAGAACTTTAAGCTGCTTTCATATCATTTGTGTTCTCGTACCGCAATTCAGGGTAATTTACTAATTGCATTCGTGAAACAAGTAGAAAATTAAGAGCTTAGTGGATCACAGCAAGAATCACGATAAAAGGCTACTGATGAGTTGGTGTAGCGGCCAACGAAACAGCTGTCTAGTCTGCTATGTGATTGATACTCTATAAAGTATTGTTGTTGTTGGTTGTTGTTCCTTCAGTTGTTTTCTTCGGAAAGCAACATTGACCTTGAGCTCGATAAAATATAACCTTTAATAATTGAAAAATTATTGGAGTTATATAAACACATAACTTAAAAACTTATTAAAGAAGGTCGTAATTAATTTACAAATAAATTCTATGGCAGAGCCCGGCCATTGAAAATATGATTATTTGTGTGTGTTTACACACAATAAATTAAAAATCTAAGTTTTCAAAAAAAAACCAAATCTTCATGTCGTCATAGTTAATATCAGCTAATTGCTGAAGCTAAGATCGTCTGTGAAATAGAAGAGCAACAACAACTTGCACAACAAAAACCTTTGAGTATTTAGAAAAGCTTTGATCTATCTTCGAATAATAGAACATACTTTCCCTGAAGGTATGCTTCACAAATTAGAAGAACTTCAAGCTGCTTTCATATCATTTGTGTTCTCGTACCGCAATTCAGGGTAATTTACTAATTGCATTCGTGAAACAAGTAGAAAATTAAGAGCTTAGTGGATCACAGCAAGAATCACGATAAAAGGCTACTGATGAGTTGGTGTAGCGGCCAACGAAACAGCTGTCTAGTCTGCTATGTGATTGATACTCTATAAAGTATTGTTGTTGTTGGTTGTTGTTCCTTCAGTTGTTTTCTTCGGAAAGCAACATTGACCTTGAGCTCGATAAAATATAACCTTTAATAACTGAAAAATTATTGGAGTTATATAAACACATAACTTAAAAATTTTTCTTAAAGTTAAAAGTTCCTCGGAAATTTCTAATCTTAAATCTTACCTAAATTCTGTACATGGTGTGCAAGAAACGGTTTAGTTTTAAATATTGCTAAATGTGCAGTAGTTTCATATTATAAATCAGTTTGTCCTATTTTGACTTTATATCAACTAAATACTTTTGAACTTGATCGGGTTAATGTTTTTAAGGACCTCAGAGCAGTATTTGATTCAAAATTTACGTTTGTAAACCATTTGAATTATATTATCCCTAAAGCCTACCAAATGCTAGCTTTTATTCGTCGTAATAGTCTTAATTTTACTAATCCATATTAGCTAAAGTCACTTTTTACTTCATTTGTCCGCTCAAAATTAGAATACTCATCGTTTATATGGAGTCCGTTTTATGCCTCACATATTTTGCGACTAGAGCGTGTACAAAAATCATTTTTAAGGTTTGCTTTGAGTTTCTTGATTTTTGAGGAACCGATTCCATTCTATGATGCCCGTTGTGGTCTTTTACATTTGAAGCCTCTACATAAAAGAAGGACGTTATTATCATTATTATTAATTTATGATCTTATAGTTGGTACTACAGATTGTCAAGACTTATTAAGGCTAATACATTTTAATGTGCCATGTAGATTATTTAGACTTACGGATATGTTTTATTTAGGCACTTGCCGAACAAATTATGCATTCAATTCGCCTGTTAATAGAGCATTAAGTGAATTTAATAATAATTCAAAAATATGTAATATTGATTTTGACTCCTCAAAAGAGTCTCTTAAATGTTTATTACAAATATTTAGAGTTTATGTATCTTATGTACTTTAGGAATAATTCAGTCAGTAAGAATTGTTAATATTCATTGGCTTAGTGTAATAAATAAATAAATTAATAAATAAATAAAATATTCAAGAAGACAAGACTATCATTAGACGAAAAACAGGTAGGCATGGTATTATTTATAACAGAGAGACAGATGTAATATTATCACATACAGTGGCTCACAGCTTATTTCATGCAGTTCCAATTTAAAAATTTGTTGCAGTAGAATTTAAAACTAGGTAAGATATTGAAAAGATTTAAATTCCATATTTAAGAAAAATATTTATTGTTCAATTTAAAAACTTAAAAAATGCAAAAAATGTTTGTGATAACTTATAAACAAAAATTTTGAGAATACTGCTTAATTTCATGTCACAGCTTATTGCATGCACTTAAACTTATATCTTAATTTACAAAAATATTTAAAATTTTACATAAAAATCAATACTTAATAAATTAGCCCTTTGCATTTGTTATATCTTGATGTCTTTTTGGGATCGAATCTACAAGATTTTGAGAAGTTGCTGGGGAAATTTTGTTCTACTCTTCTATAATGATTTTTTAATATTTTCTTGTTGGAAATATCATGCTGCCGAATGTTTTTTTCCAAACATCTCCGACAAATTTTCAATAACATTCATGTCTGGGCTCTGTAGCAGAGGGTCCATTAAATTCGCGCAGTTCTAAATCGGCCAAGCATACACGATGCCAGATTCATACTTTGGGTCGTTGTCTTGGAAGAGACGGAATGTTTTTGGTATTCCAAGATGCTTCACTGTAGCTTTTAAGTTTTCTTTTTAATGCTCAGTATAAGGCTTCCACCATACGTATAACATGCTATCAGAGTCAAAAATGTCAAATTTAGACTCGTCCGAGAATGTAAAGCAGTTCCAGATGTCCGACTTTTATTGGTGAACTCTTTAGCAAAGGCAAGTCGATTCTGCTTGTTTTTTTTTTTTTGCTTATGAAAAACTTTTATGGCTACCATTAAAGTAGTGGTGTCGGAGCTAGCGGCGGACAGCTTCCGCACTGCACGACATACCTAGCCCTTGCTGTATCTCCATGACTAGGTTTGGAGACGTTAACTTTGGGTTCACCTTGATTTTATGTACAATAAATTGCTCATCCGCCTGGTTGAAAATATTTTTCTTTTATTCTTAACCAACAATCAGGATCTCCCTATAAATGAGAAGCATTGTGTTGATTTGGAGAACTGGTGTTAGTTAGTTGGAGGGTGGAAAGATGGAGTAGTAAATTTACACAGATTGAAACTGCCGGGCAAAACGCTCGCAGGCAGTTTGTTCCACAATTTTACTGAGCGACTGAAGAACGAATTATCCCGGTAAAGCGATGTTCTATTGGGCAAAGTGGCAATGGCAAAGGGATGGGCTTGGAGAGCTACCCGGATATGCCTAGGAAATACACGAGCTGGTGAATCCGGTCCAGAAGCTCCAAATATGATCTTGAAGCCCCTGACCAAATGTGCGAGTTGTACTTTATTTTCGGACCGTTTGTTTGTTGACACCAGATATTTCGTCTAATCTGTGTAGCGGAGCGGAAAAAACTCACGCGCAAATTTTAAAATTCAAACAAAATATTTAAATTTGGTTGCGTCTGGCGACGCTAAACGGCGGGCCGGCAAGTGAAGCAGCAGCCCTGGCTCGATATTTTGAGGGCTCACGGGAATGCGCCCCTGTGAATCCTGCACAGATTAATAGCCAGGGCGCCTGCTTCCCTCAGCCGACGCCACCGCTCCTGGTAAGGTGACTCGCAGACACGAGGTTGAACACGACTGCACGTGCTGGTTTACCATCACTAGCAATTCGGCGAGATATGGGGGGCTCGTTGTGGCCGTCCACGTGTACCCTCGCCTACAAATAATTTCACGTGCATAAAAAAAAATATCGTGTTGATGATTCAAACCAAGCAAACGGATCAGAAAAGAGAGAAAAAAAATATTTTGTACCAAAAAAAGGTTGGGTGCCCCTGGCTCAACCATCCAACTACCACTCTCGGGAGAGAAAGAAAAATTCTCCCCAAAGGCAACCATTCTCCTCGTGACCAAATAATTAGGACTTTAAGGGTACATTTCAATATTTATAATTCATTTAAATTTATTTGTTTTTGTGTCACTTAAGAAATATTTCAATAATCATATAAATAATAAAAGTGAAAAGAAAAAAACATGTACAGTTAGTTAAATAAAATTCAATGTTAAAATAATGGAGTCTTAACTCAACACCTACATTTATAACTAAATAAGTTTGATTAAGATTTCTCTGCTCTACATCATTGCTGCGACATACATAACATATACACGTATTTAAAGAAATATTTCAACATTTATTTGTACATGTTTCAATTTGACATGGTTTCTTTTAGTTCAGTTTTCAATTTAATTGATTGTGTGAATACAAATATTTTCAATAATATCTATTGTTTTTCTAGAACTTTTGCTTTTGTTGGCTAGTACTTTTTGGTTTTGTTTTTTTTTATCCACGGTGCATTCTACACTTTTACAACAAACAAAATCTTGGTTATAAATTGGTTAAATGTACCAAAAATTCAATTTATTTATATCTAATGATAATAATTACTTTTTTATATTTTATGTCAACGTTTGTTTTCTTTTTCTATGTTTTTTTAGCAAATTTACTTTAAGAGTAAAAAATTGCATTGTTTCTTTGAATGAAAGTAATATTTTTCTTTATGCATACATACTTCTATTTCATTCAGTTGCCAGAGTTTTTTCTGTATTCTACTCTAGTTTGAATTTTATAGTATTTATAGTATAAATAATTTTAATTTTAATAAAAATATAGTAATTTTATAGTATAGCATTTCGCTTAGCTTAAGTTTGAAGTTCTTGCATAATCCATGAGAAAAAACCAGCCAATCTTGTTGCGTGGCACAATCCATATGCGAAGGAACAAGTAGGCCAAAAAGCAGGCAATTTTGTTCGTGGCACAATCCAAAAACAAGTGAAGGAACAAGTAGGCCGAAAAGCAGGCAATTTTGTTCGTGGCACAATCCAAAAAGCGAACGATCAAGTGGGCCAACAAAGCAGCCAATTTTGTTCGTGGCACAATCCAAAAGGAAAGAGCCCGCCAATTTTGTTCGGTGGCGGAAATGCCCAAGATACTTTGGTACCGTTGGACATTTACACCACGCAACAAAACTACTGATGGTTCACTGTTTAGGGTATTTGCACGTCAGTCTGATCATTAGGGATATTCACACGGCTCACACTCCATGAGACCCTTTCCGTCCCTGCAACGTCCGAATAGAAATAATCATCACCGACGCATGCGAAGTGTGACAACTGGCCAATAATTGTGACAGTTTCCGAAAACCAACACTGTCAGATTCGGGTTAAGGGAAATGTGAGAATTCAATTCAACAGAAATGCCAGAAGTTTAGTGACAGGAAATGTCACATTTAATTAAGAGGGAAACGTCAATTTTAAATGCAAAGAGAAATTTCAAACTTGTATAAAACAGAATGTCAGATTAAAGTGAAGGTAATTGTGAGAATTTAATTCAAAAGAAGAGAAAGAAAAGAAAAAAAAATCTGATATAAAAACTACTATACTGTCCGCTGTCAAGATGACTTCTTCGCTGTCAAAGGAAAAGGGTTAACTGTCCAAGCACAAAGTGTCAAAAATAAGTGCAAGAGATATAGCAGATGTTAATAAACAAGAGATGTTAAAAAAATAAAATCTTAAACTGTCAGCGATGTAGCACTGTCAGAGCTTAGTAACTTAAAAGTGTCAGGTTTGTATGAGAATGCTGTTAGATTTGAATAAATTAAAAATGTGAAATACTAATGTAAAAAAAATGAGTGTCAGAATTTTGTAAAAATGACCACGCAACACCACTTGCAACAGCAGCAGTACAGCCACCACGCAACGCCACTTGCAACAGCAGCGGCGCACGCACTTTCCCTTGCAACAGCAGTGGTGCACACACCAACATCCTCACTATCGACACCAACAAGTGCAACAGCATCAACCACTGCAACAACAGTAGCGGCAAAGCGCCGACAACAACATCAACGACAACAACATCAACGGCAACAACAGCAACGGCAGCAGCCCAGGACAACAGGTTTTTCTTGTATTTCCTTTTAATTTTTTTTATTAAATTAACCGGGAAATAATCAAGTTACTGTCTGGCGAATAAATTTCGAGTTATAACTTTTATATATTTTTTAGAAATAATAATATTACGTTCTATATTTATTAAGAGGGCAAAGCATTGAAAAGTTCTGCTAGTACTCTATTTAAAGGCATTTTTTTTTATACAAAAAGTAAATTTAGAAATTGTTTCCATTCTCTTATAATAATTTCGTTTGTTTTTTTTTATCGCATAATCGCTAGCTCGTATTTTGTGGCGTTTTTTTTTTATGCAACAATGTTTTTCTAACACGCTCCAACAGAGATTCTCGCGCTTTACAAATGGATGTTGTGTAGCGTGTAACACCCACACACACACACACACACACCTAAACATAAACAATATAACTAAACATAATTAATAAATAAAAAATAATTTTTTTTTAAAAAAAAAGAATCTCATACGTATTACACCTTTTTTCAAATAGACTGAAAAAGTAAAAAATTTGCAAAAAGCTGAATACCGAATATTTTACATTGAAACATTTTGTAATTTTAATTTTATTATTTTTCTTTTGTATGCATGCTAAAAAAAAACATATACACATATTGACTGCTAATAAATAATAAATCTTAAAATTGAATAAATTTTGAACAAACTCTACACAAATACGTGCCTTTTGAAACATTTTGAAATTATAAAACAGACCAAAAATATTTATTTCTTATATAGGAAAAGAAACAAACGAACAGTTCGGAGTACAAATAAGTCTTTTGTTGTGAATACTGAAAACAAGCGCAGGGCAATGCAATATTTTTGAAACAATTTTCGATTTTAAGAGTCGAAAAAAAAAAATTTTTGAAATAAATTTCTGGTCATATATTAATACAACAATTCAATGCATGAAAAAAATTCTCAGTGATGCGTATTTGTTTATGAATTTGATTATATTCGAAAAAAATAAATATGCACCACTCATAATTTTTCAAAAGTAATGTTGTTCATTTATTTAAAAAAAAATTGCAATGCATAAAGTTGTAATCAAAAAACTTTTTATATTCTAATTTTTAAGTTTTTAAATAAAATCAACTGATGTGTAGAATTTCTACACATTCTAAGAAGGAGTGTATTTTATTTACAAGAAAGACTGTCATTTATCTTAAAAGTTGTGTATAAAATGTCATAACAGTAAAGCTCAAAATACCCGCTGAGTGAATTCTCAACAATAATTATTCTTCTCAGCGTGCATTTTTAGCTCGTAACTTCTAAGACTACACTGAAAAAAAAGCTCAAAAATAAAAATTTAAATCGATCTTGTTTTATAAATTGCAGAAATACAACAACAATTTAAACAGCAAACAACAAACATTAAAACAACAACAACAATCTTATGACTTACATTTTACCTTGTTATTTCCTGAATACTTAAAAAAAACAACCTTGATAAATGTACAAAATTCGCAGAGTTATAAATAAATGCACCTTCAAACAACCAAACAAACATATAAAAGAAAGAAAAAAAAATGTGTCAAGAATGTGAAAAAAATAAGAAAATTAAAATTCAATATCTTTCATATGAACTAATAAATAGCTACGCTAGTTGGCCAAAATAAGCGGAAAATTCCAATTTATCGCAAAGAAATATTAAAAAGAAACCCACATTTTTGACTTGTCTTAGTTGTTTTGGTGTATTTAATTTTCAAAAAAAAAAAAAAAAAAAATTAAAAATTATGCCTTTTGAAATTCGAGCATATTTTGATTAGATTGAGATACTAGCAAATACCTTTATGTGCTTAAACGTATCCTTAGATTTTTCTATTATATGGAATTGTAATGTTTACACCCAACAAACCATATATATAATTCTTAAGGACAGAGCCTTGCTAAATTTGTTAACCGGAATTAATGTAAATTTTACGTAAATTTAAAGCATAAATAGATATTAATTATAATATAATGTAATAAATTAAGTGAACTTGTAAAAATGACACTTTAAGTTCTCATTGTTTGGTCTAAGGAGTGATTTGGATGCGTTAGGGGAGGACTAACTACTTCGCCCCGTGGTCCTCCATGGTAGGGAGGGATGTGTGGGTTGAGCCTGAACATCTGGCTCGAGTGTTGGTTGGTGGATGGGTGAGCCAGGGGCTCCCAACCTTTTCCATATTTTTTTTTCTCATAATTTAATTTTCTCTCGTTTCAGGTCCGGTAACTTTGTCATTTGTTGGTACAAATCTCGACGCGATATTTTTTTTTTCATGCACGTGAAATATTTGTACGGCAAAGGTACGCGGACTTGGCCACCACGAACCCCCCATCACTCCCGAACTGCTAGCACATAGGCTAACCAGCACGTGCAGTCGTGGCCAACTTCGGGTCCGCGGGTCACTTGACCAGGGGCGGTGGCGTCGGCCAGGGTAAGCAGGTGCCCTGACAATTTTTTGTTCTCTGTGCTGTGGTCACAGGGGCGCATGCACCGTGCGCCCTCAAAAGGTACAAGTCAGGGCTGCTGCTTCCATGGTCGGCCTCACCGCTCAACGTTGCCAGACGCGTTTATTTTTGTTTCTTTTGAATACGGCCGCGGCTCATTTCCGTTCCGCTACAGCATTCTTAAATAAACATCCATTTTTCACACCAAAATGTTTACTTTCTAAAAATTTGTTACGATAAAAGACAGAAAAATGTATCTGTTATTCTGTTGTCATTCATAACAGATTTCATAGCAGATTTTGCAATGCCGAATACCAATTTAAGATTTGGATGCCGAATAGTAATTTAAGATTTTGTAAAAGATTTTTTGACAGTTCGTAAAATCTGCTATGATTCATAACAGATTTCATATAAGATTGTCGTACAGAATACGAATTTTGGTCTCTTAACAGATATGGGAAATCACACCAGAATTTTTTCATAACAGATTGTGCCGAATAGGCCCAATTATCAGTTGAGATATTGAACATTCTTTCATGACATTCGATATGTTTTTGAAGCAGACGATGTGCTGCAAGACAATTTGCATGCTGGCCAAAGCTTCATGTCGGTGGCACCTTCTATCGCACGTTTTTGATAAAATGGCCAAACCAAGCAATGGCGAGCTTGGCAAATGGACGGAGAGAACTGCAATAACTTTTTGCTAACATAACACGGCACAATTAATTGCAATAAATATTTATTTACACTTAATTCGCACAAAAAACAATACAAAATATAACACATCATAACCTAGCAACTCAAGCAAATTATACAATTTGAAAACTATGTACAGTTCCGATCTTTCGCTCACAATTTTTTGACAGAATGCAAGTAATTCTTGGTGTTTTAAAAAACTCACTAACACATTATTGCACCCTGGCTATCACCTGTTTTATTATAAAATGGTGAAAAGACGAGCGCTAAATTGGCTACGTTGCTGGAACTGTCAAAAATTTTGGCAACGCTCGGAGGGGAAATTCAGAGGTCGAACTGATCTATAAAAAACTATAACTTATGGTACATAATGATCATTACAAGTGGAACTGAACGAGATTCCAACGTTGGTCGGCCAAGCCCATAATAGTGAGTAAAATCAAAGTATGGCATCTATTGTTTACTACAGAACCTATGAAGGATCTTTGATTTCATCCAGTGATTTCTGAAAAGGATTTCAGCATTGCCTGGTGAAACCAAAAACAAATTGCAAGATCAAAGTATGCCAACCAAAAGGTAATATTTTTTCCAATTTTTTGGTATAAATGCTCTTTCCGGGAATTATTTAGTATAAATTATGAGCTGAACAAATTATTTCATCTAATTTGCCCTGGACAAGGTTTCAGAGTTGCTTGGCCAAACCCATAATAGTGTGTAAAATCAAAGTATGCATTTTATGGCAAATATTTTTTCCGACATTTTGGTGTGAATGTCATTTCAAGGAATTATTTAGTATAGAAGCTATAAAGGATCTTTTATTTCATCCTGTGATTTCTGGAAAGGATTTCAGCGTTGCCTTGTGAAACCATAAATAGTGTGCAAGACCAAAGTATGCTAAACAAAAGGTAATATTTTTGCCGATTTTTTGGTATAAATGCTTATTCCGGGAATAAGTTAGTATAGCAATTATGAGCTGAACAAATTATTTCATCTAATTTGCCCTGGACAAGGTTTCAGCGTTGCTTGGCCAAACCCACAATAGTGTGTAAAATCAAAGTATGCCATCTTATGGAAAATATTTTTTCCGACATTTTGGTGTGAATGTCATTTCTAGGAACTATTTAGTATAGAAGCTATAAAGGATCTTTTCTTTCATCCTGTGATTTCTGGAAAAGATTTCAGCGTTGCCTGGTGAAACCATAAATAGTGTGCAAGACCAAAGTATGCCAAACAAAAGGTAATATCTTTGCGGATTTTTTGGTAAATGTGCTCTTTCCGGTAATTATTTAGTATAGAAGATATTAAACAAACGTATAATTCATCATTGTTTCTTTAGAGCATTATATTGTATATCATATTAGTCAAATCATTTGAACAACTTCGCGTTTGCGAAATAAATTCTACAATTTTGTTTTGAAACCATAAACAAAGTGCAAGATCAAGGTATGCCAAACAAAAGGTAATATTTTTGCCAATTTTTTGGTATAAATGCTCTTTCCGGGAATAAGTTAGTATAGCAATTATGAGCTGAACAAATTATTTCATCTTATTTGCCCTGGACAAGGTTTCAGCGTTGCTTGGCCAAACCCACAATAGTGTGTAAAATCAAAGTATGCCATCTTATGGCAAATATTTTTCCCGACATTTTGGCGTGAATGTCATTTCTAGGAATTATTTAGTATAGAAGCTATAAAGGATCTTTTATTTCATCCTGTGATTTCTGGAAAGGATTTCAACGTTGCCTGGTGATACCATAAATAGTGTGCAAGACCAAAGTATGCCAAACAAAAGGTAATATTTTTGCCGATTTTTTGGTATATGGGCTCTTTCCGGGAATTATTTAGTATAGAAGATATTAAACAAACGTATAATTCATCATTGTTTCTTTAGAGCATTATATTGTATATCATATTAGTCAAACCATTTGAAAATCTTCGAGTTTGCGAAATAAATTCTACATTTTTGTTCGATCTGTTTATATAACTTCTCTGGGTTGGAAAATAATTTCTTGTTAGATTCGCGCCTGATCGAAACCGTACGCGTCCAGCGCAGCATTCGCAATTAAAAATATGATATTTATTATATCATATGCTTGATATAATAAAGATTTATTGTTTAAACATTAAAAACTAGCATTTTTATTGAAAAAAAAATCCTTCATAAAAAAATTTATCCTCACCCAGTGATCGAACCCACGACCCGTGGGTTGCGAGTATTTTCCTTATAGTCTACTCCACGGAGCCCTCCAACCTGCGACGTTCGAAGTTTACAGATATATTTTTAAGATTAATTTATTTAAAGCTATGTTATTAACCTAGCTATATTATGAAAAATAAACATAAGAAAAAATCTACCTAAAGTAAATATATAATTAATAAAATTAATTACAGAAATCTTTAAATAATTTAATTGTATTTACAGGTCAAAAAATGTTGACCTTCAAGCTTGCATTCCAATGAGTCATAATTTTGTGTGCTTTGTAGCTGTGTACAGAACGTGTCACCTTGAAAAAGTTTCGTCAATTTTTAAAAAGACAGGGTTGCAGAAATAAGAAATAAGAAACATACAATATTAATAAAAGTATCCAATAGGAGTTATACAAGATATTTTGGAGTAACGCATGTTTTTAAAAATATGCCACTAAAATCATCCAGTTAAAAATAAAAACTTAATTCTTATCGCTATTGATTTATCTATTATTTTAAGTTGTATATATATTAATTTTTTAATTATGTATAAATTAAAATTTGCATGTTTTAAAGTACTTTAAAAAAAACCAAATCAACAAATTAATTATCCAGAGGATATATATAACGAATATTCATAGACATATGCATGCATTAGCATACTAATTTTTTGTTACAGAAATAATAACCAACTTAAAATTATTATTTTGTATAGTTGTTATTATTTCATTCTTCTTTGGCTTACCAGGAAAACATCTGATAATGGCATAATATAACATTAGGCCTTTTTTAAATCAGTATTTTATTAGATTTATTAAAAATAGCGAAATATCCATTTCAGCCCTAGAAAGGGCTTTGACCGAGCTTCTTAATTAATCTCCTTGAAAAGACTTTGACCGAGCTTCTTATCATTAATTGTGTTGTGCGTGTTGTGAAATGTTTGAACACAAATGATCGATAACTGGACTTACAGGTTTTATGCCGACTCCGAACGGCTATGTTCTCCAGAAACTTTGCATGGCAGTTTTTTTAAACTCTGAGGTTATCAAGACCCATCTGATAATTTTCAGCTCATTTTGGCACCGCAATCATATTAAGATAAAGATTTGCAGCTCTTGATTAATGAGGCAGTTCGAACCGAACTCGCAAAATTGAATTTAAACCAAGTCAGACATACTCCGCACGGAACAACGCCACATCCTGTTCCGTCGCAGGGTCTCCAACAGGCGCGAGCATCAATGCCTGTTGCAAATAACCACCAATATTTAAATTATCAACAAAATCATCTTCACCAGGCTCCACTTCCAGATGTCGGATACGATCGAGGATATCCTCACGGCTTTCCAGGTCCTCCGCCACCGAATCAGCAGGTGGCAGTGGTGTTCCAGGTTGGTCCTCGCACTTTGTGTTGGCAGAGAGTGTTGCCAGCAAAATTTCCAACTGGAAAATTACATTCAGTGGTAAAACTGATGCGCTGACCATCGATAAATTTATTTATCAGGTACACTCTCTGACAATGCAGAGTTTTGCGGGGAGACTTTGGAGCGCTAGCTGACCATGCACACCTGTTATTCGTGGGCAAGGCCTTGGACTGGTTCTGGCGGTTCCATCGAAGTGTCACCCGCATCGAATGGACACCACTATGCGCTGAGCTTCGAAGCCAATTTACTGACCACCGAACCGATCTCGACATCATGGATTTAGTGCGCAGTCGCAAGCAAAAGTTCGATGAGAAATTTGACGAATACTATGAGGCAGTCTTGCAGCTTACAGACAAACTGCAAAGGCCTCTTGATTCTCAAGCCCTGTTGGAGATTTTGCGACGAAACTTAAGGCTAGATGTCTCCGAGCTGACATTCGAATCTGGCCACACTGACACCAACACAACACCTAACGCATCTGATAATACTTTTTTAGATTTTCAACCTGCCCCTCATTAACTTCTGAGGAGGCATGCCAAACTAAGGCAATACCAGATGTAACAAACGTTAAAATTCAAATTTTGAAACGCTAATAAACGGCTTCTAGTGCGCCACAGAGGATGTTTAAGCCTTTGCATGTGCGATGGCAATAAAATAACGCTACTCGCAGACGGATTCTTCAGAGCGAGGGCTCCAGCCAAACAAAAAATAAAAGAAAGCAGCGATCAACTGCAAGATTGAGGCAATTTTGGAACAAGGTCAGAGCCTTGAGAAAATTCGCGTGCTCGGCGGTCTTGTCGGCTGCTCCCGAGAATGATGTTCGTCCCTACGCACCGGTCTCATTAGCCGGCTAGACGTTAGTAGGGTTAATCGATACTGGTGCTACTGTCAGTTGCATTGCCAACAATTTGGCACAAAGACTGTTGTCTAATAAGCAACTGAAGTGGCAAAGGTATGCGATTGATCTGAAAACGGCGGACGGGACGAGTCATTCTTCGGCGGGAGTACTCGACACCACCATCACCTTTCGAGGAGTCACCAAACCACTCAGGTTTTGATCGTTCCAACTTTGTCTCAAGACTTGTATTTGGGAGTTGATTTCGTTAAAGCTTTTGGCTCGTCAGCAAGCTAGGCTGAATGCAACAATTTTAAATTTTCCATCTTTTTCTGAAGAGTGCTTAGGCCGCACTCGTTTGATTAGTCACGTCATTGACGTAGGAAATGCAAAGCCAGTCAAACAAAGGCATTTTTCTGTTTCTCCTGGTGTCGAAAAACTTCTTTTCGCTGAAGTCGATCGCATGTTGGCACTTGGTGTTATGGAGGGGTCTCAAAGCGCTTGGTCATCTCCTGTGGCTTTGATCGTCAAACCAAATAAAGTGAGGTTATGCCTCGACGCGCGCAAGGTCAATGAGGTCACTGTGAAGGATGCTTATCCTTTGCCGCTCATTGACGGAATCCTCAGTCGGCTTCCAAAAGCTCAATTTATTTCGAGCTTGGATCTCAAGGACGCCTTCTGGCAGATTTCGCTGTAGCGTCAAGGGATAAGACAGCCTTCACAGTGCCTAATCGACCATTGTACCAGTTCGTTACAATGCCTTTCGGCCTATGTAATGCGCCACAAACGATGTCCCGTTTGATGGACAAGGTCATACCTGCTCACTTACGAACGAAGGTTTTTGTCTATTTAGACGATTTATTGCTAATCACCGAGACGTTTGACGATCACTTATCTTTGCTTCAGGAGGTAGCCCTGTGCATGAGACATGCTTGTCTAACCATCAATATTGAATAAAGCAAATTCGTTATCTTGGTCACGTAAATGGGCATGGAACCATAAGTACCGATCCAGAAAAAGTGAGAGCAATTCGAGATTTTCCCTTGCCTAAAACTGTTCGACAACTTCGTCGTTTTTTTGGTGTTTGCGGATGGTACCGACCATTCGTACTCAATTACGCTTCCATTTCAACACCTTTGACCAACATGTTGCAAAAAGCGAAAAAATTTGTTTGGACTGATGAGTCGATAGCCGCGTTTGAGGCCCTCAAAAATAGCCTTTATAGTGCATCAGTGCTTCACAGTCCTGATTTTTCTCGTCCGTTTTCCATCCAGTGCGATGCATCTCAATATAGAGTCGGAGCCGTGTTGGCTCAGCGCGATGATGAGGGTAATGAAGTCCCAATTGCGTACATGTCGCATAAGTTTAACCAAGCGCAAAGAAACTATACTATTTCGGAAAAAGAACGACATGAATTCGAAGTGATCACCGATCACGCATCTTTAAGATGGTTGATCGTTGAAACTGCAAGGTTTCAAATTTAACATTCTTCATCGCAAAGGTAGCCAAAACGTTGTTCCCGATTCTTTATCGAGAGTGCATTCGCATTCGAGAGAATTCGACTGCAATCTAGACAGTTTAAGATTTTTCTTCAGCACCTTTTAAAACTGAGAATTATCTAAAACTGTTCAATGAATTCCAAAAATGTGACAGTCAGCAGCCGGACATTCAGGTAGTAGACGATTTAATTTACAAGCGGTGTGAATTTGCCAGTGGTGATCCCACTCAAGAAGAACAGTCATGGAAACTCTGGGGGCCGGAGGAGTTGAGAATGTCTCTCATTGTTGAAGCTCACGATCACCCAATGAGTTCCCATGGTGGGATTCGCAAAACATTGACCCGTTTAAAAATGTTGTATTTTTGGCCACGAATGGCAAACAAGTACGTGATTACGTTCTAGCTTGTGAAGTCTGCAAAATGACCAAGGCTCCTAACTTCATACTTTGTCCGCCTATGGGACAACAGCTTACTTCGGTACGAATCTTTCAGAGACTCTACGTGGACCTTTTAGAGCCTTACCCAAGGTCACGCTCAGGGAACGTGGGTTTCGTGATTGTGCTTGACCACCTTTCAAAATTTCACTTCTTAGAACCCATTCGTACGTTTACCACTAAGAAAATCGTTGAATTTCTGGAAAAGCGAATTTTCTCTATTTTTGGCGTTCCAGAACTATTACGACGGACAATGGAGTTCAGTTTAAATCTAATAAATTTAAAGATTTATTGTATCTTTATGGTGTAACGCATAATCTTACGGCCAATTATTCTCCTCAAGCCAATGCTGTAGAACGCGTAAATCGTTCAATAATAGCCGCGATTCGTGCGTATATTCATCCTGACCAAAAGGATTGGGATGAATCATTGTTTGCGATAAGCGCAGCTCTCCGCAGCTCAGTTCACTCTTCATCTGGTTTTTCGCCGTATTTTGTTGTTTTTGGACAAAATATGATTTGTCATGCAAAAAACTTATGAACTTCTACGGAAGTTAAAACTATTGGAAGATCCAACGGCTGAAACTACGCCTGAAGAGAGAACTGAGCTGATTCGAGAGCAAGTGCAATGAACTTGCGAGAGGCATATGAGAAGAATGAGAGGCTGTATAATATGCGTTCACGACCAGTGAGTTTTGAGGTTGGTCAGGTCGTGTATCGAAGAAGTTTTGCCCAAAGGAAGGCATCGGAGCATTTTAATGCTAAGTTTGCGAACGTTTTTGAAAAAGCTAGGGTCATGAAGAAAATGGGTTCGGCGTACTATGAGCTGGCTGATATGGCTAATACACGGCTGGGGGTGTTTCACGCTAAAGACATTAGGGGATAGTGCCTTCAGTCCTTGTAACAAGTGTTCAACTTGTTCCGAAGAACTGTTTTGTAACGGCACGCTAAGTGGTGGGTTCTGGCTTTCATGGTGAAGGTCGCAACATTCAGGTCAGGATTCGCTATGGCTGTGTCGTATGCTAACATGAGTGACATACTGCGTATGCCACTGCGGACGCGTTTGAGGTGTGACAGCTGACAGATGACTTTGACAGCTGACACTTTGACTTTGACGGCTGACACTTTGTCAGCTGACACTTTACACTTTGACTGTTACCATTTTGTTTTGACATCTGACCTACGTGCTAATGTGACATCTGACAGTTCGTGTATTTCAAAACAGACGGTGTACCATTTTTACTTCATGTAATTCTGACATGACATTTCTTCAAAATTCTGACTACTCTTTCAGAAGTATTGACAGTTAACACTTTTCTTTTGACCGCTGAGACCTGGACTTTGACAGCTGACATTTTGACTTTTACAGTCATCCCATTAAGTGACAGTTGACGTTTTACTGTGACAGCTGACAGATTACTTTGACAGTTATTGTATTCAATACGGACAGTATACCATTGTTATTTATGACATTCTTATTTCATTTGACATCTGACATTTCCTTCTCTCGAGCAAATCGACCTTTTTCGTTCTTGTATAAATCTGACATTTTATCTCTTACCCCATTCTGACAGTTTTTATTTAACTCAGACAGCTGTCGCAGGTCCTGTCCAGCGGTCGCACTTCGAACGCGTGAGCCTTGTTATCCATACGCAAGTGTGTCACACATGTAAAGTTCGAAGAGCACTCCTCAGTAAATGTTATAAAGTTTAAGCACACCCTCAGCTATGGTTCTCAAGTTTTGGAACGCTCCCTGGCGACATATTTGCCAATTGTTAAAGAAAATTGGCAAATGACAAAACTTCCGCCAAAAAGAAAATTCTTTCTGGAATACTTCGTGGCGAGTGGCATCAACAGAGCCAACACCATCAGCATCAGCAAAGGCCCCATCACCAAACCTGACAGCGTAGCACAGGAGTGCCCAGGTAAGTTCTGTGTAAGTCGATTCTTGATGGTGTCGCAAACCATGTCTTCCAATCCAGCAGCATAAGCGGCGCCAACATCCACCACCGCAACAGCCACAGCAGCAGCATAGCACCACGCACCGCAAGCATCGTCACTTGCAACGGCAGCGGCGCCCGCATCATCACTTGCAACAGCAGCGGCGCATACCATAGCAGCCACTTGCAACAGCAGCGGCGCATACCATAGCAGCCACTTGTACAGCAGTGGCGCCCGCATCAACACTTGCAACAGCAGCGGCGCATACCATAGCAGCCACTTGCAACAGCAGCGGCACACGCACTTTCCCTTGCAACAGCAGTGGCGCCAACATCCACCACCGCATCAGCACAGCCACCACGCAACGCCACTTGCAGCAGCAGTGGCGCACCCACCAACCGCCTCAACAGCAGCGGCGCACACACCAACATCCTCACTATCGACATCAACAAGTGCAACAGCATCAACAACTGCAACAACAGTAGCGGTAAAGCGCCGACAACAACATCAACGGCAACAACAGCAACGGCAGCAGCTTTATTTCCTTTTCAGTTTTTTTATTAAATTAGCCGGGAAATAATCAACTTACTGTCTGGCGAATAAATTTCGAGTTATAACTTTTATATATTTTTTAGAAATAATAATATTACGTTCTATATTTATTAAGAGGGCAAAGCATTGAAAAGTTCTGCTAGTACTCAATTTAAAGGCATTTTTTTTATACAAAAAGTAAATTGAGAAATTGTTTCCATTCTCTTATAATAATAATTTCGTTTTTTTTTTAACGCATAATCGCTAGCTCGAATATTGTGGCGTTTTTTTTTTATGCAACAATGTTTTTCTAACACGCTCCAACAGAGCTTCTCGCGCTTTAGAAATGGATGTTGTGTAGCGTGTAACACCCACACACACACACACCTAAACATAAGCAATATAACTTAACATAATTAATAAATAAAAAATAATTTTTAAAAAAAAAAAGAATCTCATACGTATTACACCTTTTTTCAAATAGACTGAAAAAGTAAAAAATTTGCAAAAAGCTGAATACCGAATATTTTACATTGAAACATTTTGTAATTTTAATTTTATTATTTTTCTTTTGTATGCATGCTAAAAAAAAACATATACACATATTGACTGCTAATAAATAATAAATCTTAAAATTGAATAAATTTTGAACAAACTCTACACAAATACGTGCCTTTTGAAACATTTTGAAATTATAAAACAGACCAAAAATATTTATTTCTTATATAGGAAAAGAAACAAACGAACAGTTCGGAGTACAAATAAGTCTTTTGTTGTGAATACTGAAAACAAGCGCAGGGCAATGCAATATTTTTGAAACAATTTTCGATTTTAAGAGTCGAAAAAAAAAAAATTTTGAAATAAATTTCTGGTCATATATTAATACAACAATTCAATGCATGAAAAAAATTCTCAGTGATGCGTATTTGTTTATGAATTTGATTATATTCGAAAAAAATAAATATGCACCACTCATAATTTTTCAAAAGTAATGTTGTTCATTTATTTAAAAAAAAATTGCAATGCATAAAGTTGTAATCAAAAAACTTTTTATATTCTAATTTTTAAGTTTTTAAATAAAATCAACTGATGTGTAGAATTTCTACACATTCTAAGAAGGAGTGTATTTTATTTACAAGAAAGACTGTCATTTATCTTAAAAGTTGTGTATAAAATGTCATAACAGTAAAGCTCAAAATACCCGCTGAGTGAATTCTCAACAATAATTATTCTTCTCAGCGTGCATTTTTAGCTCGTAACTTCTACGACTACACTGAAAAAAAAGCTCAAAAATAAAAATTTAAATCGATCTTGTTTTATAAATTGCAGAAATACAACAACAATTTAAACAGCAAGCAACAAACATTAAAACAACAACAACAATCTTATGACTTACATTTTACCTTGTTATTTCCTGAATACTTAAAAAAAACAACCTTGATAAATGTACAAAATTCGCAGAGTTATAAATAAATGCACCTTCAAACAACCAAACAAACATATAAAAGAAAGAAAAAAAAATGTGTCAAGAATGTGAAAAAAATAAGAAAATTAAAATTCAATATCTTTCATATGAACTAATAAATAGCTACGCTAGTTGGCCAAAATAAGCGGAAAATTCCAATTTATCGCAAAGAAATATTAAAAAGAAACCCACATTTTTGACTTGTCTTAGTTGTTTTGGTGTATTTAATTTTCAAAAAAAAAAAAAAAAAAAATTAAAAATTATGCCTTTTGAAATTCGAGCATATTTTGATTAGATTGAGATACTAGCAAATACCTTTATGTGCTTAAACGTATCCTTAGATTTTTCTATTATATGGAATTGTAATGTTTACACCCAACAAACCATATATATAATTCTTAAGGACAGAGCCTTGCTAAATTTGTTAACCGGAATTAATGTAAATTTTACGTAAATTTAAAGCATAAATAGATATTAATTATAATATAATGTAATAAATTAAGTGAACTTGTAAAAATGACACTTTAAGTTCTCATTGTTTGGTCTAAGGAGTGATTTGGATGCGTTAGGGGAGGACTAACTACTTCGCCCCGTGGTCCTCCATGGTAGGGAGGGATGTGTGGGTTGAGCCTGAACATCTGGCTCGAGTGTTGGTTGGTGGATGGGTGAGCCAGGGGCTCCCAACCTTTTCCATATTTTTTTTTCTCATAATTTAATTTTCTCTCGTTTCAGGTCCGGTAACTTTGTCATTTGTTGGTACAAATCTCGACGCGATATTTTTTTTTTCATGCACGTGAAATATTTGTACGGCAAAGGTACGCGGACTTGGCCACCACGAACCCCCCATCACTCCCGAACTGCTAGCACATAGGCTAACCAGCACGTGCAGTCGTGGCCAACTTCGGGTCCGCGGGTCACTTGACCAGGGGCGGTGGCGTCGGCCATGGTAAGCAGGTGCCCTGACAATTTTTTGTTCTCTGTGCTGTGGTCACAGGGGCGCATGCACCGTGCGCCCTCAAAAGGTACAAGTCAGGGCTGCTGCTTCCATGGTCGGCCTCACCGCTCAACGTTGCCAGACGCGTTTATTTTTGTTTCTTTTGAATACGGCCGCGGCTCATTTCCGTTCCGCTACAGCATTCTTAAATAAACATCCATTTTTCACACCAAAATGTTTACTTTCTAAAAATTTGTTACGATAAAAGACAGAAAAATGTATCTGTTATTCTGTTGTCATTCATAACAGATTTCATAGCAGATTTTGCAATGCCGAATACCAATTTAAGATTTGGATGCCGAATAGTAATTTAAGATTTTGTAAAAGATTTTTTGACAGTTCGTAAAATCTGCTATGATTCATAACAGATTTCATATAAGATTGTCGTACAGAATACGAATTTTGGTCTCTTAACAGATATGGGAAATCACACCAGAATTTTTTCATAACAGATTGTGCCGAATAGGCCCAATTATCAGTTGAGATATTGAACATTCTTTCATGACATTCGATATGTTTTTGAAGCAGACGATGTGCTGCAAGACAATTTGCATGCTGGCCAAAGCTTCATGTCGGTGGCACCTTCTATCGCACGTTTTTGATAAAATGGCCAAACCAAGCAATGGCGAGCTTGGCAAATGGACGGAGAGAACTGCAATAACTTTTTGCTAACATAACACGGCACAATTAATTGCAATAAATATTTATTTACACTTAATTCGCACAAAAAACAATACAAAATATAACACATCATAACCTAGCAACTCAAGCAAATTATACAATTTGAAAACTATGTACAGTTCCGATCTTTCGCTCACAATTTTTTGACAGAATGCAAGTAATTCTTGGTGTTTTAAAAAACTCACTAACACATTATTGCACCCTGGCTATCACCTGTTTTATTATAAAATGGTGAAAAGACGAGCGCTAAATTGGCTACGTTGCTGGAACTGTCAAAAATTTTGGCAACGCTCGGAGGGGAAATTCAGAGGTCGAACTGATCTATAAAAAACTATAACTTATGGTACATAATGATCATTACAAGTGGAACTGAACGAGATTCCAACGTTGGTCGGCCAAGCCCATAATAGTGAGTAAAATCAAAGTATGGCATCTATTGTTTACTACAGAACCTATGAAGGATCTTTGATTTCATCCAGTGATTTCTGAAAAGGATTTCAGCATTGCCTGGTGAAACCAAAAACAAATTGCAAGATCAAAGTATGCCAACCAAAAGGTAATATTTTTTCCAATTTTTTGGTATAAATGCTCTTTCCGGGAATTATTTAGTATAAATTATGAGCTGAACAAATTATTTCACCTAATTTGCCCTGGACAAGGTTTCAGAGTTGCTTGGCCAAACCCATAATAGTGTGTAAAATCAAAGTATGCATTTTATGGCAAATATTTTTTCCGACATTTTGGTGTGAATGTCATTTCAAGGAATTATTTAGTATAGAAGCTATAAAGGATCTTTTATTTCATCCTGTGATTTCTGGAAAGGATTTCAGCGTTGCCTTGTGAAACCATAAATAGTGTGCAAGACCAAAGTATGCTAAACAAAAGGTAATATTTTTGCCGATTTTTTGGTATAAATGCTTATTCCGGGAATAAGTTAGTATAGCAATTATGAGCTGAACAAATTATTTCATCTAATTTGCCCTGGACAAGGTTTCAGCGTTGCTTGGCCAAACCCACAATAGTGTGTAAAATCAAAGTATGCCATCTTATGGAAAATATTTTTTCCGACATTTTGGTGTGAATGTCATTTCTAGGAACTATTTAGTATAGAAGCTATAAAGGATCTTTTCTTTCATCCTGTGATTTCTGGAAAAGATTTCAGCGTTGCCTGGTGAAACCATAAATAGTGTGCAAGACCAAAGTATGCCAAACAAAAGGTAATATCTTTGCGGATTTTTTGGTAGATGTGCTCTTTCCGGTAATTATTTAGTATAGAAGATATTAAACAAACGTATAATTCATCATTGTTTCTTTAGAGCATTATATTGTATATCATATTAGTCAAATCATTTGAACAACTTCGCGTTTGCGAAATAAATTCTACAATTTTGTTTTGAAACCATAAACAAAGTGCAAGATCAAGGTATGCCAAACAAAAGGTAATATTTTTGCCAATTTTTTGGTATAAATGCTCTTTCCGGGAATAAGTTAGTATAGCAATTATGAGCTGAACAAATTATTTCATCTTATTTGCCCTGGACAAGGTTTCAGCGTTGCTTGGCCAAACCCACAATAGTGTGTAAAATCAAAGTATGCCATCTTATGGCAAATATTTTTCCCGACATTTTGGCGTGAATGTCATTTCTAGGAATTATTTAGTATAGAAGCTATAAAGGATCTTTTATTTCATCCTGTGATTTCTGGAAAGGATTTCAACGTTGCCTGGTGATACCATAAATAGTGTGCAAGACCAAAGTATGCCAAACAAAAGGTAATATTTTTGCCGATTTTTTGGTATATGGGCTCTTTCCGGGAATTATTTAGTATAGAAGATATTAAACAAACGTATAATTCATCATTGTTTCTTTAGAGCATTATATTGTATATCATATTAGTCAAACCATTTGAAAATCTTCGAGTTTGCGAAATAAATTCTACATTTTTGTTCGATCTGTTTATATAACTTTTCTGGGTTGGAAAATAATTTCTTGTTAGATTCGCGCCTGATCGAAACCGTACGCGTCCAGCGCAGCATTCGCAATTAAAAATATGATATTTATTATATCATATGCTTGATATAATAAAGATTTATTGTTTAAACATTAAAAACTAGCATTTTTATTGAAAAAAAAATCCTTCATAAAAAAATTTATCCTCACCCAGTGATCGAACCCACGACCCGTGGGTTGCGAGTATTTTCCTTATAGTCTACTCCACGGAGCCCTCCAACCTGCGACGTTCGAAGTTTACAGATATATTTTTAAGATTAATTTATTTAAAGCTATGTTATTAACCTAGCTATATTATGAAAAATAAACATAAGAAAAAATCTACCTAAAGTAAATATATAATTAATAAAATTAATTACAGAAATCTTTAAATAATTTAATTGTATTTACAGGTCAAAAAATGTTGACCTTCAAGCTTGCATTCCAATGAGTCATAATTTTTTGTGCTTTGTAGCTGTGTACAGAACGTGTCACCTTGAAAAAGTTTCGTCAATTTTTAAAAAGACAGGGTTGCAGAAATAAGAAATAAGAAACATACAATATTAATAAAAGTATCCAATAGGAGTTATACAAGATATTTTGGAGTAACGCATGTTTTTAAAAATATGCCACTAAAATCATCCAGTTAAAAATAAAAACTTAATTCTTATCGCTATTGATTTATCTATTATTTTAAGTTGTATATATATTAATTTTTTAATTATGTATAAATTAAAATTTGCATGTTTTAAAGTACTTTAAAAAAAACCAAATCAACAAATTAATTATCCAGAGGATATATATAACGAATATTCATAGACATATGCATGCATTAGCATACTAATTTTTTGTTACAGAAATAATAACCAACTTAAAATTATTATTTTGTATAGTTGTTATTATTTCATTCTTCTTTGGCTTACCAGGAAAACATCTGATAATGGCATAATATAACATTAGGCCTTTTTTAAATCAGTATTTTATTAGATTTATTAAAAATAGCGAAATAGCCATTTCAGCCCTAGAAAGGGCTTTGACCGAGCTTCTTAATTAATCTCCTTGAAAAGACTTTGACCGAGCTTCTTATCATTAATTGTGTTGTGCGTGTTGTGAAATGTTTGAACACAAATGATCGATAACTGGACTTACAGGTTTTATGCCGACTCCGAACGGCTATGTTCTCCAGAAACTTTGCATGGCAGTTTTTTTAACCTCTGAGGTTATCAAGACCCATCTGATAATTTTCAGCTCATTTTGGCACCGCAATCATATTAAGATAAAGATTTGCAGCTCTTGATTAATGAGGCAGTTCGAACCGAACTCGCAAAATTGAATTTAAACCAAGTCAGACATACTCCGCACGGAACAACGCCACATCCTGTTCCGTCGCAGGGTCTCCAACAGGCGCGAGCATCAATGCCTGTTGCAAATAACCACCAATATTTAAATTATCAACAAAATCATCTTCACCAGGCTCCACTTCCAGATGTCGGATACGATCGAGGATATCCTCACGGCTTTCCAGGTCCTCCGCCACCGAATCAGCAGGTGGCAGTGGTATTCCAGGTTGGTCCTCGCACTTTGTGTTGGCAGAGAGTGTTGCCAGCAAAATTTCCAACTGGAAAATTACATTCAGTGGTAAAACTGATGCGCTGACCATCGATAAATTTATTTATCAGGTACACTCTCTGACAATGCAGAGTTTTGCGGGGAGACTTTGGAGCGCTAGCTGACCATGCACACCTGTTATTCGTGGGCAAGGCCTTGGACTGGTTCTGGCGGTTCCATCGAAGTGTCACCCGCATCGAATGGACACCACTATGCGCTGAGCTTCGAAGCCAATTTACTGACCACCGAACCGATCTCGACATCATGGATTTAGTGCGCAGTCGCAAGCAAAAGTTCGATGAGAAATTTGACGAATACTATGAGGCAGTCTTGCAGCTTACAGACAAACTGCAAAGGCCTCTTGATTCTCAAGCCCTGTTGGAGATTTTGCGACGAAACTTAAGGCTAGATGTCTCCGAGCTGACATTCGAATCTGGCCACACTGACACCAACACAACACCTAACGCATCTGATAATACTTTTTTAGATTTTCAACCTGCCCCTCATTAACTTCTGAGGAGGCATGCCAAACTAAGGCAATACCAGATGTAACAAACGTTAAAATTCAAATTTTGAAACGCTAATAAACGGCTTCTAGTGCGCCACAGAGGATGTTTAAGCCTTTGCATGTGCGATGGCAATAAAATAACGCTACTCGCAGACGGATTCTTCAGAGCGAGGGCTCCAGCCAAACAAAAAATAAAAGAAAGCAGCGATCAACTGCAAGATTGAGGCAATTTTGGAACAAGGTCAGAGCCTTGAGAAAATTCGCGTGCTCGGCGGTCTTGTCGGCTGCTCCCGAGAATGATGTTCGTCCCTACGCACCGGTCTCATTAGCCGGCTAGACGTTAGTAGGGTTAATCGATACTGGTGCTACTGTCAGTTGCATTGCCAACAATTTGGCACAAAGACTGTTGTCTAATAAGCAACTGAAGTGGCAAAGGTATGCGATTGATCTGAAAACGGCGGACGGGACGAGTCATTCTTCGGCGGGAGTACTCGACACCACCATCACCTTTCGAGGAGTCACCAAACCACTCAGGTTTTGATCGTTCCAACTTTGTCTCAAGACTTGTATTTGGGAGTTGATTTCGTTAAAGCTTTTGGCTCGTCAGCAAGCTAGGCTGAATGCAACAATTTTAAATTTTCCATCTTTTTCTGAAGAGTGCTTAGGCCGCACTCGTTTGATTAGTCACGTCATTGACGTAGGAAATGCAAAGCCAGTCAAACAAAGGCATTTTTCTGTTTCTCCTGGTGTCGAAAAACTTCTTTTCGCTGAAGTCGATCGCATGTTGGCACTTGGTGTTATGGAGGTGTCTCAAAGCGCTTGGTCATCTCCTGTGGCTTTGATCGTCAAACCAAATAAAGTGAGGTTATGCCTCGACGCGCGCAAGGTCAATGAGGTCACTGTGAAGGATGCTTATCCTTTGCCGCTCATTGACGGAATCCTCAGTCGGCTTCCAAAAGCTCAATTTATTTCGAGCTTGGATCTCAAGGACGCCTTCTGGCAGATTTCGCTGTAGCGTCAAGGGATAAGACAGCCTTCACAGTGCCTAATCGACCATTGTACCAGTTCGTTACAATGCCTTTCGGCCTATGTAATGCGCCACAAACGATGTCCCGTTTGATGGACAAGGTCATACCTGCTCACTTACGAACGAAGGTTTTTGTCTATTTAGACGATTTATTGCTAATCACCGAGACGTTTGACGATCACTTATCTTTGCTTCAGGAGGTAGCCCTGTGCATGAGACATGCTTGTCTAACCATCAATATTGAATAAAGCAAATTCGTTATCTTGGTCACGTAAATGGGCATGGAACCATAAGTACCGATCCAGAAAAAGTGAGAGCAATTCGAGATTTTCCCTTGCCTAAAACTGTTCGACAACTTCGTCGTTTTTTTGGTGTTTGCGGATGGTACCGACCATTCGTGCTCAATTACGCTTCCATTTCAACACCTTTGACCAACATGTTGCAAAAAGCGAAAAAATTTGTTTGGACTGATGAGTCGATAGCCGCGTTTGAGGCCCTCAAAAATAGCCTTTATAGTGCATCAGTGCTTCACAGTCCTGATTTTTCTCGTCCGTTTTCCATCCAGTGCGATGCATCTCAATATAGAGTCGGAGCCGTGTTGGCTCAGCGCGATGATGAGGGTAATGAAGTCCCAATTGCGTACATGTCGCATAAGTTTAACCAAGCGCAAAGAAACTATACTATTTCGGAAAAAGAACGACATGAATTCGAAGTGATCACCGATCACGCATCTTTAAGATGGTTGATCGTTGAAACTGCAAGGTTTCAAATTTAACATTCTTCATCGCAAAGGTAGCCAAAACGTTGTTCCCGATTCTTTATCGAGAGTGCATTCGCATTCGAGAGAATTCGACTGCAATCTAGACAGTTTAAGATTTTTCTTCAGCACCTTTTAAAACTGAGAATTATCTAAAACTGTTCAATGAATTCCAAAAATGTGACAGTCAGCAGCCGGACATTCAGGTAGTAGACGATTTAATTTACAAGCGGTGTGAATTTGCCAGTGGTGATCCCACTCAAGAAGAACAGTCATGGAAACTCTGGGGGCCGGAGGAGTTGAGAATGTCTCTCATTGTTGAAGCTCACGATCACCCAATGAGTTCCCATGGTGGGATTCGCAAAACATTGACCCGTTTAAAAATGTTGTATTTTTGGCCACGAATGGCAAACAAGTACGTGATTACGTTCTAGCTTGTGAAGTCTGCAAAATGACCAAGGCTCCTAACTTCATACTTTGTCCGCCTATGGGACAACAGCTTACTTCGGTACGAATCTTTCAGAGACTCTACGTGGACCTTTTAGAGCCTTACCCAAGGTCACGCTCAGGGAACGTGGGTTTCGTGATTGTGCTTGACCACCTTTCAAAATTTCACTTCTTAGAACCCATTCGTACGTTTACCACTAAGAAAATCGTTGAATTTCTGGAAAAGCGAATTTTCTCTATTTTTGGCGTTCCAGAACTATTACGACGGACAATGGAGTTCAGTTTAAATCTAATAAATTTAAAGATTTATTGTATCTTTATGGTGTAACGCATAATCTTACGGCCAATTATTCTCCTCAAGCCAATGCTGTAGAACGCGTAAATCGTTCAATAATAGCCGCGATTCGTGCGTATATTCATCCTGACCAAAAGGATTGGGATGAATCATTGTTTGCGATAAGCGCAGCTCTCCGCAGCTCAGTTCACTCTTCATCTGGTTTTTCGCCGTATTTTGTTGTTTTTGGACAAAATATGATTTGTCATGCAAAAAACTTATGAACTTCTACGGAAGTTAAAACTATTGGAAGATCCAACGGCTGAAACTACGCCTGAAGAGAGAACTGAGCTGATTCGAGAGCAAGTACAATGAACTTGCGAGAGGCATATGAGAAGAATGAGAGGCTGTATAATATGCGTTCACGACCAGTGAGTTTTGAGGTTGGTCAGGTCGTGTATCGAAGAAGTTTTGCCCAAAGGAAGGCATCGGAGCATTTTAATGCTAAGTTTGCGAACGTTTTTGAAAAAGCTAGGGTCATGAAGAAAATGGGTTCGGCGTACTATGAGCTGGCTGATATGGCTAATACACGGCTGGGGGTGTTTCACGCTAAAGACATTAGGGGATAGTGCCTTCAGTCCTTGTAACAAGTGTTCAACTTGTTCCGAAGAACTGTTTTGTAACGGCACGCTAAGTGGTGGGTTCTGGCTTTCATGGTGAAGGTCGCAACATTCAGGTCAGGATTCGCTATGGCTGTGTCGTATGCTAACATGAGTGACATACTGCGTATGCCACTGCGGACGCGTTTGAGGTGTGACAGCTGACAGATGACTTTGACAGCTGACACTTTGACTTTGACGGCTGACACTTTGTCAGCTGACACTTTACACTTTGACTGTTACCATTTTGTTTTGACATCTGACCTACGTGCTAATGTGACATCTGACAGTTCGTGTATTTCAAAACAGACGGTGTACCATTTTTACTTCATGTAATTCTGACATGAAGTATTGACAGTTAACACTTTTCTTTTGACCGCTGAGACGTGGACTTTGACAGCTGACATTTTGACTTTTACAGTCATCCCATTAAGTGACAGTTGACGTTTTACTGTGACAGCTGACAGATTACTTTGACAGTTATTGTATTCAATACGGACAGTATACCATTGTTATTTATGACATTCTTATTTCATTTGACATCTGACATTTCCTTCTCTCGAGCAACTCGACCTTTTTCGTTCTTGTATAAATCTGACATTTTATCTCTTACCCCATTCTGACAGTTTTTATTTAACTCAGACAGCTGTCGCAGGTCCTGTCCAGCGGTCGCACTTCGAACGCGTGAGCCTTGTTATCCATACGCAAGTGTGTCACACATGTAAAGTTCGAAGAGCACTCCTCAGTAAATGTTATAAAGTTTAAGCACACCCTCAGCTATGGTTCTCAAGTTTTGGAACGCTCCCTGGCGACATATTTGCCAATTGTTAAAGAAAATTGGCAAATGACAAAACTTCCGCCAAAAAGAAAATTCTTTCTGGAATACTTCGTGGCGAGTGGCATCAACAGAGCCAACACCATCAGCATCAGCAAAGGCCCCATCACCAAACCTGACAGCGTAGCACAGGAGTGCCCAGGTAAGTTCTGTGTAAGTCGATTCTTGATGGTGTCGCAAACCATGTCTTCCAATCCAGCAGCATAAGCGGCGCCAACATCCACCACCGCAACAGCCACAGCAGCAGCATAGCACCACGCACCGCAAGCATCGTCACTTGCAACGGCAGCGGCGCATACCATAGCAGCCACTTGCAACAGCAGCGGCGCATACCATAGCAGCCACTTGCAACAGCAGCGGCGCATACCATAGCAGCCACTTGTACAGCAGTGGCGCCCGCATCAACACTTGCAACAGCAGCAGCGCATACCATAGCAGCCACTTGCAACAGCAGCGGCACACGCACTTTCCCTTGCAACAGCAGTGGCGCCAACATCCACCACCGCATCAGCACAGCCACCACGCAACGCCACTTGCAGCAGCAGTGGCGCACCCACCAACCGCCTCAACAGCAGCGGCGCACACACCAACATCCTCACTATCGACACCAACAAGTGCAACAGCATCAACAACTGCAACAACAGTAGCGGCAAAGCGCCGACAACAACATCAACGGCAACAACAGCAACGGCAGCAGCTTTATTTCCTTTTCATTTTTTTTATTAAATTAGCCGGGAAATAATCAACTTACTGTCTGGCGAATAAATTTCGAGTTATAACTTTTATATATTTTTTAGAAATAATAATATTACGTTCTATATTTATTAAGAGGGCAAAGCATTGAAAAGTTCTGCTAGTACTCAATTTAAAGGCATTTTTTTTATACAAAAAGTAAATTGAGAAATTGTTTCCATTCTCTTATAATAATAATTTCGTTTTTTTTTAACGCATAATCGCTAGCTCGAATATTGTGGCGTTTTTTTTTTTATGCAACAATGTTTTTCTAACACGCTCCAACAGAGCTTCTCGCGCTTTAGAAATGGATGTTGTGTAGCGTGTAACACCCACACACACACACACCTAAACATAAGCAATATAACTTAACATAATTAATAAATAAAAAATAATTTTTAAAAAAAAAAAGAATCTCATACGTATTACACCTTTTTTCAAATAGACTGAAAAAGTAAAAAATTTGCAAAAAGCTGAATACCGAATATTTTACATTGAAACATTTTGTAATTTTAATTTTATTATTTTTCTTTTGTATGCATGCTAAAAAAAAACATATACACATATTGACTGCTAATAAATAATAAATCTTAAAATTGAATAAATTTTGAACAAACTCTACACAAATACGTGCCTTTTGAAACATTTTGAAATTATAAAACAGACCAAAAATATTTATTTCTTATATAGGAAAAGAAACAAACGAACAGTTCGGAGTACAAATAAGTCTTTTGTTGTGAATACTGAAAACAAGCGCAGGGCAATGCAATATTTTTGAAACAATTTTCGATTTTAAGAGTCGAAAAAAAAAAATTTTTGAAATAAATTTCTGGTCATATATTAATACAACAATTCAATGCATGAAAAAAATTCTCAGTGATGCGTATTTGTTTATGAATTTGATTATATTCGAAAAAAATAAATATGCACCACTCATAATTTTTCAAAAGTAATGTTGTTCATTTATTTAAAAAAAAATTGCAATGCATAAAGTTGTAATCAAAAAACTTTTTATATTCTAATTTTTAAGTTTTTAAATAAAATCAACTGATGTGTAGAATTTCTACACATTCTAAGAAGGAGTGTATTTTATTTACAAGAAAGACTGTCATTTATCTTAAAAGTTGTGTATAAAATGTCATAACAGTAAAGCTCAAAATACCCGCTGAGTGAATTCTCAACAATAATTATTCTTCTCAGCGTGCATTTTTAGCTCGTAACTTCTACGACTACACTGAAAAAAAAGCTCAAAAATAAAAATTTAAATCGATCTTGTTTTATAAATTGCAGAAATACAACAACAATTTAAACAGCAAACAACAAACATTAAAACAACAACAACAATCTTATGACTTACATTTTACCTTGTTATTTCCTGAATACTTAAAAAAAACAACCTTGATAAATGTACAAAATTCGCAGAGTTATAAATAAATGCACCTTCAAACAACCAAACAAACATATAAAAGAAAGAAAAAAAAATGTGTCAAGAATGTGAAAAAAATAAGAAAATTAAAATTCAATATCTTTCATATGAACTAATAAATAGCTACGCTAGTTGGCCAAAATAAGCGGAGAATTCCAATTTATCGCAAAGAAATATTAAAAAGAAACCCACATTTTTGACTTGTCTTAGTTGTTTTGGTGTATTTAATTTTCAAAAAAAAAAAAAAAAAAAATTAAAAATTATGCCTTTTGAAATTCGAGCATATTTTGATTAGATTGAGATACTAGCAAATACCTTTATGTGCTTAAACGTATCCTTAGATTTTTCTATTATATGGAATTGTAATGTTTACACCCAACAAACCATATATATAATTCTTAAGGACAGAGCCTTGCTAAATTTGTTAACCGGAATTAATGTAAATTTTACGTAAATTTAAAGCATAAATAGATATTAATTATAATATAATGTAATAAATTAAGTGAACTTGTAAAAATGACACTTTAAGTTCTCATTGTTTGGTCTAAGGAGTGATTTGGATGCGTTAGGGGAGGACTAACTACTTCGCCCCGTGGTCCTCCATGGTAGGGAGGGATGTGTGGGTTGAGCCTGAACATCTGGCTCGAGTGTTGGTTGGTGGATGGGTGAGCCAGGGGCTCCCAACCTTTTCCATATTTTTTTTTCCATAATTTAATTTTCTCTCGTTTCAGGTCCGGTAACTTTGTCATTTGTTGGTACAAATCTCGACGCGATATTTTTTTTTTCATGCACGTGAAATATTTGTACGGCAAAGGTACGCGGACTTGGCCACCACGAACCCCCCATCACTCCCGAACTGCTAGCACATAGGCTAACCAGCACGTGCAGTCGTGGCCAACTTCGGGTCCGCGGGTCACTTGACCAGGGGCGGTGGCGTCGGCCAGGGTAAGCAGGTGCCCTGACAATTTTTTGTTCTCTGTGCTGTGGTCACAGGGGCGCATGCACCGTGCGCCCTCAAAAGGTACAAGTCAGGGCTGCTGCTTCCATGGTCGGCCTCACCGCTCAACGTTGCCAGACGCGTTTATTTTTGTTTCTTTTGAATACGGCCGCGGCTCATTTCCGTTCCGCTACAGCATTCTTAAATAAACATCCATTTTTCACACCAAAATGTTTACTTTCTAAAAATTTGTTACGATAAAAGACAGAAAAATGTATCTGTTATTCTGTTGTCATTCATAACAGATTTCATAGCAGATTTTGCAATGCCGAATACCAATTTAAGATTTGGATGCCGAATAGTAATTTAAGATTTTGTAAAAGATTTTTTGACAGTTCGTAAAATCTGCTATGATTCATAACAGATTTCATATAAGATTGTCGTACAGAATACGAATTTTGGTCTCTTAACAGATATGGGAAATCACACCAGAATTTTTTCATAACAGATTGTGCCGAATAGGCCCAATTATCAGTTGAGATATTGAACATTCTTTCATGACATTCGATATGTTTTTGAAGCAGACGATGTGCTGCAAGACAATTTGCATGCTGGCCAAAGCTTCATGTCGGTGGCACCTTCTATCGCACGTTTTTGATAAAATGGCAAAACCAAGCAATGGCGAGCTTGGCAAATGGACGGAGAGAACTGCAATAACTTTTTGCTAACATAACACGGCACAATTAATTGCAATAAATATTTATTTACACTTAATTCGCACAAAAAACAATACAAAATATAACACATCATAACCTAGCAACTCAAGCAAATTATACAATTTGAAAACTATGTACAGTTCCGATCTTTCGCTCACAATTTTTTGACAGAATGCAAGTAATTCTTGGTGTTTTAAAAAACTCACTAACACATTATTGCACCCTGGCTATCACCTGTTTTATTATAAAATGGTGAAAAGACGAGCGCTAAATTGGCTACGTTGCTGGAACTGTCAAAAATTTTGGCAACGCTCGGAGGGGAAATTCAGAGGTCGAACTGATCTATAAAAAACTATAACTTATGGTACATAATGATCATTACAAGTGGAACTGAACGAGATTCCAACGTTGGTCGGCCAAGCCCATAATAGTGAGTAAAATCAAAGTATGGCATCTATTGTTTACTACAGAACCTATGAAGGATCTTTGATTTCATCCAGTGATTTCTGAAAAGGATTTCAGCATTGCCTGGTGAAACCAAAAACAAATTGCAAGATCAAAGTATGCCAACCAAAAGGTAATATTTTTTCCAATTTTTTGGTATAAATGCTCTTTCCGGGAATTATTTAGTATAAATTATGAGCTGAACAAATTATTTCACCTAATTTGCCCTGGACAAGGTTTCAGAGTTGCTTGGCCAAACCCATAATAGTGTGTAAAATCAAAGTATGCATTTTATGGCAAATATTTTTTCCGACATTTTGGTGTGAATGTCATTTCAAGGAATTATTTAGTATAGAAGCTATAAAGGATCTTTTATTTCATCCTGTGATTTCTGGAAAGGATTTCAGCGTTGCCTTGTGAAACCATAAATAGTGTGCAAGACCAAAGTATGCTAAACAAAAGGTAATATTTTTGCCGATTTTTTGGTATAAATGCTTATTCCGGGAATAAGTTAGTATAGCAATTATGAGCTGAACAAATTATTTCATCTAATTTGCCCTGGACAAGGTTTCAGCGTTGCTTGGCCAAACCCACAATAGTGTGTAAAATCAAAGTATGCCATCTTATGGAAAATATTTTTTCCGACATTTTGGTGTGAATGTCATTTCTAGGAACTATTTAGTATAGAAGCTATAAAGGATCTTTTCTTTCATCCTGTGATTTCTGGAAAAGATTTCAGCGTTGCCTGGTGAAACCATAAATAGTGTGCAAGACCAAAGTATGCCAAACAAAAGGTAATATCTTTGCGGATTTTTTGGTAAATGTGCTCTTTCCGGTAATTATTTAGTATAGAAGATATTAAACAAACGTATAATTCATCATTGTTTCTTTAGAGCATTATATTGTATATCATATTAGTCAAATCATTTGAACAACTTCGCGTTTGCGAAATAAATTCTACAATTTTGTTTTGAAACCATAAACAAAGTGCAAGATCAAGGTATGCCAAACAAAAGGTAATATTTTTGCCAATTTTTTGGTATAAATGCTCTTTCCGGGAATAAGTTAGTATAGCAATTATGAGCTGAACAAATTATTTCATCTTATTTGCCCTGGACAAGGTTTCAGCGTTGCTTGGCCAAACCCACAATAGTGTGTAAAATCAAAGTATGCCATCTTATGGCAAATATTTTTCCCGACATTTTGGCGTGAATGTCATTTCTAGGAATTATTTAGTATAGAAGCTATAAAGGATCTTTTATTTCATCCTGTGATTTCTGGAAAGGATTTCAACGTTGCCTGGTGATACCATAAATAGTGTGCAAGACCAAAGTATGCCAAACAAAAGGTAATATTTTTGCCGATTTTTTGGTATATGGGCTCTTTCCGGGAATTATTTAGTATAGAAGATATTAAACAAACGTATAATTCATCATTGTTTCTTTAGAGCATTATATTGTATATCATATTAGTCAAACCATTTGAAAATCTTCGAGTTTGCGAAATAAATTCTACATTTTTGTTCGATCTGTTTATATAACTTCTCTGGGTTGGAAAATAATTTCTTGTTAGATTCTCGCCTGATCGAAACCGTACGCGTCCAGCGCAGCATTCGCAATTAAAAATATGATATTTATTATATCATATGCTTGATATAATAAAGATTTATTGTTTAAACATTAAAAACTAGCATTTTTATTGAAAAAAAAATCCTTCATAAAAAAATTTATCCTCACCCAGTGATCGAACCCACGACCCGTGGGTTGCGAGTATTTTCCTTATAGTCTACTCCACGGAGCCCTCCAACCTGCGACGTTCGAAGTTTACAGATATATTTTTAAGATTAATTTATTTAAAGCTATGTTATTAACCTAGCTATATTATGAAAAATAAACATAAGAAAAAATCTACCTAAAGTAAATATATAATTAATAAAATTAATTACAGAAATCTTTAAATAATTTAATTGTATTTACAGGTCAAAAAATGTTGACCTTCAAGCTTGCATTCCAATGAGTCATAATTTTGTGTGCTTTGTAGCTGTGTACAGAACGTGTCACCTTGAAAAAGTTTCGTCAATTTTTAAAAAGACAGGGTTGCAGAAATAAGAAATAAGAAACATACAATATTAATAAAAGTATCCAATAGGAGTTATACAAGATATTTTGGAGTAACGCATGTTTTTAAAAATATGCCACTAAAATCATCCAGTTAAAAATAAAAACTTAATTCTTATCGCTATTGATTTATCTATTATTTTAAGTTGTATATATATTAATTTTTTAATTATGTATAAATTAAAATTTTCATGTTTTAAAGTACTTTAAAAAAAACCAAATCAACAAATTAATTATCCAGAGGATATATATAACGAATATTCATAGACATATGCATGCATTAGCATACTAATTTTTTGTTACAGAAATAATAACCAACTTAAAATTATTATTTTGTATAGTTGTTATTATTTCATTCTTCTTTGGCTTACCAGGAAAACATCTGATAATGGCATAATATAACATTAGGCCTTTTTTAAATCAGTATTTTATTAGATTTATTAAAAATAGCGAAATAGCCATTTCAGCCCTAGAAAGGGCTTTGAACGAGCTTCTTAATTAATCTCCTTGAAAAGACTTTGACCGAGCTTCTTATCATTAATTGTGTTGTGCGTGTTGTGAAATGTTTGAACACAAATGATCGATAACTGGACTTACAGGTTTTATGCCGACTCCGAACGGCTATGTTCTCCAGAAACTTTGCATGGCAGTTTTTTTAACCTCTGAGGTTTGCCATATTCTGCAGAGAGGTGACGGCCGAACAGAAAAACTAGTTCAATTGAAAAAACTTTCTGTGTCGGGGGGAATTGAACCAGGGCACTCTGGCGTATGGGCCACGAAATCTGCCCACAACGTCACGGTGGCGGCCCGATAGTAATTCAGGTAAAATATTAGTTTTTAAACGAAAAACATTTTACGGTCGTCATTTACAGTAATTGAAATTCAATTTAACCGAGTAAGAAAATAAATTAAGTTTGCCTTTTTTAAGCTTAGTATGCTGTAGGAACGAAAATTTTTGGGCATATAATTCTACACAAGAACATTTTGGTGTAGAACCAAAATTTTTGTGTGGAGAGAAAGCACTAGCTGTTCTGGTTGACAGATTCATATTTTTATTGCTGTAATTTTTTATTCTACTAGCTTATACCCAGCGCGCTTCGCTGCGCTCAGCGCTTATCCCCGAAAAGAGTGCGTAACTTTAGTGAAGTCATGCTTTTATAGTAAGTTCGTAGCGAGTTTCATTTATGTGTGACTTATTTCGAAATCTATAAAGAAAATGTATATATACCGGAGTGCTGGTAGAGTACCACGCCCCTCGTCCAATGCCCCTAAAATGTCACCAGTGTCGAATACTGAATTCCGAGGCTGTGCGGAGACTTAAGCTACGTATGCTGTAGGAACGAAAATTTTTGGGCGTTTAAGGTGCCTTTTACGATCGGCACCAGATTTCACAGGAGCACTCTCATGGCTTTGGTATAAAAATTGGCGTAGCGGTTTCCGAGTCTTTACGTGCTATACACAGATACCCACACACGTATATACATTAAATCGCCTCACGCTACTTAGAAAAAAAAAGTTGTTCAATCCGAGTCTTCAAAATAATCCATGGCTTATGTTATGATGATCCCCAAAATATTGCGACTAAAAATATTGGCTGATATGGTAGTTAAACAAAAAAACCAACGGTCAAAAATAAGAGTAATGAAAAAGTTCTTTTGCAACAAAAAATCTCAAATTTTTTCCGTTGTAACAAAGATAATGCGGATTTTTATGGATAGTTTTAACTTTTTTCATATTATTTTCACTCAAATTCAAATTAATTACTTCCCATACTACTTTTAGTCAAATAAATTATTAAATGTAAAAAATTTGTACATTTTTTGTAATATCATTCAATATAATTCTTCACTTTACAATATATTTTATCATCAATAGATAATAAAAATAAAATTTAAAAATAATAGTAAAAAAAAGTTTAATTTGAATTTTAATGAAAATAATATTAAAAAATTTATAAAATAAATGAAAATTCCCATTACCTCTGGTCCGACTGCAAAAATTTAAAATTTTTTGGTGTATATTGGAAGAACTTTTTCAATACTATTATTTCTGAATTTTGTTATTTTTAACTACCACACCAGTAAATATTTTTACAAAAAACTCGATTTTTAGAACATATTTCAAACCATCCCGTGGCATACTGGTTGAAGTGCTTGGCTTGTATGCCATAGATCCCAGGTTCGAATTCCATCTGTCAAAGAAAGTTTTTCCAATTGAATTAATTTTTCTGTTCGGCCGTCACCTCTCTGCAGACAATGGCAAGCCTCAGACAGTAAAAACTACCATGAACAGCTTCTTGAGAACATAAGCTGTTCGGAGCCGGCATAAAACTTGTAGGTTCAGTTCTCGATCATTTATGTTCAAACATTTCACAACACGCACAACACAATTGATCATAAGAAGCTCGGTCAAAGTCTTTTCAAGGGCTGAAATGGCCATTTCGTTTCTGTTTTTTTTTTTATTTCAAACCATTGCAGCTCATGGATGGCTATATTTTTGGAATCATCATAACATATAGTATTATTTTTAGGAAACGACCCGAACACCTTTTTTTCGTGAGGAGCCTTAGTATACATACATACATTTTAACATATAGATAGATGAGCAGAAAAAGTATTGATGGCAACATTTATGTATATAGCGACCGCCACTTGGTCCCATTGCACCTACATACCAAGTTTGACTATCAAATACGTCTCAGGAATTTCAATTATTCTAAATAGTGGGCACATATATAGTGAAACCATGCACATTTTTTGCAAAGCGGTCGAAAGTAAGCGTATGAACTTAATTACCAAATTTTACTATTTAACGATGAGAATCGTCACATTTATAGAATTTTATTGATTTGTGAGTAAAAAAAAGTGGTGGCCGTGGCGTAGTGGGTAGAGTGTGTGGCCCATACGCGGAGAACACTGGAATACCACCTGACACAGAAAGTTTTTCAATTGACTTAATTTTTCTGTTCGGCCGTCACCTCTCTGCAGACAATGGCAAACCTCAGAGAGTAAAAACTACCATGAAAGCTTCTTGAGAACATAAGCCGTTCGGAGTCGGCATAAGACTTGTAACGGCACACAAAATTGTGAATTCTTGCTTCCATGTTTGACGGTGGCTTTGACTGGGAAGTTGAATTCACACTCGAAAATGGTGGCCAGAATTCGTCATAGCAGTGTTGTATGCAAACATGAGTGACATACTGCTCATACAACGGTTGACGCGTTCAAGGTGTGACAGCTGACGGATGCCTTCGACAGACGACTGTGACAGCTGACCTTTTGACTTGTACAGTCAACACATTCTGGACAGCTGACAGATGACTTTAACAAATGACTTTGACAGCTGACACTTTGACGTTGACAGCTGACTTGCTTGCTTAATTTGACATCTGACATTTTCTTCTCTCGTTCAAATTCGACATTTTTCTTTCTTATCTAAATCTGACATTTTATTTCATTAAAATTCTGACATTCGTTTTCATTTTAATTTGACTTTATCTTACATTTAAATTTGACGTTTTCCGTTTATTTAATTCTGACAGTTTCGTACATTCAAATCTGACATTTCCCTCCATCAATATTCTTACACTTCTCGTTTTACCGACATGACAGATTATTAATTTTATTTCTGACATTTTTGTTTTTTATTGTATTGTAATTTATTTCACACATTTCCCTTCACTCAAATCTGACAGCCTTTGTTTATTTAAATTCCGACATTTCTTGTTTAACAAAGCTAACAACTTACTAGTTTTATTTCTGAAATTTTTTTTTAAATATGACGTTCCTCTCTTATGTAAATCTGACATTTCATGTCATTACAATTCTGACAGTTTTTTTTACGTCGGACAGCTTTCACAATTCCTTTCCAGCTGTCGAGTGCGTACCTTACTATCTTTCGCATTGTACCATGATTCATGCATTTGTCCGAAGGCACATGAGTGAACGCCTTTCTCCTTACTTTTAAGTTGACGAATGTAAACGGCAGAAAAATTTGGACTTTTCGAAAGGCGCGTACTTCCTGAAAAAAGAAAAAACGCCAGATCGAGAGATTGAACCATAGGAATAAGAGATAAGGAAGTGGCGTTCTCAAATTAAAGTGAGGCATTTTCTTACTGGTGTATGTTCACACTAATTCCAAAACATTCACTCAGGGCCGTATTCGGTTGTTGCGTACAGCTCGGCTCAATTTTTCTGATTTGAATTGCATGTCTTTGTTGAGCGTGCAATAACGCGTATCAGCCACTTTCAATGCCACGTATATTGCAGAAAGGACAAAATTTAAATTTGGATTTAAATTCAATTTGATTTAATTAATAAAGAGCGGATTTTTCATTAAACGCTGATTTCAGAAAAAAGCAAGCATCTAATTTTCAATAAATATTTTTAGTTTAGTTGAAAATCCATTCAATAGCTTAGAAGAAAGCAGTTTTTCTGCACCCCTGTGGAATTTTACTATCACCGTGTGTATGTGTGTGTATGTGCAAGTGGAGGATACGCAATTTTGCACGCCACATATTACACTACAAAAAAAAAACTTGAACTTTCTAAGATAACACATATTACCCTACAAGAAAATAAAACTTAAATTTTCTAAGATAACATATATGACACTGCCAGAAAATTGAACTTAAAATTTTCTAAGACAACACATATTACACTACAAGAAAAATAAACTTAAAATTTCTAAGATAACACATATTACACTACAAGAAAATAAAATTTAAATTTTCTAAGATACCACATATTACACTACAAAAGAAAACAAAAAAAAAAAGAACTACACTACAAAATAAAACATAACATTTAGGAACAAATTGAAATAAAAAAAAAAAAAACGTTCATGAAATCTAAACATTAATCATATTACACTACAAAAAAAAAATATAACTAAAATTTTTTAATAAAACCAACATTACACAAGAAAAAAGATCTTTTAAATTTTCAATACAATTTGATGAAATGTATTGAGATCATGATCATTACCTTTATTTAATATAAATATCTATTTATGTAAGATTATTGTATTGATATATATATTTTTGTATACAGCTAGCATTAGGGTAGATCCCAGACGGGGAAATAAATAATGATGTTTGTATTGGCACAAATTTCTTTCTTTTTGTTTAATAATACGACTATGTAGGGGTAAAGTTACCTGAGGTGATGGCAGGGACAGGGTAGTGGTGACGTAAGTATTTTCAGGTGCATGGGGTGACTTGAATCGAGGCAAGAGGGTCACCATGGCTGGTCTTTTGTGGCCAGAAGGGGAGGGTTAGCCTAGGTCGATGAACTCACACCTACCATCGACCACAGGCGTAAGACAGCGGTGGGCAACTTCCGGGTGTTGTGCGTGCTATTGCAACCCAGTAAGCTAACGGGGGCTCTCACAGCGATTTAAATTGTGCTGTGGGTTTTTTTCCTCCTTTTCTTTTTGAGTTTTTTTAGGCTTCCAGGCATTGGGTTTTTTCCCCCCGCGGTAAATAACAAAAAAAAACTGGTACGAATTATTCGTGTGTAGTTTCCGCCTGTCGACCAGGGCTGGAAAGAACACCACCCCTCCGGTGAGCTTTAGCCGCGCAGTAAGCCAGCGTACCAGTGCTGCCAGCAGGACGACAGGGATGCAGACCAAAGGATACCTTGCCAAATGAATGCATTTCCAAGGTGGTGGACGGAAACATGACAATATTTAGTTTATTATATATGTAGTTGCATGCATATCAAATTTTTTATATAAATTTAAAACAAAGAATTGTTTTTGTAATATATAGTTATTATGTAATAAATTTATGTATCATAAATCATTGACTTAACTTCTGCACTAGGAAAATATGTTAAACAGAAACTTATTTCATATCGTCGTGTTATCTTAGAAAATGTTAAGTTTTATTTTCTGGCAATGTCATATATGTTATCTTAGATAATTTATATTTAATTTTTTTTTTGTAGTATAACATGAGCTACCTTAGAAGATTTTAAGTTTTATTTTTCTTGTGTAATATGTGTTATCTTATAAAATTCAAGTTTTATTTTCTTGTAGTGTTATATGATTAATATTTAGATTTCATGAATGTTTTTTTTTTTTTGGTGTATTGCAAGTTATTTCGAAATGTTATGTTTTAAGCATGTATGTAAGTAGTAGATTAGTATATAACTATTTCTTAATTTAAAGGTTTTCTGTTTCATCCAACTGCTTTTTTTTATGTATTTTGCACGCTGTCAACTTTTTTTTTTAAAATAATTGTTATTATTATATTTTTCTGTATATATATATAGCATATTTCTTGTTAATAAGAATTATTATTATTATTGAAAATAATTCTTTGTAGACATTTGTGTGTTGTGTTAAATAAATAAATATAATCAAATATGGATAAAAAAATGGTCTCGTTTGTCGCTGTATATATGATATAGTAACATTAAAAATTATTTTAATCAACGATTGCCAAACGGTTAATTAAAATACAATATGTGTTTATGTATCTTATACAAACAATGACAATCAAAAGCATTTATTACCAAAAAAATTAGTGATGATATGTCATGGGCACCTGAGCGCAGCTGATTGTAGACCGACCTTTATAGCCTTTTTACGCTTTCCTGAAAATGTTTTTTATTTAATTTTCTGCCATACAACGACAGTTTGACAGTTCGGCCGCATGAGATGCCAAATTGAGTCGATTTTACATCTTCGTAACTGTTTCCGTTCATGCACGGTAAAAGTACATTTTTATTCTCCGAGGTTGAGATTACACCAAACGGTAGCCAAAGAAATTTCGAGCAACGACATCTGGCTGTCAGTTTAGATTATATAGCATCGAAAAGCTTCGACGAATAATTTATACCGTTTGTCCTTTTAGCCTATCTCTGCTTACCTTCTTAAATGGAATGCTCGTGTATGTATTTCTCAGCCAATCACGACCAAGCTTCTAAATGATCGTAAGTCTGGGTTCGTGGCGTGATTCGAGCGGGACCCGAAGCTTTGTCGGTGACTGTAGGTTTTTATGGACGAAAACACGGCGTCCGACAATTTCCCGTGTAAAAGCTCACTAACGGGTACAAATTTGGCACCATTGGCCAGATTGTGTTTCGAGAAAAATACACCCCTGGGTCAACGATGCGCAAGCAGCGAAGCAGATTTGTGAGTTGGTCAAATTTTAATTTTCGCTGAGTCTGGTTCTGTGGTGACTATCAGTTTTGTGTTCGTGGATTGAGATGCTCGCTGTTAAATAAAATTTTGTGTAATGGATTGATTTAGAGTTTTCATAAATCGTTTTAATGTATTAAAATTGTTAACATTACTATAAATAATCTATAACAAAAGGAAAAAATAAAGTTTATTGCCGTGAGATTGTGCGTTTTGGTCGTCTGGCTGGCAGTGGTGTAGACATACACGCTATATATATTCCACCATTAATTTAAACGAGCATAAGCAGCATAAACACTAAAATATCGTTTTTGTATGTGCTTTAACTAAAAATATATCAATAACAACAAAAGCTAACAAAAAAAAAAAAAAAAAGTACGTTTTATGCATATCCTCATTGAACAAATACACACACACCCATGCATACGCAACTGCACGATATTAATATTGCAGTCCAGTAACAACAGCTAGTAGCCGAGACACCGCAATTCCATTGCAGAAAATAAAATGATTTTAGACTCTTAAAGGTAATAGATAAAAATGAAAGTTGCACGTATATATATGAATTTTTATATATATATACACATAAGTAGGTGTATAAATATATGAAATGAGGATTGAAACCGATTGGGAAAAGTTGAATAACAACAAATGTTCGTTGGCTAAAAACAACAGCATTAACTATAACGCAAAGATATATAATATATGTTCAAATACAACATTATCGGCAGCATTCGTTACAGCTAGCGGCCCCCAGCAACACCAATACCCAAAACCGTACCAGCGAACTCCAGTAGCAGCAGCTGCAGCGACAACAGCGGCCTGGAAGGAGCAGCCAGGTAAGCTTTTGTGTTAGCCAATATCCCTGTTGGGCTAAAAGTTTTTTTCAGCCAGCCAGCAAAACCTACAGCCAGTGTCATAATCCACGGCAGCTAAACTACCAACAACTACAACAAATTGTACCAACAACTACAAATTGTACCAACAACTACAGCAAATTGGAGCAACAACAACAGCAAATTGTACCAACAACTTCAACAAATTGTACCAACAACTACAGCAAATTGGAGCAACAACAACAGCAGCAACAACAACAACAACAACAACAACAATCTGTAAGAAGCAGCCAGCAGCAAAACCTACAGCCAGCGTCATCTTCAACATCAGCGAAACAACAACAACCACAGGCGACAGGGACAAGCCAAGGAGCCGGAAAATAAAACACCAGGAATGAAACAAAGAAAAAAACCAATCAAAACAAAAAAAAACAGGCCAAGTGGATACAGGTTTTTGGCACGATTTTGTATTTTTAAGATTTATGTATATAGCCATGACTTATATATGGTAATATAGTTTATTGAGGGTAGATTGACAAGCTAAACTGTCGGCACACCACGGTGATTGCTTTCCCTTATAAACCATCGTTAGACTTTCAGTTGGGACTTGCATGATAGGTTAGACTAATACCGCAAAGAACTAGCATACATAAAGTCGACATGCCTGTCGATTACGCATAGAAAAAAAAAACAATACCTTTCCTTTTATTCAAAATAATTAAAAAAAAAAAAAAAAAACACAACGTATGTCCGATCGGTATAGCCTGCACTCAATTATTAGTACGGTCTTAATTTATTTCTTGAAAAGATAATCTAGCCTGATTGAATTAATTACTAAATATCGCTTGATGGTATTAAATCTTTTTTTTTGGACTGTTTGCCTTAAAAAAAAAATGTTGATTTTTTTCTTTATTCTCTTATTTTTCTTAAAACATTATTTAATAATTTTTAGGGTTAAAAAGAAAAAAAAACTATGCTTAGAATGAAATTCGGAAGAACTGAAAATTTTCTCATACCTCCATATTATTTTAATCTACTGATTAGTTTTAGTGTAATAGTCCGGTGTTTATCTATATTATCAACAGATACATTTTTTTGTAATAAAAGCCTTGGATTGCCATTGTATGTATAAGACACATAAACACAAATTGTATTTAAATTAACCATTTGGCAATCGTTGATTAAAATAAATTTTTGTGTGACTGTGTTATATATACAGCAACAAACGAGACTATTTCGTTTATCCATATTTGATTATATATATATATTTATCTAACACAACAGGCCTAAAAAGACTTATATTCAATAATAATAATAGTTGCTTATTAACAAGAGATATGCTATATATATATATACCGAAACAGATAATAATAATAACAATAATTGATAGAAAACATAAAGAAAAGTTGAAAAACGGGCAAAATACAAACAAAACAAACAAGAAAAGGAATAATTAAAATATTCAAAGATCACCCATATTACACTAAAAGAAAAAAAAACAAAAAACCAAATATTCTTATAACACACATATTACACTATAAGAAAATTAAAAATTAAAATATTCTACAACCACACATATTACACTACAAGAAAAAAAAAAAATCAAAATATTCTTATAACACACATATTACACTATAAGAAAATTAAAAAAATTAAAATATTCTTATAACACACATATTACACTATAAGAAAATTAAAAATTAAAATATTCTACAATCACACCTATTACACTACAAGAAAATAAAAGAAAAAAAAAATTCAAATATTCTAATAACACTCATATTACACTATAAGAAAATTAAAAATTAAAATATTCTACAACCACACATATTACACTACAAGAAAATAACAGAAAAAAAAATCCAAATATTCTTATAACACCCATATTACACTATAAGAAATTTGAAAAATTAAAATATCCTTATAACACACATATTACACTATAAGAAGATTAAAAATTAAAATATTCTAAGATACCACCAGTTACACTACAAAAAAAAAAAACTTATTCTAGTAATTTTAAACTAAGTATTAATATTTATCTTAATCTTTTGCGTTACTAGGTTAATATAAATAGTTACCATATATTGTTTATCCTATCAACACCCCGTGTGAAGTAGCTAAGTTTCGAGAATAAGTAAAACAAAAAAAAAGGGGAAATAAAAATGTTTGTAATGAATAGAATTTCGGTGCTTTTAAATAACCCAGAGATGATGGGTTAAGTAGACCCAAAGGGGTGGCATGAAGCGAGGGATGGTGGAGTAAGTATGATTTTTTATTTGGTAAGGCATTAGGGGTGACCTGAAACCAGGCGAGATGGTCACCATGGCTGGTCTTTTGTGGCTAGAAGGGGAGGGTTAGCCTAGGTCGATGAGATTACACCGACCATCGACCACAGGCGTAGACAGCGGTGGGCAACTTGAGGTTTTTGTGCGTGCTAGCGCAACTCGGTAAGATTTAGGGGGGGACTTTCACCATGACTTAAGTCGTACTGTGGTTTTTTTTCTTCTTGTCGTTTTTTGAGTTTCTCCTTTGGTTTCCAGGCATTTGTGTTTTTCACCGCGGTAAATAAAAAAAAACTGGTACGATTTTTTTTTATTATTCTTGTCGTTTCCGCCTGCCGACCAGGGCTGGCAAAGAACACCACCCCTCCGGCGAGCTTTAGCCGCGCAATACGCCAGCGTACCAGTAATGCCAGCAGGACGGCAGGGATGCAGAGCAAAGGCTACCTTGCCACATGACTGCATTTCCACAGTGATGGTGGGGACGGAAACATGACAGATATTACCAAAAAAGTGATGTTTTATGAAAAATAAAAATAATCAAATTTTTGTTTAATGCAAACAGAATAAAAAATTTTTAATACAATCGAGCTATATTTAGTAATTAATTCAATCAGGCTTGATTATCTTTTCAAGAAATAAATTAAGACCGTACGAAAAATTGAGTGCAAGAAATGCCGCTCGAACGTACGTTTTTTTGTCTGTGGTAACTAACAATATCTCGGATTGTTTATCCATGTTTGTATATAATTTATTCTTACATGCTGACATACAGTTCACATAAGAGATGTTTCTATTTAAATTATTGTTAATAAAAAAAAATGTGTTGCTTTTTTTACTATGCGTAATAAACAGGCATGTCGACTTTATGTATGCTAGTACTTTGCGGTATTAGTTTAATCTATCATGTAAGTCCCAACTGAAAGTCTAAAGATGGTTTATAAGGGAAGGCAACTACCGTGGTGTGCCGAAAGTTTAGCATGTCAATCTACCCTCAATAAACTGTATAACCATATATAATGAATGACTACATACATAGATCCTATAGATACAAAATCGTGCCAAAAACCTGTATCCACTTGGCCTGTTTTTTTTTTTTTATTGTTTTTTTTTTTGTTTTATTCCTGGTGTTTTATTTTCCTTCTCCTTGGCATGTCCCTGTCGCCGGTGGTTGTTGTTGTGTGAATTGTTTGTGGATGAATGCGATGGATTTGTTGCTGAGCTTGCAACAGCTTATGTGATGATGTTGCTGTTGTTTAGCTGACGTTGAGGATGACGCTAGCTGTGGATTTTGCTGGCTGGCTGCTCCTTCCAGATTGTTGTTGTTGTTGTTGTTGTTGCTGCTGTTGTTGTTGCTTGCTTGTTTTGGCGGCACAACAACAACAACGCTCGTTTCGTTCGTTGATGCTGCACTTACACGTTTTGACTTCTCGCCGTAGTTGTTGTTGCTCGTTCTGCTAGTATTGCTGGTATTACTTGCAACGATAACTCGTTCAGTTGATGTTTCAACAATTTGCGACAATTGCTGACGTGATTTTTTTCTTTTGATAGCCACTACTTGTAGGATCGTCAATATATTTAACAGCGTTTCCACCTCTTTGTTGTTCATTGTCGTTGTCGCTGCTACAATTTGCTGTAGCAACAATTGTGTTGCTCTCAAATTGCTCTTGATGTGGAACTCGTTCTAGTTTGACAACTTGCTGTTGATGTTGTTTAGCCGACGTTGGGGGTGACGCTGGCTGTAGGTTTTGCTGCTGAGGTGAAAAAAACTTTTAGCCACACTGGGATATTGGCTAACACAGAAGCTTACCTGGCTGCTCCTTCCAGATTGTTGAGGTAGAGGAGTTCCAGTATTATTCTTAGTTTTATGACCCGAATATAACGCTGTACCGTATTAACTACAACTGATGACTACGATTTTTATATTCTAACGATTTGTTAAAAAGATTCCATAAATATCAATACCAATTATTTTGGTTGTACACTTTGTATCAACCTAACAATCGTATATAAAAAAACATGGGACATACCGTGATTTGCTTTGTCGTTGTTGTTGTGGGTACTGCTTTTGAAGCTGTTCGACTTTGTTGTATTCGTTGTTCCTGCTGCGATCGATGACTGTGGGTGCCGTCGTGTTATGTCGTTGTTGTTGCTGTTACCCGGGTGCGGGCGATGACTGTGACAAATCATTCGACGTAGATGTAACAATGGTTCTTTCGTCGTTTTCTGCAGCGACAGCGGAGTTTGAGATTAGATGATGATGTTGTGTAGTTTCCTCTTAGATAATGATTACGAGTTTTGTTTATTGTTTTGCCGTTTGAGTAAACTTTCAATAGAAATATTTTCAATAGATCAGAATAATAGCTGTTAAGAGTTTTCTTTTCGTGTTTTCTTGTGTTGTGAATTCTTTAGTTAGCCGCTGTTGTCTTTTGTAAAGAATGTATTTTTTTCTGCTGCTTTCCAACCAGGTTGTTTTCACTCAATGAATGCACAAAATCTCCACAAATTTTAGCTAAAGCAAGATGTTTCCGATTGGTTTACTGATTTTTATTTTTCTCACTTTATCAAACAATTTATTAATTGGTCCAAACTTTTCTCTTTAGCTGCAGAATATATTGACTTCCTGTGTATTTTTTTCTCGTTACTGTTTAACAATGTATTTCTTTAAATATTCACAAACAAACGCGCTTTTTTAACACTATAGAATTATTGAAATAATTCTGTACCATTTTAATTTTACTGAAAAATTATTTCAATATGACCAAACTTGTTCGCTTTGCATCCCGACACAACGATTAATTTTTCATGAGTCTTCGCTGCTTGCGCAACATGTACCCAGGGGTGTATTTTTCTCGAAACAATTTTGGCCAATGGTGCCAAATTTGTACCCGTTAGTGAGCTTTTACACGGGAAATTGTCGGTCGCCGTGTTTTCGTCCATAAAAACTTCTGGTCCCGCTCGAATCACGCCACGACCCAAAACTTATGCTCGTTTAGAAGCTTGGCCGTGATTGGCTGAGAAATACATAAACGAGCATTCCATTTTAGAAAGTAAGCCAAGAAAGGCTAAAAGGCCAAACGGTATAAATTATTCGCCGAAGCTTTTCGATGCTATATAATCTCAACTGACAGCCAGATGTCGCTGCTCGAAATTTATTTGGCTACCGTTTGGTGTAATCTCAACCTCGGAGAATAAAAATGTACTTTTACCGCGCATGAACGGAAATAGTTACGAAAATTTAAAACCAACTCAACTTGACATCTCATGCGACCGAACTGTCAAGCTGCCTATGAAACTGAGAAGTATGCAGTAAACTGTCAAGCATATCATGGTGTGGTAGAAAATTTAAACTAAAACATAACAGGAAAGTGTAAAAAGGCCAAGGTATATTTAACAAGGTAGTGTTGTCTCGGAGCGGTGGGTACCGCAGCTGTCAAACACATAGAATATCATAGTCTGCAAATTTTGTTATTTGTTTTGCTTTTATTCGTAAAACCTGGTTTTGACAGGTGCGGTACCCAGCACAAGAGAGAATTTTAACTACTAACACTACCTTGTCTTATTCTATCATGTAAAAAGGCTATAAATGTCGGTCTGCACGGACCACCAATCATAATGTCGTAGGTACACCAGAAAAATCAGTGGCGCTTGACATTTGATCTCTCAAGTGTCAAAAAAAATAAAACTGCGTTAAGGTGCCCATGACAATATATACAATGTATATTATACAATATACAATATACCCATGACAATATATAGAATGTATATTATACATGCAAATTAATTTTTTAATTTTTACATAATAATTTTTTTTGTAATATAAAAATACCTTGTTTTTAAAAATAATTCAATTAAAGGTCCAACCACTTAAGTGAGCGAACTGAACTAAAGAATAATTCTATTTGGCATATATAATGCCAATAAAAAGCACTAAACAAACAAAATGTATTAATTTACTCGTGATAACAAAGGCGCCCTGTAAATATATGACACCATGAAAATTGAATGCGTCCCTGAAGTCAAGCTTGTGCTTTGACAGATCCAATAACTTATAAATTTGTTTTGTTTTGCTCGGCAAGAGCAAGATACAATGATAAGGTAGGGCCGCTTCGCTGAGTGCTCTCACGCGTCAACGAAGAGTGGATAATGAGAAGGAACATATATGTCAAAACGACGAATTTCGTAGAAATTGCAAATGAAGAAAATATTTTATGTTTTCAAGTTGCAAACAGTGCGGTCGCGGATGTTACATTTGTGCTAATTTGAGTGAAAATATTATAAAAAAAGTGTAATAAAAACTATAAAATGTGAAAGAAGTCTTAAAATTGCAAAAAAAAACCTGTAATAGTTTTAACCTAAAAACAACTGCGAAACGTGAGCATAAAAAAATTCGCGATGAACAGCTGATTTTGACACCAATCTCGCTTTATTCTGCTTTCTTCTCCATTCCTCTCCGAGTCGACCCTACCTTATAATTCTGTCATGGGCAAGAGCAAATGTCACAAATTTCGAGCACTGACATCTGAAAAAATGCCTCAGTACACGTACAGTGTATGTGAGCACAACATCACTTCCTTATTTTTTATTTCTATGGATTGAACAAAAATTGTCTGCTCTTGAGTTGAAGTAAAAGAAAGATTACATTTGAAGTGCGTTTCCAAAAGGAAAAAAAATAGCAAAATAAATATAAGTTAAATTAAAATAGAAAATCTAACAAAGACTTGGTGACTCATTGAATGTGCATAGTTATTCCAAAATTAAAGGAGTTATTAACTGGCTATTCTAACGAAAAGTGAACTTGTTGCGTAATACCTTTCGGTGCACGTGAGGAAAATACAAGCAAGTTTAATTATTGCACAGTTCTTAACCACGTAAAGGTTTGGCAGTAGGCCCCGAAGGAGGTTTTTGTCTTCAGCCGACTATAAGAAGCTTCGGCTCGCAACATTTAAAATCTCGCAACATTAAAAAATCTCGCAACATTTAAAATCTTTCAACATGTATCCGGAAAAATATCTCAACATCAACTTTTACTTATAAGTGGCAGAGTCTAAGAGAATTGGAAACCTTCGTTTAGTATTTTTAGTTGTTCTTAATCATAGCAACAAACATATTTTCTATTAACACTTAAGTGCTCTTTTAGCAACATCTTCACTATCGCAACAGGCCTGCTGCTCCAGAGAAGAAAAGAGAAAAAAAATTAAAACAAGTAAGTTCATAATTGTACGAAAAAGAAAAAAATAAGTTTGTTGCTTAGGCTAGTATTAACATTGTAAATCTACATATATCAACAATATTCTTTTCCATATCGTTCCGCTCTCGCCTTTCGCAGTTTTGCTCTCTCTAAATCAATTCATAATTTTTTTCAACAATAAGTTCTACTAGAAGAAAGCAGTTGTTTAACAACTTTGTTGATGCATAAAAGTCTAAATTTGTTTTTTTTTAAATTTAACTTTTTCTATATGCTAATAAGCAATGTAAGCTAAGTTGCTATCAACATTTATTTTTAATTTTAAGCTAGCTGATATTTTACAGTTGATTACTTGTAAAAAGTTTTATTATGAAAAAAATACATTAAATTTATGCTTAGCGAACGAAGTTTTGTCACATTTTTTTTCTACAACTTCGTTACTAAATTACTATAAACTGAACTAATATGAACGATTTGTATAGATATGTTTTTTTATCATTTTGAAATAAATAAAATTTTATTAAAGGAAAAAAATAAAAGAATATAAACTTAGGTAGTAAGAGACTTAGGTAGTAATAAATTACCAAATCTTAGTCGTCTACGGCAAAAGCCGTCTGTCTTAAAGCACTTTACCTAGATTGTGGGCGGTAAAAGTGGGCGTGACAACATTTATTTATACATAGTGACTGCCAATTGGATCTATAGCACCTCCATACCAAGATTCACTATCATAACGTGTACAACACAGGAATAAGCATGATTTCGATAAAGTGGGCGTAGATATAGTGCGGTCATGCCCATTTTTTGTGCATTGGCAGACATTAATCATATAAACTAATTTACCGAAACTTAGTCTTTTACGGCAAAAGCCATCTGATGTATAGCATTTTTACTGATTTGTGGGCGGTAAAAGTGGGCGTGACAACATTTATATTTACATAGTGACTGGCAGTTTGATCCATAGCACCTGCATATCAGATTCACTATCAAAACTTGAACATCTTATGAATTAAAATGATTTCTGGCAAGTGGGCGTATATATAGTGTGACCACGCCCATTTTTTGTACAGTCCCGAAAGTAACCATCTGAACAAAATTACTAAATTTTAGTTTTATACAAATAAAACCATCTAATATATAACATTTTTTGGGTTTGTGGGCGATAGAGCCAATTTGGGTTTTATGGGAGGTACCACGCCCCCTTGTCCAATCAACACCAAACTTCACAGGAACACTCTCAGAATGTTGCTTCAGTATATCTAAAAAGATTGGTTCGGTGGTTTTGGAGTCTCTACGTGATATACATTAGGGCGGGTCGACCCCTATGGATGAAAAAAAAATTTGATTTGTTACCGACTTTTTTGAAAGATCCTATTGAGAGGGTTTCAGAACACAAAAAATTTTTTTTTTAAGTGGTCTACATTAACAACCAAAATGGTCTTTTTGTTATAACTCGGTTATTTGATGTCCGATTTTGAAAAAAAGTATATTTTTAGAAAGATCTTAAAAATGCTAACAATCGTAGTCAAAAGTTATTGACCTTTGAGGTCATCTTCAATAAAATAATTCAGTTTTTAACTTTTTTTACACTACGACCCCCAAAACTTTGCCCATTTTATATTTTGTAATTAAAGTTCATAAAAAATCAATAGGTCCGTGTGAAGAAATTTTTTAATTCCACTCATAGGAAAAAAAGTTGCACGCGCTTAAAATTTAAATTTTGAGCTCAATACCCACATACCCACATACATGCATCCATTTTTATATATATCGAAGATAAAAGACAAGACTACTCATAAATAAACTAAAAAATTTGTTTAATAAAAAATTTAACACCAGCACATACTTACTGCTTATTTGTTTAATGTTGAATGTCAACTTTCCATGCCAATTCAATGTACGGGCATATAATTGTCAGAAAATTTTGACACTTTAACTCTCCACACATTATTGTGAACTTGGCAGAACTGAACAAATTTGTTCCTTCAACAGCGTACTACCTAGCTAAAAAAATTCCGCTGCCTGTTCGCTGTCACAAACTCAATGTGCTTCTTATGGAAATTTTGTTTTATTCTTTACAGCATACTGAGCTTTAGCATGGAACACATTTATTAAAAAATTTTAAATTACTTACTGTACGTTATTGTTGCAGAGAAAACTTAAATCTGTTTCGACCATAACTGAATTCAACCTTTATGTATCTAAGAATTTGAAATGAACTGTCATATTTTTCTTACAATTTGAAATGAACTGTAACTTTATCTTTTATTTTTTTAAATCTTTAATGTTCTAGAAAACGCACAACGAGTGCAAGATTTGAATTCAATTTAATGATATTTTTTAAGTAAGCCGAAGAGAGAACAAATAAGTAAGATATTTGTACAACCTTTTTATATCACTTTTAAAATATTTCTTTCATCAGATAATAAAACCATTTCATAACTTACTACACAAATTAATTTGTTCACGTATTAATTTGTTGGACTGCCGCTCCACTGCGTTTTATTATATTTGTTTGCATTAAAGTTGCTGCCGCAACACACTTATCCCAATAGAAGTTGCTGCCGCAAATTATTTAACATATTTTTGGTATCTATATTGCTGCCGGAATATATATTCTCTCGCTTTCAAATTGCTGTCGCAATGGTTATCATTATCTTCCTTCTATGATGTGAACGTATTGCGAAATATACTAGGAAACCATTATGAATTTAAAAAAGTATAAAATTTTATTTATATTATTATTAGATATATTTACGTCAATATTTAAATTTTTAAGACTATCGTACATTTATATATATGTATACTAGGGTGGTTTTAAAAAATCGATGTCGGATTTTTATCGATTTTAACGGCACCCCCCGAAAATGTTTCATTTTGTTAGATTTTAAGATTGCCAAAATTTGAGCACAATTCGAAGATGTTAACCCGTGCCACTGGGGCCTCAAAGTTTTGAAAATCTCGATTTTTTGGACGTTTGGCGACTTCGGCGACCCATATCTCTGGAACGGCTAAAGCTCTTTGCCCGTGTCATACATCAAATTAAAGGCCATACTGTTTTTAACATTTTATATTCTGCACAATAAATACGCAACTAGTACTGAAACCGAAAAAATAGAGCCAATGTCCCTAAAAACGTGACTAGGTACCACTGAGAGCGAAGATGCGTTATTTGTATTATTATTGCTTATTATGGACAAATACTTGTTCTTTGGAATCCCATTTCATTTAAATATGTTGCTATGGTATACCGTTAATTTTAGACCCACAACAATGTTTTTTTTTTTATGTCAGGTATGTATCTATTTTTTCCTCATACTGTATCACTGGCGACCCCAAGCAGGTAAAACCAAACTAGTTTAAAAATGTATTGGGTTACCCTACTACCTATTGTTATATTTTAAGTAGAAGTTCAGAGTCTGTTATTAAAATAAAAAAAGGATAGCTAGGTTGTTCTTGCTTTTATGATTTTGTTTCTTGGTCAGTTGAAAGTATTCTCTGAACAGTGAAAGTTGTATTTTGTTCTACGTTCGTGTGATCAAGTTTAAAAAAATCCACTAAATATTAACTACAAAAGACATTTCTATTTTAATTAGGTCGGTACCTACTAACACGTACTCTTTGTTTTAGTTAGTGTAGTTCTGTGTCATTTATTCTTTCTTCTAGTGAACATTTTTATTTCTCGTAAAAGTGATGGCTTCTACATCTGGGATGAGAAGTAGAGGTAGAGACAAAATTTTTCTAATTGACTATCCAGCTCATCACATAACTGGATGTAAGCTGCCCTCCAATCGGCAAGTTCTAGCTACTATGTTCTACAATTTTCGTACTTTGAAGTTAAATGTGAGAGACTCTGCCACAACAACTGTTGAAGAGGTCTTCGTTTTTTGGACAAAAGCTCGAATTCCTACAAAACAAAAGAAAAATGTCATAGTAAAGCTGGAAAAACTGTGCGATGATTGGAGAAAAATGCAAAAGTACAAGGATAGAAAAACGGAAAGTGCAAGAAATGCTGTAAAAGAGATTACCCAAAAGTTGGATGATCTCTTTGATATTGCCCACCAAGATGGCCTGACGATGATGACTTCAGAAGAAGGCAAGGAGTTTCTATTGAAGCAAAGACAGACAGGAAGACCAGGCTCCATGCTCGGAGTTGACCTGAAGTTGGCTCAAGCTGAAGAAAGACTACTACAGAAACAACGGAAGGTCTTGGACAAACAACTTGAAGCGGGAAATTTGGGTAAGCATTTAAAAAAAAAAATTTCCTTGTAGCGAAACTTTATTCTTATTTTCTCATCTCATTGTTCACAGAGACGGTGGAGCTCACGAACGACGAGACAACAGAAGAGCCGGAAGGACGTGATACGCCGTATGAAGAGCTCGAGATGAACGTAGAATCTGAAGGACCATCTGCCTAACCATCCCAACCAGGTCCTAACCATGAAATTGTCATGCTGGACCGCTGTAAGGTGTCCGATAGGAACGCTACTCGAATCATTTTGGCTACAGTAGAAGCTCTCGGAAAGGATCCCAAAGAATATAAGATCTCCAGGAGCGTTATCCGTGAACAGCGGAGAATAAACCGTGAAAAATACACGGAACAAATTCAAGACAGACTTAAGATACCCCAAAACGAGGCTGTTTGCGTGCACTGGGATGGAAAACTACTACCAGGTATCCTCAGAACAGAGCAGAAAGAACGGGTTGCTGTTCTGGTATCACATGGGACTAAAGAACAACTCCTGGGCGTTCCTGAAACTGACTTCGATGTGCTTCGATACAACAGCATCAACTACTGGGAGACTCAATGGAGCGTGCAATCTCCTGGAGCAGATGTTAGGTCGAGAGCTCCTGTACCTAGCGTGCCGACACCACGTTTTAGAAGTCTTGTTGAGAGGAGTTTTTGACTGCAAGTTTGGAAGCACATCGGGACCTCAACCAAACATATTCAAGAGATTTCAAAAAGAATCGTCGGCGATTAATAAATCCAAGTTCGATGTAGGCGAGAATGTTTTGAAACTACTGCTCAAAGAAGTAGAGAATGCCAAAGAAGAACTGCAAAGAAAACTAATGGAATGCCAGCCAAGAGACGACTACAAAGACCTGTTACAGTTGGCATTGATATATCTTGGCCATCTTGACGGAAAAGATGTGCGCTTCAGGTATCCAGGTCCAGTATACCATGCCAGGTTGAGACGATCAGACACGTTGCCATGTGAAGGTTCGCCCCCTGTTCCCCGGCAAAAGCTATTTACTGTCTGAAAATACAACTCTTCCGTGACCAGTTTAAGCTGACTTCCCAAGAACAAGAGGCCCTAGAAGCACTTTGTGTTTTCATCATTCGAGTCTACTGTAAAGCCTGGTTTCATGCCTCCAGAGCGTGTTTAGCACCAAAACAAGACCTAGACCTCATTAAAAATTAATTGAAATATGAAAGCATTGACAAAAAAATATCAGAAAAAGGAATTAACAAAATGATAAATCACATGTGGTATCTTAGCCCTGAACTTGTTGCCCTGGCATTGTTTGACCCGATAGTGCAAAACACCGTAAAGAGCCAAATGGCAACAAAAATCTTAACGAATCAAGTAGAAGAAAATGAGAAGTGCTCCAGAAATATGCGACCCAAACTAAAAAAAGAACAACTGCCGAAATTCCTAGAAAAAGGTCTCCCAGCCCTGATTACAAGTGAGACTTACCTGTTCAAGAGATTAACCATTAACACTGATTTTCTGGAAAAAGATCCTGCAACTTGGCCGCAGAACATCAACTACCATGAGGGGCAAAGGATGGTAAACAACTTGAAAGTTGTGAACGACATGGCAGAGCGAGGAGTCAAGCTCATCACAAATTACAACCAATTACTTACAAAGGACGAGCAACAAAAACAATACGTTCTCCAAGTAATCAGCAGATGCCGTCAGCTGTATCCAGATAGCTCCAAAACCACATTATGTCACAGTCCCTTGAATAAATTTAAATAAGAATAAAATAAAAAATACATTGATTTTTTAAATACATAATTGTTTTCATTCCAAAAAATTATAATATAGGAAGGAAAATGGGTTTTTTCAAAATAGGTTCCATCTTCGCTCTAAGGGGTACCTAGTCACGTTTTTAGGGAGGCTTCATTGGCTTCATTATCTCGTATTCAGTACTACTTACGTATTTTTTTCACTGCATATAAAATATTATAAACAGTATCGCCTTCAATTTGATGCATGACACGGGCAAATATATTAAACCGTTCTAGAGATATGGGTCGGCAAAGTCGCCAAACTGCCAAAAAATAGAGATTTTCAAAACTTTGAGGCCCCAGTGGCACGTGTTAACATCTTTCAATCGTGCTCAAATTTTGGCAATCCTAAAATCTGACAGAAATTAACATTTTAGGGGGTGCCCCCAAAAAATTCGGACATTTTTTTTTACCCTATGAGATAAAACCACCCTAATATACAGTTGCAATCCGGTTAGTTTCTTAGTAGTAAATAGAATGATTGATTAGAGCGGTGTTCCTATATGCCAGGCTAGACGGACGAGGTCGACCTCATACATGTGCTAGGCAAGACGGACGAGGTCTTGCTCTGGATAATCAAAATATATCTACAGCGTGTATATCTGTATAAATACGGATTAGAGCACAGTTCACACATGTAAAGCTAGTCGTACGGCGTCAAACCGGCATATACCAGGCGAGACGGACGTGGCCTCGCTCTGGATAATCATATTAAACTACACAGCTAGATTGTTACCAAAATCACAGGAAAATTTTAAGTATCCTTGGAAAGCATGATCCAGATTAGTGGCGATACTGTATATAATCTAAAATATTAAATTTAATTGAGTAAACGAATTCATTTAAAGAAATTGCTTACTTACTTACTTACTTAGATGGCCGTGACAACCCGTGTCCGGATTTCGACCGACCTCATCAGCTCTCGCCAGGCGCCTCTGCTTTGCGCGCGCCTTCTCCAATCGGATACACCAAGTGCGGTTAGGGCTTCCTCAGCCTGGTCCATCCATCGGAGGCATGGTCTCCCTCGTCGTCGTTGACCAGCGACCCTCGCCTCGAGCACCTTTTTCGCTGGAGCTTCGTCGTCCATATGATGGACATAACCCAGCCAGCGTAGTCGCTGCACAGTTATACGCCTAACTACGTCAATGTCTTCGTAGAGCTCATACAGCTCGTGGTTCATTCCGATACGATAGTCATCGCCGACTCGAACAGGACCGAAGATTTTGCGAAGAACTTTTCTCGCGAACACTCCCAGAGCGGCTGCGTCAGTTTGCGAAACTAATCATGCCTCAGCGCCATAAAGCAGCACAGGTAGAATGAGCGTCTTGTAGAGTGTTAGTTTTGTCGATCGAGAGAGGGCTCTGGAACTTAGTTGCTTACTGAGCCCGTAGTAGCACCTATTAGCAATTATTGTTCTTCGCTTTATCTCCAGGCTGATTTCGTTGTTAGTGTTAATGGCGGTGCCAAGGTAAACGAACTCCTTGACTACGTCAAAGTTATAGCTGCCGGATGAAACGTGGGAGTTTAAACGCCGCGCTCCCTTGTTTGTAGACAGCATATACTTTGTTTTACCCTCATTTATCGTCAAACCCACTTTAGCTGATTCCTTTTCGATAGCGGCGAAAGCAGCGGTAACATCTCTCTTGGTTCTGCAAACAATATCAATATCATCAGCGTACGCAAGGAGCTGGACACCTTTATAGAAAATGGTGCCATTACGATGCACACCGGCCTTTCGTACGATCCCCTCCATGATGATGTTGAAGAGATCGCAAGACAGTGGATCGCCTTGCTTGAAACCTCTTTCGGTATTGAAGGTTTCGGAGAGGTCATTTCCTACCTTGACGGAGCTGCATGTGTTGCTCAACGTCATTCTGCAAAGTCTAATCAACTTTGCAGGTATACCGAACTCAGACATTGTTGCGTATAGGCAATCCCTTCTCGGGCTATCGAACGCTGTTTTAAATTTGACAAAGAGATGGTGTGTGTCAATTTGATTTTCGTGGGTTTTCTCCAGGATTTGTCGTAGCGTGAAAATCTGGTCTATGGTGGACTTACCAGGTCGAAAGCCACACTGATAAGGTCCAATCAGTGTTTTTGTAATCGGATTTAATCTTTCACACAGTACGCTTGAGAGAACCTTATATGCGATGGAAATAAGATTGATACCTCTATAACTAGCGCAGATTGTAGGGTCTCCTTTCTTAAGTATAGGGCACAGTACACTGAGGTTCCAATCGTCGGGCATGCTTTCTGCTAGCCATATTTTGCTGATGAGCTGATGCATGCGCCTTATCAATTCATCGCCGCCGGTTTTAAACAATTCAGCTGACAGGCCGTCAGCACCCGCTGCTTTATTGTTTTTGAGTCGTTGGATAGCAACTCGAACCTCTTCATGGCTAGGTGGTGATACTTCCACTCCGTCATCGTCGATTGGTGGCACTGCACTGCGCTCTCGATGGGCGGCATTGGTGGAATCGTCGCCAGTAAGTAAATTGGAGAAGTACTGTCTCCACAATCTAAGCACACACTGTGTATCCGTATTCAGATCTCCATTTTCGTCTCTGCAAGTGGATGCTCCGGGCTTGAAACCTTGGGTTAGACGCTTAACCTGTTGATAGAATTTTCGTGCATCCTTCTTGCCCTGGTATACCTCTAGTTCCTCACACTCACGCTTTTCCTGCTCTCTTTTCTTGCGTCTGAAAAGGCGCCTCTCTTCCTTCCTCTTTTCGCGGTAGTTTTCTCGCACGGCTCGCGTTGCAGCTGACTGCAGCGTTTTTCTGTATGCGGCGTTTTTTACTGCAGTCGCGATGCGACACTCCTGATCGTACCATTGGTTCCGAGGTTGCGGGTGCCGGAAACCAATGACTTCTTCAGCGGCAGCGCGCATGGAGTGGGATATATGCGCCCAAAGTCCGCCGGCGTCGTCGAGTCCAGAGGTTGGTTGGTTGAGCTTAACCGAGAGTTGAGCGGAGTAGGCTTCGGCAGTCCGTTGTAATTGCAGCTTAGCGACATCTAGCTTTCGTTGCATTCCTGTGCGTATGTTCTTCGCATTGCATAATCGCATGCGGATCTTACTTGCAACAAGATAATGATCGGAGTCAATGTTAACCCCCCGAAATGTACGCACATCTAGAACACTAGAGGCATGCCTTCCGTCGGTTACAACATCAAGTAGAAGAAAATGAGAAGTGCTCCAGAAATATGCGACCCAAACTAAAAAAAGAACAACTGCCGAAATTCCTAGAAAAAGGTTTCCCAGCCCTAATTACAAGTGAGACTTACTTGCTGTTCAAGAGATTAAACATTAACTCTGAATTTCTCGAAAAAGATCCTGCAACTTGGCCGCAGAACATCAACTACCAGGAGGGGCAAAGGATGGTAAGCAACTTGAACGTTGTGAACGACATGGCAGAGCGAGGAGTCAAGCTCATCACAGATTACAACCAATTACTTACAAAGGACAAGCAACAAAAACAATACGTTCTCCAAGTAGTCAGCAGATGCCGTCAGCTGTATCAAGATAGCTCCAAAACCACATTATGTCAGTCCCTTGAATAAATTTAAATAAGATTAAAATGAAAAAGACATTTATTATACTTGATTTTTTAAATACATAATTGTTTTCATTCCAAAAATTGATAATATAGGAAGGAAAATGGGTTTTTTCACAATAGGTTCCATCTTCGCTCTAAGGGGTACCTAGTCATGTTTTTAGGGATATTGACTTCATTATCTCAAATTCAGTACTACTTACGTATTTTTTTATTGCATATAAAATATTATAAACAGTATCGCCTCCAATTTGATGTATGACAGGGGCAAATATATTAAACCGTTCTAGAGATATGGGTCGGCAAAGTCGCCAAACTGCCAAAAAATCGAGATTTTCAAAACTTTGAGGCCCCAGTGGCACGTGTTAACATCTTTCAATCGTGTCAAACTTTGGCAATCCTAAAATCTGACAGAAAGAAACATATTAGGGGGGTGCCCCCAAAAAAATTCTGACATTTTTTTTTACCCTATGAGATAAAACCACCCTAACGACCAACATAAGTTCAATTATATACCCCAAATAGTAGTGACTGCCCTTTTTGAGATTTTTTTCTTTGTAACTATAAAACAGTATTGAGAAAATAAGTCCATGTCGCAGAGTAACCAAGTAGAATTTTGTTATTTTATGTAACTCGCTGAGAATGTACTTGTAAGTGAAGACTTGCCAGACTTGGAAGATATGTTTCTATGATAGGAAATTTTTATTCCCAAAAAATCATTAACTTATGCGGGTTACACATCTGTGATCTCGTGTGCCACACGGCGCACAGTGGGTTGAAGTCCCGAAAAATGGAGATTAATTCAAAAAATGAGCTCTAGCTTTCACAACCGTATTTGGTACCGGGTGAAACTAGATAAAATTCTACATCACTAATTGCAAAAATAACAGTTCTAAGTTGTTTACTTTAATTGCAGTGTGTCTTCAAAGTCAATAATTGTTATTATTTTTGCGCGCATTGGTTATGAGAAAATTATTTATACTTCAAGTGGATATTTTTTTAATTAAGACTTCTAAAAGTGAAAGTTTTATTATGGAGCCGTCTACTTCAGGTATTTGAGCATATGATAAATATTTTTTTGTTAGATAAATGTTTTGGAAATATTGTAAAAAAAAAATAAATGAAATTGCTCCAAAATTGGTGTATTTTTGATGTTTGTATTGAGTTTTAAAAATTTCTGGGTGAAATTGGGCGAAACCGCTTATATAGTCTTAAAGTATGAGATTTCAGCTAATAAATCTCAGAAACTTTTCTTGCAAATGTTTACAATTTTTTGAGTTATTGAAGTTTTAGTAAAATAACTCCCGTTGCTAAAAATCTATGTGAAAAAAAACAAACAAAAAATCACGTTGTCTTTATTATCTTTTGTCTTTATATTCCGTTTGGTAGTTGTTATTGTAGCTACTGAGTGTGTAGTTTATTAGTGATGGGTGCGTGAATAATTTTTAATCGATCAATGTATTGATAATTAATTGGTAACAATTTAATACTTAGGGTATTTAAGATTCAGTACAGCCACGTTCATTTATTTTTTGTATGGGCTGTCAATGATTTGTTTAATGTGATGTTATTTATTGAAAGTGTTGTGTGTTTGTCAAACGAATAGTATTTTGCAAATTTTAAACGATTAAAAATTTTACTAACTGCAGGAACAAGTCCCAAAACAATTTTTATTCCTCGCCATGAGTTACATAACTTTATGAAGAATTCAGAGCCTAAATCACTTGAAGATCGATTTAATCTTCTGAGGTGGGAACTAATCACACGAGTTGACTCAGATATGGTAGATTTCACCAAAAGATTTAATAATTTTTGCACAGACTATAAGACTCGGTGGCTACAATCTCATAGAATGGATACATTTTTTTTTTAAAAATAACAAGAATTGGCTTGATACTGCAATTTCCTTTAATGCACCACCAGCACCAACACAAAAAAGAGGTCGGCATGATCTCTCATTTGATGAGTGTACAGAAAAAACTAAAGGAAAGAAATGTAAAGATATAAGAGATAATACTCCATTGTCTATTTTAGCGCACGCTACACAAATGAGCTTTAGAGCTGCTGGAAAAGCAGATGCGTCGAAAATAATTAAGGAATTAATATCATCTCCAATAAGAGCAAAAAAATACAAACAAAGTTTAGAACAGGTATCACCACAGCAATTAAGTGCGGAGGAAGCTCTTTCCGTCTTGATAGAAGCGAAGCTAACTCGACACCAGTATAACATAATTAGAGAAGCCGCTCCAGAGAAATTTCCATCGTATACAATAGTCCAAGCAGCTAAAAAAAAATGTTATCCAGAACGAGACGAAATACAAATTACTGAAACGTTAGCGCAAGTCAATCTACAATCACTATTAGACCATTCCACTGAGCGTATTTTTTCGATAAAAAATTTGGATTTTAATTTGTTAGACAATGAAGAACTGTCTAAGATGACTTTATACACTAAGTGGGGCTTTGATGGAAGTTCAGGACATAGTGCATATAAACAAGCCTTTCATGATATTAACGCCTCGGATTCTTCAGTATTTATAACATCGATTGTACCATTGAAATTAGTTTGTGAAAATAAAACAATTTGGCAAAATCCTCGTCCGTCTTCCACTCGTTTTTGTAGGCCCTTGAAAATTGAATTTATGAAAGAAACGGTCAACAGTATTAAACTCGAAAAAGAACGAGTGGAGACTGAAATAAAGGCTCTTGTCGATTCCGTAGTAGTAGTTGGAGAGAGAGTAGTGAAAGTTAATCACGAACTAATTCTTGTGATGATTGACGGTAAGGTCTGTAACGCTATTACAGACACAAAGTCCACACAAAAGTGTTATATATGTGGCGCTACAAGCAAAGAGTTCAACAATATTGCTGAAATGATTACAAAAGTTGTAAATACAGATGCCATGCAGTTTGGTTTATCTGTCCTTCATGGCTGGATAAGATTTTTTGACTGTCTTATTCAATTGTCATATAAACTTCCGATTAAAAAATGGCAAACTAGATGTGATGATGAAAAAAAAAATTATTGCTGATACAAAAAAACGCATTCAAAGGGAATTCAAAGAGAAAATTGGATTGATTGTTGACCAACCAAAATCAGGCTTTGGAAACTCAAACGATGGTAATTCGGCAAGGCGTTTTTTTAAGAATGCTGAAGTATCTGCAGAAATTACAAAAATTGATTTACAGTTGATAAAAAATATGCACACAATATTAATAGTTGTTTCAAGTGGTATTGAGGTCAATATTGAAAAATTTTCAAATTTCGCTAATGACACTGTCAGACTATTTGTTAAAAATTATCCATGGTATTATATGCCTCCAACTCTACATAAATACTTTATTCACGGGCCAGAAATTATAGCGCTTGCACCATTGCCTATTGGTCAGCTAACTGAAGAATCTCAGGAAGCCAGAAATAAAGACTTCAAAAGCTATAGAGAATATTTTTCGCGTAAATCCTGTCGGGAAAGTACAATAGACGACGTGTTTAATAGATTTCTTTTAAGTTCAGATCCACTTATTTCAAGCAAGAGGAAGAGTTGTAAAAAGAAAATAGAGCAAATGCCGCAGTCTGCATTGGAGTTACTTATTCTTCCCCAAAATGAAAATGATAATGGTGATAAAGATGATGAAGATGATGAAGATGAAGATTATTTTGACTAATTTTAATTTATGAAGTAAATAATAATTATAACGTTTACGAAATGAAGTAAATAAAAAAAATTACAATTATATTTTTTTTTTAAATTTTTGAGTGTCTTCTCCATGTGGCATATAAACTACCACTTAAAAAGTGGCAAGCTAAATCAGATCATGACAAACAAGTTGTTAAAAAAATAAATTTATTACTATGTAACATTTTTATTAATATTTTTCCAAAAAAAAAACAAAATTCCGACAGAGCTAGAGCAATTTTCTAAAAGGGGGCGTGGCACTGCCCTATTCCACCTTGGGTGTAATTCATACTGCACGATCAATATATATACCAAATCCCATCTTCATACCTCTGATAGTTCATGAGATATATCCGTTCTAAGTTTCAGGTTATATGGGCGGTGCCACGCCCCTTAACCCAATCACAATCAAGTATAGGAATATTACCCAGTCAACAGTACCACATTGGGTATGTTTCATGACAATGGGTCTATTATCATGGCCGCCAGAGCGATTTTTAAAAAAGGGGCGTTGCACCGCCCACTTTTCCAAAAAATGTATAGCCTATTTCATTCAGTGATAACTCAGCATTCTCATAGTGAAAGAATTTTTTGGATCGGATAAGCAGTTTAATTAATCTCCACTTTTCGGGATTTCAACCCACTGTGCGGCGGCCAGCACTTAAAAACTGGCCCTAAGTGAATATTGCAAAAATCTATGTCGAAAAAAGTGGGCCAGCTCAATTTAATAACTTGTGGCATCAATATGTAAAAAATAGCTTAATATATTTAAAAAAGCTCAATATATTTCACCATGGTGCTAAAAAATATGCATTCATAAATAAAAAATTTGCTATTGAATATGGAAAACAAAGCTTTTATTAATAATCTAATAAGGTAAGTGAATAATTGTTTTCTGTTTATTTTTTATGTTCTCCCGCAGAGTAAAGAAAATATAGTTACCAAAATTACACACAATATAGGACACAATATAGGATAAAAAATAACAAAAAAGTTACTTCTACTTCCTACACGATGTCATCAGAATTGGTGTTTTTTTTTATTGTTGGTGTGAATGCGTTTGTCTTGTTGTTGGCACATGTTTTTTAGTTTTTGTATAGCGCGATGGAAAAATTAACGATTGCCTACAATTACGTTGAAATAGCAATGAATATAATAAAATAATATTGAAATTTAATAAAATTTATTGGGGCGAATACGTATGTTTTTTTAATTCACTTTGCGTTATTTTAAATTTTTGAATTGAAAAGCTATTTTATTAAAAAAAAACATTACATTATTAAATCTATGAAACTGCGAAAAAGCTTTGCATCTCTCGGGTGTCCAACGACGAACTTGTGTTTGTCATTTGCAGTTTAGTTGCTAGAGCGAGGTGTGACAACCAAGGTTAAGCAGTTTTTGCAAGTACATTCATCTCCTTTGGGTTATTTTTAAATGAAAAGAAGCAGGTGGCAATATCAAAAGCATTTCCATTGACTTTTTTCCAGCAAGAATGTAGGTGTTCGCTCGTGAGTCAAATGATTGAAGTACATCGCGCTTTTTTACTCTCTGCAAATTTTGATTAACGCTTGCTCACAAACGATTTTTTGATTGAAGCTCCGACGCAGGAATTTGTTACTTTTATGCTACCAACTATTTTGTGAATTCATATCGTGCTGTGTACCAGAGAACTGCACAAGCCTACTTGAAGTTCAAGCCTTTTCAAGTAATTGAATTCAAGTATATATCCAAACTTGAAAAAGCAAGCTTTAGCCTGCTTACAAACATATAAAGCAATTACAAGTCATATCCCTGCTTTCTCGTTGGCTTGGCTTGTTGAGGCTTACTATATCGGGCAAGAAAGTTGAAAAGCTTGGAACGATCGGCAAAAGCTTGTAAGCTCTCAAGTATCCAATTAATTAAATTTAAAGCAAGTAACCAAAAAAATTCAATGAGCTTGTTCAGGAAAATCTTAAGCGTATTAACACTTTTAAGGGTTCTGTGGACTCCGTGGTTGGAAGTTTTAGGGGTAGTTGATTTTGAAATTGATGTACAAATTTAAAATTCAAGATGGCGGATAGAGTTGCCACCTAGATTTTTTTTTGTATTTTTGTGACTTTTGTTATTTAGAAATTCTGATAACGGATTTGATTTCGAATCTAATATCACAGTTTTAAAATTTAAGATGGAGGATAGGCTTGCCACTTAAATTTTCACCATTTAAAGGTTTTTTCAAACTCTTTCCGCATATACACGGAAAGGTTAAATAGAAATACAGAAAAAATAAATTTCTCAAATTTTCTCTTTTTACCTATTCAGATAAGCGGTTAAAAAATACTCTTATTTTTGACAATTTTTTTTAAATCGAAAAAGTATATAAATGTAATATATAATAAATATTTACGTTAGCAGGCCGCCAAAGGACTAAAATATGAGAATCAGTTGGTTTTGGACAACACAGGTATACTTAACTATGTGTTACATGTCCCTTTTACATATTTTTCATTTAATAAAAATAATAATATTTTATTATAAATTTTTAAATTTTTATTTATTTATTTATTTATTGGCCAACCAAGGCAATTTACTTATTTTAACAGGTTTTTTATTTATTTACTTATTCTAACAGGCTTTTTTTTATTTTTTTTTTCTTTTTTCTCCCCTTTCCTTGTTTTGGTGTTCGAAGATGTTCAATTCGAAGTGGGCGTAATCCGCCCACCTAAATGACATTATTTCATGAACACGTCAAAAAGGAAAGGAAAGAAGAAAGAAAAGTAAAAGTAAAAGTAAAAGTAAAAGTTACTTACATACTAGAAAAGAGGAGAGTTCAGAGGTTGGGTAAATTAAGCAGAGAAAAAGACTTGTATAGAGATCGCTTGAATGAGAATTTGGACATGGAAGGTGAGTAGTGGCCGGATATAGTATTAAATTTTCTACAGCAACGGTTGATGGGTTCATTATTTGCATATGCAGTATGATGCTGATATTCAGTTAACAGCCGAGTATGCCTTGTACGTCTTAACGGGTCATTGAGAGTAATCTTGTTAGAGATATATTCGCAGTTAGTTACACCGCTCAGAACATCGAAAGTAAAGCATGTATCCAATACCGTTCTTCTTGTTGATAGCGGTATCAAATTTAATAGGGCGAGTCTGTGTTCATATGGTGGAAGGCTTCCATAATCGCGGGGGTTATAAGTTTCTCTCAGAGCGAATAGTAAGAATTGTTTTTGAATGGATTCGATTCTATCACAATGGGATCCAAAAACTGGATTGCAAATTATGCAGCCATATTCGAGTATTGGGCGCACTAGTGCACAGTACAGGGATGTAGTGACCCATACATTCTTGAATTCATATGCTCGTCTTTTAATAAAACCGAGCAGTTTACTGGCCCGGGATACAATCTTATCGTAGTGTAAATTAAAGCGCAGTTTGTTGTCCAAGACCACTCCAAGATCAACTATATAATTGACCCTGTTAAGTTCATTACCATTGAGGCGGTATTTGTGATTTATAACTTGGTTTCTACGAGAAAAACTTATCATTACACTTATTGACTTTGAGGTAGAGTTTGTTTTGGGTACACCAGGTCTCAAGAGATGAGAGGTTTAACTGTAAGAAATTGACATCTTCCTGCGATTTAATTACGTGGTACAATTTTAAGTCGTCCGCATACATAAGATGTAGAATATCCTTCAACACTATGGACAAGTCGGATATGAAGATATTAAAGAGAAGAGGACCAAGGTGACTACCTTGCGGTACTCCAGAGGAGACCTCAATTTTCTTCGACACAATTCCTTGAAATTTAACATATTGGGATCTACCATGGAGATAAGTTGATAGCCAACTAAGTAAAGATCCAGAGAAACCAAATTTTTCTAATTTATGTATTAAGATACCGTGATCAACACGATCAAAACCTTTACTGAAATCAGTGTAAATGGCATCTATTAGGTAGCCGTTCTCCATCTTGCATAAAACGTCAGAAACCATTATCATGAGGTTAGTGGTTGTGGATCTTCCTTTTCGAAACCCGTGCTGCTGCTCGTTTAGTCTCGGGTTGATAAGGCATGTTAGCTTTTCGCAAATAATTTTTTCAAATAGCTTTGGGATGGCCGACAAAATTGCTATGCCTCTGTAGTTTTCAACTGAGTTTTTTTTACCGTTTTTGTATATTGGTATTAGGTGGGACGTTTTCCAATATGAGGGAAACACTCCAAGAGAGAGTGATTTGTTAAGTATAATGTATAAGGGCACAAGTAGTTGGTCTAAGCATCGCACCAATAACTTTGGGGGAATTAGGTCTGGTCCAGGTCCCTTGGTTGCATCTAAACCCTTTATTGCATTCGATATGTCTTCTTTCGTCAAACTAAAGTTTTCAACCATATGCTGTGAATTCGGAGTGGGGGGAAAAATGTCAGACTGAGTAGTTGGTGGACAAAATACATCCTTAAAATGATCCGCAAAGAGGTTACATATTTCTTGAGGGTTGGAAGAGATAATATTACCTTTATACATGGATGAAGGGTAACCAGCTGATTTTCGTTTCAAATTGACAAAGTCAAAGAATGTTTTGGGGTCTTGAACAATTTTTTCACCAATTAAGCTTGTGTAAAACTTATAAGCTTCTTCAGATTTGATAGAGAACTCTTTTGATAGCTCATCGTATCTGAGCTGCATTTCTTCGCTTACATTTTCGGCAGTTTTGAGGAGTTTGTAAATTCGGTTTCTCTGGTTTCTCAAGTATCTGAGATTTGAATTTAGCCAAGGTTCAGAAAGTTTGTTTTTTTTCTTTATTTTAGGCACATACCTTTCGATAGCTGTATAAATGTAATTATAAAAACTCGAAACAGCGCTATCTAAGTCTAAGTTCGATAGAACGCAACTCCAGCTAATGCCACCTAGAAGAGATGTTATACTATCGTAATCAGCATTAAGAAAGTCGTACACAATAGAGTTATTGAAGGACTGGGTAAAAGAGATATTTATATCAGAGAAAATTATTGTTAAGGCTGTATGGTGAACTGTGTTAGCAAACAAATTTTCTGCTTCGATGGTTGGACCAACCCTCACTTCGTCGTACGAGTTAGTAAAGATTAGATCCAACCACCTACTATTTTGGTTTTGTGTTGCAGAGACTTGCTGTAGATCATTGCTATAAAAAGTACTTATTAATGTAAAGTCTATGGGACTAGAGAGGTTTACAGGAAGAAGATAGTTGTCATTTTCATCAATGACAAATGATATATTTGGACGGTTGAAGTCACCAAAAATAATAACTCTATCTTCTTCATTTAAGGTTTCCGTAAATGTAGTGATTGTCTCACATAACTCATTGTATGATGATTCACTATAGCTTGGGGGGATGTAAATGACACCAATGTACATATAGAGTTTTTTTCTTATATAAACTTTTACTATACGGTGTTCAAAGAGTTTGTGAGTAGGGGTTTCTATAAGCTCACTTGAAAGAGAATTGTGGATAGCAATTAGTACGCCGCCACCTCGCGAAAGGCCTGTGGAGCAGTAGTCACGGTCATTACGGTAGATAGTCCAATTGCAGTCCAGAATTTCTTCATTTTTAAAAGTGTCATTTAACCAAGTTTCTGTAATTACTAGAACCTTGAAGTGACAAGATTTAGCGTCGATAAATAGTTTATTTAGTTTACCTCTCATACCACCACAGTTGTGATAAAAAATTTTAAGAGAACTAATTGAGTAGGCAGGTTGGCATGGATCCTTGGACATTACTTGAGAAATGTTGTTAGGTGACTTTGACTGATTTCGAGCGATAGGGGTTGTGTTAGGGTCAAAGTTAGGAGCAATAATACTGTTGATGCTCCTTACGTGATTTTTGCAGAAAAGAGACATGTTTAGACCTGACGTGAGTGCCATAGGTGTCAAGGTCCGCATTGACTTGACTAATTGACACTCCAAGTTGCTCGTGAAAGCAATTAAACATGTGACGCAAATCGGACACATCGGTCGGCAGCCCTTCTTGTTGTATTAAAACTTTTAAATTAGTTTTGGTCTTGCCCTCTATGCAAGTAGATTCAGGGGCATTATGCCTATAGGCGAGATACAGACGGACGTTGTTATAGACGCTGTTCTCTCTAAGGCGAGAAAGGGCATATCTACTTTCAGTGTCTGCACAGGAGTTCAATGTTAATTTCACTCTTGGAGGTATTAGAGGGTCTAAAAAGGTTTCAGGGTTACCAGGTTGACTGGAAGGGATGTTATGGAAAGGAGATGAGTCTGAAGTGCGGGGATGGGTGATAGCTGGGTTAATTGATGAGTTAGTGTCTACGGAGGGGGATGGAGACGGGTTGAGAGTATGGGAGTGAATGAAATTCGGATAATTGACAGATGTGTTTGTTGGGTTTTCACTTGAGTCGGAGACGGGTGAAAGGTTGAAAGATACACGGCGACGTTGTGTGAAAGGTTGTGTGGGAGCTGACTTTTGACATGAGTTTGCAGGAATTGGATTACCGTTGTGCTTGTCGTTGCTGTAGTGAGTTGTAGTATTTTTAAAAGTATTGTCATTGTTGACCGATGTGGGCTTATGTCTGATCTGTGGAGAGAAGGTGGGAAAAATATTGGTTTTAAGCTCCCAGTTGGGGACAGCGCTGTGATGGGGCTTAGGTAATATTTTCTCCACTGATGCGTTAGATCTAGAGGAAGGATGAGAATGGTGTTTATGAATATGTGAAGGTTTTATAGTGCAAGAATTAGGGTTGGGATTTAAGCTGGAGTTTGGGATACCATAAGAAATAATATTATTTGATGTTGTTTTAGGCTTATAACTATTGCTTATCTTAAGGTTAGATATAGTGTTTATGCTAGGATTAGAAATTACATTAGGAATATATGTATTAGACTTAGGTGTATAGCTTTGAGATACGTTTGCCTTAGATATATTTCTCGGTTGCCAGGTACTGCCAGGTTTGTCCGTCCACCTAGATATTTGTACATTTCCGTGTTCTTGCATACCACCGGAAGGACTCAGGACCATCCAAGCGTATTTAGATGGTAAGTTAAGTTTAAAACTGCTTAACTTGGCACGAGTTGAAGATGTTTTATGGCACTCGGATATGGTGAAGCGGAACTTTTTTAAAAAGTATTTACGCACCCAGGATATACTTGCATTGGAGGGGAAGCCTTTGATAAATACAGTTATGCACTCATTTTGGTTAACCGAATTTAACTTTTGGATGCGGCTTTCCCATTCTGGTATTGTCCTCGAAGTTCCAAAGCGTTCGATAACTCTTCTAGGTGCAGCGATTGGTGTTGTAAGAATGGTGGTGTCTGAGGCAATGGAAGAGTCGAGAGATATACTATGTTGCCTTGTAGGTAGAGGGGCAGCTGATGGAACACCCTTGGATGCTAACGTAATTTCGTCGAAAATAGAGGAGGAGTTATGTTGAAGCGCCTGTGGTGGTGGGTATTCAACTCTATTGGGCGCTGATCTAATTTCATCTGCTATATCTGCGAGCGTCACACGGAACACATCTAGATCATCGCTGATGTCATTCATTTTTTGAAATAGTATTTCAAACATAGGATCTGGCTGCAGAGGTGTTGATTTGGCTGTATTTGAATTAGTTTGCAGTGCAGTATCCATATCATACCGCAAAGAAGTAAGATTACTCATTATATTTTTGGTAGAGTCGTCATTTTTTAAGATCTCAAAGCCAGTTTTTACTTCTTTCTTAAGCTCATTAATCGCTTTATCACAATGCAACTCCTTTTCACTATCTCTTACTATTTCAGTTAATGCTCTGAGGTTCTTTGAAATAGTTGAGATGTCCGAGTTATTTGCTTTACACATGGACTCTACTCTGGCTACATCATCAGATAAGTGTGTGAAGACGTCGAAGTTAGGTTGGTTACTGCAGAGTAGTTTATAGTTTGAGTGCAAAGCATTAAGTGAGTCGCTCAGACATTTAATGGCGAGCATCACGTGTGGCAGCGTTAAATCCCTACACTCGTCACAGAAAAATTTGAAATGAGAAGAGTATTCCTGAATGTAGTTCAGACTCCTCTTTGTCATGCCCACACAGCAGCCGTGGTAAGATTTCCCGCAGAGACCATTGCAGCTCAGTTTTAGTGCATCTTTGTCCTCAATAGAGCAGTTGTTGTTGGCACAAGTAAATTCCATTATTATAGTAGTTTTTAATTTTTTTATTTTTATTTTTTATTTTATACACAAAATGCTGACACTCACAATTGTTTTTTTTTTTTTTTTTTTTTTTGTATAGGTTAATGCTTGATTATTGATTTGTTTATTGAGTTCTGTTTTTTTGGAGTTTTGGTTATTAAAGCGCAAGCTGGCAAAAACACAAAAATTTATTTTAAGTTGAGTAAATTGGGTCAGAATAGCTTCTGCTATTTTGTTGATTAAATTATTTTGAAGATAATCCTTAATAAATCACGTCCGAACTGATTGCAAGTCGAAATGTGTCTTTTGTAAATACATTGGGCCATTTTTCGGTTTTTCGACCAATTTGTAGTCGAAAAATTTTAAATCGGAAAAATCTTAAAGTGTGGAAATTTCTTAATTTGATCACTAATAACAAAATCTGAAAATTTCATTACGAAATTCCATCGAGTTCTGGTAGCGGACCAAAATGGGTTAAACATAATTTAACAGTGTTAAGGGGTCACTGACTTCGAATCAGATGTACGAATTTTTAAAATCAAAATGATTAATAGTGTTACCACCTAAAATTTTTTTAATTTCCCGAATTCGGTGTTGGAGCAAACACTAGGTACAAATGGGTCGCTGAGGCCAAATCCGTTGACAGAATTTCAAAATTGTGTAATTTTTTTATAACAGTGATGCTACCTACCAATATACTACCAATACTGTTATAAAAAATTACACAATTTTAAACTTCTGGCAACGGCTTTGGACTCAAAACATCTAGTGCTTTTTCTCCTCACAAAAATTTTGATTCTACACCAAAATGTTTTCGCGTATGCCCAAAATATGCCCAAAAATTTTCGTTCCTACAGCATACTAAGCTTAAAAAAGGCAAACTTAATTTATTTTTGTACTCGGTTAAATTTAATTTCAATTACTGTAAAAGACGACCGTAAAATATTTTTAGGTTAAAAATTAATATTTTGCATGAATAACTATCAGGTATAAATGTAATAGTGGCGGCCCTGACTTAGTGGGCAGATTTCGTGGTCCATACGCCAGAGTGCCCTGGTTCAATTCCCACCTGACACAGAAAGTTTTTCAATTGAACTAATTTTTCTGTTCGGCCGTCACCTCTCGGCAGACAATGGCAAACCTCAGAGACTAAAAAACTGCCATGCAAAGTTTCTGGAGAACATAGCCGTTAGGAGTCGGCATAATTCATTTTGGAATACTCATATTGACCACCAGGGGTCACAAACGAAGTATACTTAATTGACTCCTCATGCATTCGCACTTGATGAAATCCATTCTTTAAGTCTAAAACAGTAAAATACTTTTTACCCTCCAAGTATTCTAAACAATCCTCAATTAATGGCATAGGAAAATTGTCACGAATAGTCTTTTTATTTAAAAATCTGTAATCAATACTAAGTCGGCCGTCCCCATTCTTTTTCCTGACTAAAACTGTTGCCGACGCGTAGGGTGAATTACTATGCCTTATTATATTTTTTTTTAACAATTCATCAATTATAGCCTGCACCTCCAATTTCTCTGAATACGGAAGTCTACGAGGTGCACTATGAAAGGGAGTATCATCAGTTAAGTTTATCTTCATTTCCGAAGCATAAGGTTCTATTTCTATTTCAGGAGGAGGACAACAATAATTTCTAAAAACTACTGACCGCAAAGCGTCCATTTCATTCTTGTTTAATTCGGGATTAATATCAATATTTTGTTCGGAACACATCTCTGAAATAGCTAAGACACGTTCATCAATATCTATTTGACCATTTTTGTTGCAACTATCTTTACGGTTAACACAAACAACGCCATTAAGTTGTAAAACACAATCCTCCTTAAATGAAGTCAGGGAATCACCTGAAGTTGACCCCAATGTAAGTTCTGTTTCCAAACAAAGCGACTCAACAGTTTTTTGCATCGGACACTGGTAATGATCTTCTTTATTCTTACTCAAATCAAACGCACAGTCAGGTAAAATTTTAGAACTTAAACATTTATTCTCATTTTTAAATTCATTAATTTTTTGTGTTAAAACTAAACTTTTACTTTCATTTTTAATTTCATTTAACTTTTTCTTAAAATTGAAGGTTTTTCTGAACTTGCAGAGAAATATCTTAAATTGTTTCATTAAATCCCGTCCAATTAATATGGGAACTGAAAGATCCGAATCTGGCAAAACAGAAAATAAATGCATTACTTTTTGATTTCCTATACTGACTTCACATAAAATTTCGTCATATATTTTAAGTTGTTCTGAACCTACTCCACGATATTTGATCGGCTTGAGGATATTATTTATCTTGAACGGGACTGCAGACCTCTTAATAAAACTCTTCGGGCTACCAGTATCAAAGAGAGTGAGAATGCTATAAGTGTCTGTGCGTTTGCTTTGTTTATCAAGAAAGGTGACACTTACCATTTGCATTGCATTGACGGTCCTGATCAACTCAGCCTCCTCCGAAGACAGCAGGGCTTCAGCTTCTTCAGCATCTCTCAATGATTCCTCGACGGCAGCAATGGTGTTCAATTTTCTTGGGCATGCCTGGTGGAAGTGCCCCATTTCTCCACATTTAAAACATGATCCCTGCGCTCGCTTTGGCCTTGGACACTGCGACTGGTAATGGCCAAACTGTGAGCAATTGAAACAACGTGGACTATCTGGCTGAGGTGGCGTTTTTACAGCAGAGGCAGCAGGCCTTATAGAAGTAGCGGCGGTTCGATGATTATTCACTGATGACGTGGTTGGGCCAGCAGCATTTGAAGAACGCCCATAGGTGCCCAGTTGCACACGTTGTACCGGGGCTGGAAATTTTGGCCTCAGCTTCTCATACCTCTCTAGTTGAAATTTAAGTTGACGAAGTGTCGTAGCCTGGTACAGCATGGCTGACAGAGGACTTCGATCATTTATGCCTCGTATTATAGCATCAACTAAGTCCGGTTCCGGAATATTTGCTTTCTCTGCTATCATCTTCATCTCCACCATGTACCGCTGGATGCTCTCAGACGGCTTCAACTTTCTATTTTTTAGCTGCTCGTACACTTCGAACAAAGTAAGAGAGTGGCCGAATTCCTCCAACAAAGCTTGCTTCAAATCTTCATAAGTTGATGACACTGTTGTGCGTGCAAAAAGTCTGGCAGTACCATCTAAAAGCCGACGTGCGCATATTAATTTTGTCCGGCCCTTATAACCCAACAAATCAAACGAATCTTCTAAATCGAGAATCCACTTTTTGATGTCATAAGTGTCGTCTCCACTAAATTTATTAACCATTGAATCTATTGCCATTACGTCCACAGACTGAGTTGGTGGCATTTGACTCTGAAGTAGCTCTACTTATTGTCTCAATAGAGACAACTCTTTTTCCTTGCGAAGGCGAACCAGTTCTTCGTCGAGCGCTTCACAGGAGGCGGACAAGGTAGAAGATTCTGCAGTGGCTGAGGTGGCAGCAGAGGCAGAAGTGGCAGCAGTGACAAAAGTGGCAGCAGTGACAGAAGTGGCGGCAGAGGTGGCGGCAGTAACAGAAGTAGCAGCAGAGGCAGAAGTGGCAGCAGATGCATCAACGAAAGCAGTTGTAGCAGGAGTTTCTACAAAAACACCAAAATGACCATAACTGGCCAAAGCATTGTCGGGCGCTGTACTAGCAGCAACAGGTGGAAAATCAGAAAATGTAATTTCTGGATCATCACCCTGTGCTGTACAATTTCCTTCCGGCAACTCTTCGTAAAATGACCTCAGTTGAGCCAAGGATGCGGTTTCTGGAAATGAAATCCCAGCTTTGGTCAGCACCTCCACAACTTCCTGGCGCGATAGTCTCCGTGGTGGCATTTCCATAAAAATAAATGTAGGCGATAGTAGAAAATGGTAATTTGAGTCTGTATCCCACTTCTGAGGTTGAAATAATACAATTTTATTTATTTATTTAAATCGATTATATTTGAAGACTGCTTCATTCGAATGTACAAATAATAATAATGAAAACGGAAATACATTTTCTAATATGGCGTAAGAATATTTATTTTATCTTTATGTTGTTTCCCTGGCAAATGAAGTTGGCCGCAGCTGTCAGGGAGGAACATAAGAAGTTTCAGGGATACATAAGTAAATGTGTTCTGTTCACACTATGCAATGTTTACAGTTCTTAGTATATTTTGTTCTTAGTATTTTTGTTCTTAGAATTTTTTCTTAGAATTTTTTGTTTTTATCATCATCCCTAATGTCTTTGAGTTTAGGTAGACGTACGAAAGAGTATAAAATAAGTTTGTAGTTTCGTAAACCAAATCAGTCAAAGTTTAGACAGCGAAGAGTAAAATCGTGTGTGATAGAAACAAAAATATAAGTATGGCAGATGCAAGTAATTTGGACGTTGCTGAAATTGTTGTACGCCGTAGTACACGTTACCAGCAAATGACTGCGGATGAAAGGCGTGCAGCTGATAGTAGATTTGCTGATTTTATGGACGACGACATGGATGAAGAAATTGATATTGCTGCAATTGATAATTATGAAGTTGAGGATGATGAAGATCGCACATACCAACCTGCTGAAGAGTCAGATGCCGAAACTGAAGGATACGTCGAGCTAAATGAAGATACTGATGACGACGATGATGAAGAGGAAGAAAATGATGGACAGGAAACGAATGAAAGTTACTATATTGGTAAAGATGGCACCCAATGGAGTAAAAAAGCACCACCAACATCACGCACTCATAATCATAACGTGGTCGACTTCACAAGAAAGAAACCAGGACCAACAGGAAATATACACGACCCCTATACAATAATGCGTTCAATCATGACAGAGGAAATAATACACTTAGTGCTACGTGAAACAAATCGTAAAGGCAGGGAGGTTACAGCTGCATGGAATTGACGATATTTGGCAAATGTTGCAACATAACTTGGCAGCAGCTTACACTCCTCATGAAGCACTAACAGTTAATGAGCAGTTGTTCCCTTACAGAGGCCGCACCCGCTTCACACAATATATTCCGTCAAAACCAGCTAAGTATGGTTTGAAAGTATGGTGGTTATGCGACTCACAGAGTTATTATCCTGTGAAGGGAATGGTATATTCTGGAAAACTGCCAAATCAACAACGGGAGATAAACCAAGGGCAGAGCGTAGTGCTGGATCTTGTGGAAAAATATTTAGATGCTGGCCGTACTATATACGCGGATAATTTCTTTACCACTCTTGACTTGACGCGTATTTTGTTGAGGAGGAAGACTGCGAAGAAGCGCACCATCAATAGTACATTATTTGGATTCAACGAAGGGGATATAGCTTTATGCTCATACGTGCCGAAAAAAAATAAAGTGGTGAACGTGCTCTCCACAATGCACTACACCTGCCTCGTTGACGAGCAAACCGAGAAGCGGAAGCCCTATGCCATATTAGATTACAACGCCAACAAATGCGGCGTTGATACCATGGATCAAATGCTAGGCACTTACAGCTGCAAAAGAGCAACACAACGATGGCCGTTGGCCATGTTTGATAATATGCTGGACGTCGCTGCATTTGCTGCTTTTACGATTTACAACGAAATGAAGCCTATAAAAAGGAGTGACAGACGGCGGTCGTTCTTGTTACTGCTAACGAAACAATTGGCCACACCAAATATCGAAGAACGTGCCCTGAACAACCATATAACCTCATATCCAAGGATACGCAATGCGATGGAAGCATTCGATGTCAGGGTAAGAAAAACATCTTCAAATTCAAGAATAGAATATATATTTATTTGTTTTTTATTTTTCTTTTCATTTCAGGTATTACCAAGACCGTTGGAAGGCAATGCACCGTCGTTTGCGGCTAGGTCAAGTAGACCGTCATGTCGCCTTTGCCGTTCTGAGTACGGGCGGCAGCGGAAAACGCGGGCACACTGCTTCGGCTACGGCAACGCTGTTTGCGGAGAACATAACACACTTTTACATCGCTGCAACACTTGCGCACAGGGCGGGGGACAAGAAGTACACGCTCAACAACAATAATTTTAAACTTTTTTATAATAGTCTTAAGAAAATTCAAGCAAAAAAAAAAAAATTAAAAAATTGAAAAAATTATTTTTGTATGTAGAATTTAGTTATAAACAATAAAAACAAAAAAAAATTAAAAAAAAAAAATTTTTATATGAAAAAAAAAATAGTTACAAAAAAGGTCCGTAGGGACCTTTTCACACGGCCGTGAAGTTCAGAACTGTCACTCATCGGAGGGTTAAGTGATGAAATCGCACTAGAAAATTTCACGACTGTTCACACGTCAAATTTTTCATCAAATCGTTAGTCAAACAACCAAAAAATCATAATATTTTGATTTTCGTCAAACGATTTGACCAACAATTTGTGAGTGTTCACATGTCAAATTTTACGTCAAATCCCATATATATTTCTGTTGGTCAAATTTTTTTGGAGACTTGTTGGATGAAAAATTTGATAATGTGACCGGCCCTTTTGAAACACAGCCAATCTAGTTATTAGGGCAAAATTTTGGAAAATATCGGCAGCGCTCTGCCTGTACAAACGCTCTTTAAAATTAATTTTAGGACTCTAATAAATTGTTAGCTGTTTCGGCAGTCAAAAAAACTCTGGAGCGAAGTGGTGTCTGTACATTATATATACTCACTGTTACTACTATAAAATGTGAAAGAAGTCTTAAAATTGCACAAAAAACCTTTAACAGTTTCAACCTAAAAACAACTGCGAAACGTGAGCATAAAGAAATTTGCCTCCAGACAAAATTTTGGACTTTTCTGTCTTTCCATCCGATATGTAGTATGGTTCGTGTGAGTGTCAATCCAACTTGGTGCATTTTCTCATTCGATTAAAATTTTTGAGTGAAGCACATCTCGCGCAAAATATGACTAACTTAAGAAATGTTGAATTTAAGACAGAATTATGTAATTAAGAAGAAGAGACATATAAAATAAATTGTAAATAATACAAAACTAATTGTTAACATCAATGCATTCGTAATTTTTACACTACAAAATATTTAATGCGCTCGATGTGCACTCTTTGAAAGCTTTAATATAATGTGCGACCATTTGGGACCGACGAAAAAAAGTGCCGTTATTTTGTCTAACTACATGTCAGATGGACATGTAGTATCGTTTGGAGCATGGTAGAATTATAAGGTAAAGCCGACTCGGAGAGGAATGGAGTGGAAAGCAGAATAAAGCGAGATAGATGTCAACATGTGGCGGCCGTGGCGTAGTGGGTAGAGTGTGTGACTCTTACGCCAGAGAACCCAGGTTCGAATCCTCCATCTGACACAGAAAATTTTTTCAATTGAATTAATTTTTCTGTTCGGCCGTCCCTCTCTGCAGACAATGGCAAACCTCAGAGAGTAAAATCTGCCATGAAAAGTTTCTTGAGAACGTAAGCGTTCGGAGTCGGCGTAAAATATGTAGGTCCAGTTCTCTATTTCAATTTCAATTGACCATAAGAAGCTCGGTCAAAGTCCTTTCAAGGGCTGAGATGGCCATTTCGTTTTTTTTTTTAGATGTGAAAATCAGCTGTTCATCGCGAATTTCTTTATGCTCACGTTTCGCAGTTGTTTTTAGGTTAAAACTGTTAAAAGTTTTTTGTGCAATTTTAAGACTTCTTTCACATTTTATAGTAGTAACAAAGAGTATATATAATGTACAGACACCACTTCGCTCCAGAGTTTTTTTGACTGCCGAAACAGCTAACAATTTATTAGAGTCCTAAAATTAATTTTAAAGAGCGTTTGTACAGGCAGAGCGCTGCCGATATTTGTGCAGTTGCCACACCATGTGCGTTTTCAGCGCTCAGGCTGATGTTGCTAGAGTTTGCAGATAGAGTGCTATAAATGTTGATAAGGCATAGAAAGCAAATATCTCTCAACAACAATGTTGGCGATTTGTATTTTTTTGGAATTCTTATTCGACGGCTGGCTTGCTTATTTAAATTTTTTTTGGCTGGATTTTGTTTTGCTTCTGCTTGGAGGGAACAGGGGGCGAACCTTCACATGGCAACGTGTCTGACCGCCTCAACCTGGCGAGGCCAGCATTATCCATGTCGATATCGTCTCAAGTCGACTCAAACCTCCACGTGGTGTTCCCTAGGCAACGGCAACCTGGCATCTGTATGTTTGACGGCTAATTTGAGCGGCGGGTCGCTCCATAGACCTTAAACATGGAATGTGCGCAGGGTTTGGGTCCCGCCACATTACTACTGCCCAATGAAAACTAAACCAGCCTCGGATAAGAACCCCAATTACACTGACGACCACCGCAAACGAAAAACGGACAATGATTTACGGATATGCACCTGGAATGTCCGAACCCTTTATAGGGAAGGTGCCATTATCCAACTGGCGGAAGCCCTCAAAACAATAAAATCTGACATCACCGCCATCCAGGAAATGCGATGGAAAGGGCAAGGCTGCTCTAAACAAGCACACTGTGATATCTACTACAGCTGCTATGCGGAGAAGCGCAAATTTGGATGTGGATTCGTTGTTAACCGGAAACTACGCCACCTTCGACACCTACGACACTTGTGAACGAAAGATTGGCCACGATCCGCAGCAAGGCAAAATTTTTCTCCATCAGCCTTATTTGCGCGCACGCCCCGACGGAGGAAAAGGACGAAGCCGTCAAGGACGCTTTCTACGCTAGTCTTGAGGACGTATACGACCACCTTCCGGTCCATGACGTGAAAATAGTCCTCGGCGATTTTAATGCGAAAGTCGGAAGGGAAGGCATCTTTGGCCCCACTGTCGGTCAGTTCAGTCTTCACGAGACCTCCACCAACAACGGTCTAAGACTGATCGACTTCGCCGCGGCACGAAACATGGTAGTTAGTAGCACCAGATTTAAGCACCTCGACATCCACAAGGCCACCTGGCTGTCCCCGAATCAAAAAACGCGAAACCAAATTGATCATGTTGTAATCGACGGAAGGCATGCCTCTAGTGTTCTAGATGTGCGTACATTTCGTGGGGTAAAATTGACTCCGACCATTATATTGTTGCAGCCAAGATCCGCATGCGATAATGCAATGCGAAGAACATACGCACAGGAATACAAAGAAGCTAGAGTCGCTAAGCTGCAATTACAACGGACTGCCGAAGCCTACTCCGCTCAACTCTCGGTTAAGCTCAACCAACCAACCTCTGGACCCGACGACGCCAGCGGACTTTTGGAGCATATATTCCACTCTATGCGCGCTGCCGCTGAAGAAGTCATTGGTTTCCGGCACCCGCAACCTCGGAACCAATGGTATGATCAGGAGTGTCGCATCGCGTCTGCAGTAAAAACGCCGCATATAGAAAAACGCTGCAGTCAGCTGCAACGCGAGCCGTGCAAGAAAACTACCGCAAAAAGAGGAAGGAAGAGAGGCGCCTTTTCAAGGCGTGGAACTAGAGGTATACCAGGGCAAGAAGGATGCACGAAAATTCTATCAACAGGTTAAGCGTCTAACCCAAGGTTTCAAGCCCGGAGCATCCACTTGTAGAGACGAAAATGGAGATCTGAATACGGATACGCAATGTGTGCTGAGATTGTGGAGACGGCACTTCTCCAATTTACTTACTGGCGACGATTCCACCAATGCCGCCCATGGAGAGAGCAGTTCAGAGCCACCAATCAACGATGACGGAGTGGAAGTACCACCACCTAGCCATGAAGAGATTCGAGTTGCTATCCAACGACTCAAAAACAATAAAGCAGCGGGTGCTGACGGCCTGTCAGCTGAATTGTTTATAACCGGCGGCGATGAATTGATAAGGCGCATGCATCAGCTCATTACCAAAATATGGCTAGAAGAAAGCATGCCCGACGATTGGAACCTCAGTGTACTGTGCCCTATACTTAAGAAAGGAGACCCTACAATCTGCGCTAATTATAGAGGTATCAGTCTTATTTCCATCGCATATAAGGTTCTCTCAAGCGTACTGTGTGAAAGATTAAAGCCGATTACAAAAAAACTGATTGGACCTTATCAGTGTGGCTTTCGACCTGGTAAGTCCACCATAGACCAGATTTTCACGCTACGACAAATCCTGGAGAAAACCCACGAAAATCAAATTGACACACACCATCTCTTTGTCGATTTTAAAAATGCGTTCGATAGCCCGAGAAGGGATTGCCTATACGCAACAATGTCTGAGTTCGGTATACCTGCAAAGTTGATTAGACTTTGCAGAATGACGTTGAGCAACACACGCAGCTCCGTCAAGGTAGGAAATGACCTCTCCGAAACCTTTAATACCGAAAGAGGTTTCAGGCAAGGCGATCCACTGTCTTGCGATCTCTTTAACATCATCATGGAGGGGATCGTACGAAAGGCCGGTGTGCATCGTAATGGCACCATTTTCTACAAAGGCGTCCAGCTCCTTGCGTACGCTGATGATATTGATATTGTCGGCAGAACCAAGAGAGATGTTACCGCTGCTTTCGCCGCTATCGATAAGGAATCAGCCAAAGTGGGTTTGACGATAAATGAGGGCAAAACAAAATATATGCTGTCTACAAACAAGGGTGGTCGGCGTTTAGACTCCCACGTTTCATCCGACAGCTATAACTTTGAAGTAGTCAAGGAGTTCGTTAACCTTGGCACCGCCATTAATACCAAAAACGAAATCAGCCTGGAGACAAAGCGAAGAACACTAATTGCTAATAGGTGCTACTACGGGCTCAGTAAGCAACTAAGTTCCAGAGCCCTCTCTCGATCGACAAAACTAACACTCCACAAGACGCTCGTTCTACCTGTGCTGCTTTATGGCGCTGAGGCATGGGTAGTTTCGCAAACTGACGCAGCCGCTCTGGGGGTGTTCGAGAGAAAAGTTCTTCTCAAAATCTTCGGTCCTGTTCGAGTCGGCGATGACTATCGCATCCGAATGAACCACGAGCTGTATGAGCTCTACGATGACATTGACGTAGTTCGGCGTATAACTGTGCAGCGACTACGCTGGCTGGGTCATGTCCATCGTATGAACGACAAAGCTCCAGCGAAAAAGGTGCTCGAGGCGAGGGTCGCTGGTCAACGACGACGAGGGAGACCATGCCTCCGATGGATGCACCAGGCTGTTATATTTAACGTCCAAGGTTCTCGTGCTTTCGCGTGGAGAAGAAGAACTTTTGGACGGGAGAGCGAAATAAAATACTCTATTTAATTTTTTTTAATATTTGACTTTATTTTTAATATTTAATTTCTTTTTATATTTGATTTTATTTTTAGACTGCTGTACACTTACTGTGCTGTACACTATCTGTACACTCTCTGTCCGTTTCTGAGTCGGTCGCGGGTATTTAAAGCAAAGTCCTCAATTTCCAATTTTCCCATAATTTCCAATACGTGGAAATTATGTATCGATTCTACCCAATCAAATCATTACATCTCATACATAAAAATCTTTATAACATTTACATATCGCTTCCCCTTTAGTGGTACATGCTCACGTACGCCTTACATGTTGCGTAACTGCAGGCATTGCACTTTGCGTGCAGCGCAGCAACTAGGGTAGGTAAACGATCGCCATATGCTGACCGTGCAAGCTGATGCCGATGCACCCAAACAGTCACTCGCCTTGCTTTGTTTTGTTTTGTTGCTGCCGGCGTTATAGTAGGAAACGCTTGACAACCACAAAGCAAAGCGCTGTTTGGTAATTTGAGCGTATGTGCTCAAATTAGGTCAGTTTCTGTAGTATGGAAACAATTAAGAATTTTTTATTAACAAAACTAACTTTTCATGCTGACCATGCAAGCTGATGCCGATGCACCCAAACAGTCACTCGCCTCGCTTTGTTTTGATTTGTTGCTGCCGGCGTTATAGTAGGAAACGCTTAACAACCACAAAGCGAAGCGCTGTTTGGTAATTTGAGCGTATGTGCTCAAATTAGGTCAGTTTCTGTGGTATTTAAACAATTAAGAATTTTTTATTAACAAGACTTACTTTTCATGAGCGCCTGCAATTCGAGTCACCGCACTTGAATTGGGTCTTGGTCGTTCATGGAAATAATAGCAATAGCAATATTGAATTTTAATTTATTGATTGGCTCGTAGGAATCGATTGAGGGTTTTGGCTTTGTGTGAGGTCGAGCTGTACAAAGTGTACAGTGTTAAGCATATGATGGGGTTGTACAAAGAGTACAGTGTAATGTTATGCGGGTCACAACATCCCTCCCCCCTTATAAAAGAAAAGTTTTTCCTTGTACAGGTTGAAAAATTTTCTGTCGCGTTACTGACCGGTAAGCAGAAACGAGCTTAGAGTTTTACATTTTGTATATAATTATAATAAAATCTTTTTACATTTTGTATGAAATGGATTAATAATATAGTTTTCTAATAAAATGTTTCTTAAATTTTGTAGCAAATAGCTTAACAATGGATTGATAATATAATTTTACATATAATGTGATAATACTAATACATATAATGTGATAATGAAATGTTTTTACATTTTGTACGAAATAGTTTAATATTTGCTGTGTTTTTTACCAAGCGAGTAGTCAAAAAACGACTGCTAAGTTGCTTAAGAATGTTTCTTAAAACTTGGAAGCATTGTCTGATTTGTCAAAAATGTAAACAAAAAATATAAACAAAACAAATCCGAAGTCACAGTTGCCACCCTCATAGAAAAAGTACACAATAATTGAGAAATGACTTGGAAGCACTTTTTTTCGTTTGCTCGCTAAACTTTAAGCCACTATTAGATTCCTGTGTTATTTAAGCGAGTATTTCTATGATAAGCGGGTGTTTTTTTACAGCTCGCTTGGTAAAAAACACAGCTAATGAATTAATAGTGTAAATTTCTAATACGTATAATTTGATAATGAAATGTTTTTACATTTTGTACGAAACAGTTTAATAATGGATTAATAATATAATTTGATAATGAAATAGTTTAATAATAGATAAAGATAATTTTTTTCTTTTTTTACATGCAATAGTTTTATAATAAAAAATTTTTCAAAACAAAATTTTTCAATTCAAAAAATTGGGAATGAACTAACAGCAAAACTGAAATTTTTTTTTTTTTTTTTTAAGGTTGCGCATTTTTTTTTCTTTCTCTTGAATCTTTATAGATTATTTGCGCAATCTCTGTGTCATCTAGCAAAACTTGATGTGAAACAAGAAAATTCAACGCTATACCTTAGAAATCATTGAATCATTACTGAAATATGGGGTTCCCTACGTGAAAAAATGGGTAGTCAAAAAAGTTTTTTTTTTTTTGTAAGGTACCTAGAAAATGAATATATACGTTATATATATATATATCCTGTGCTTTTCCCTTTTAATAAAAATAAGTGAGTTTTCTTTATATATATATATATATATTTTAGAATCTTTAGATTTAGAATATATTTTTGTATGTTACTACATATGAAAGTTGGTTATATTATAAATTGAAAATTTGAAAATAACAAAAAGAAAAATACTGTCTATTTCCTGTTTATTCTCTCCAGCCTCCTTTCCCTTGCCTTCAGTACCTTCTTGTACTCCTCCACGAAGTCCGCCGTGTTCTCATCATCCCTGAGAACAGGATCCCTTCTGAAGGCTTCGTAGGCCTCCATGGTCTGCAACTCCTTCGTTGCCTGGATCAACGCTAGAGTTTCTTCCTCTAGCGTGTCCTGGTTGTCGTAGTCGTTGGCAGTGGGCTCCCGGTCTCGGCGTCCTATGTAGGACCAGACCATCCTCATTGCGCGGACTTTTGACTCGTTTGATGGGTTCATGATTATTGATGTTTACTGGCAGACTGACTGGAGTTTGTGTTTATGGGTATATTTATATGAAAAATTTTGCGTTGCTACGCAGAACGAAAGGCTTTTTACTTTTCTTGAAAAACACAAAAATTTTTTTTTTTTTTTTTAATATATTTTTTTTTTTTATTGTCTTGAGAAATGTTTTGCTTGTGTTTTTTTTTTTTTTTATTATGCTATATTATTGTTATTGTCTTTTCCACACGTGCTATGCAGATGTTGGCAAAACGAACCTTGGTTTAGCGTAGTTGCCTTCTGTTAGTTCTGTTATGGATTGTTTATTTTTTTCATGTGTGCAACGTATGTACATTTTGTAACTAGCACAAAGGGTTAGTACGATCAATAACCCGTAGATCAGGCTGTAATGGTGCACATCATGCGCATTTACCTGATTTAGATCAATATTTTCGTCAGCTTTTTGGTCCGAAATCAGTCTAGATAAATCACTTAACTCGTGTGTGTCGAAGTTTTTGCTTATTACGATGGATTGTGGAATGGTGACCGTTGGAGTTGTTCTATTTTGTGTAAACTGTGTAATATTTAACGGTGGTATGAAAAAATTGTTTATCACATTTCGTTTGGTTTCTGTTCCTTTAATCATTACATCTTTGGTTTTTAAATAACAACCCTTGGTTAGTTCAATTAGACCGGTTTTTGTTAACTTATGTTGTTTTATTCCGTTAGGGTATATTTCTCTGATGATATATTCCGTTGTGGTTGAGTACAACCAACTATTTCTTTGATTCAGTTGGATCCATATTATACTGGTGTTCATGTTTCTTAATTCGCAGGAGGGCGGAATGTTGTTTTCAGTTTTAATCAAGTGTGCGTGTGTGTGTTTTATGTTATAGAACAATTGTTTTATTTTAATCGGAGAATGGTTTCAAGTTGTTGTTGTGAATAACTTTAATTTTATTTCGAATTTGTATTGCTGTATTCTCTGGTGATATAATTTTAATTATTTCAAAAGGACCTTCCCATAGAGATGAAAATTTATTTTTCCTGGTTTGATTTTTAATCATAGTATTCCTTAGATTTTTCTTTTTTATTTATTAACGTTTGCCCTGCAATTTTAAATCCATGCTGTAGCCTAGCCTTCAATTCATTGGCGTAATTTTCGTAATTGTAATTTAACGATGGATCCTTTTGCAGGGTGGAAGGAGTTTTGGCCTGAAATCCGTAAAGTAATTCGTGAGGGCTGTAATTAGTGCTACTATGTGGTGTGTTATTAAAAACAAATATAGCATAGGGGATCCAATTGTCCCAAGTAAGCGGGTCGTTATTGACATAATGCCGAAGATATTCCGCTAAAGTGCGATGGCTTCGCTCAAGTGCTCCATTTGTTTGTGGATGATATGGGGTGGTCTGCAGTTTTTTAATCTTTAACAACTTGCATACTTCTTTGAACAATTCACTTAAAAAATTTGTTCCTTGGTCGGTAAGAATTGAGTCTGGAAAACCGAATCGACATAGTATTTGTTCTGTAAAAGCTCGCGCAACTGTTGTTGCTTCTGCGTTTTCTAAGGGAATTGCTTCTGTAAATTTGGTTAAGTCATCTTGAAAGGTAAGAATGTATTTGTTATTTTCAAACCTAACCGGAAGTGGTCCGACTATATCCAACGCTACTCGTTCAAAAGGTGCGGAGCTTGTCGTTGTTATTTTCATTGGAATTTTTGGGGATTTATTTAGCTTGTTTTTCTGGCAGGATTCACATTTCTTTATGTAGTTTTTGATATCATTTTTCATCGACTGCCAGTAGTATTTTTTCTTAATTCTTTTAATTGTTCTACTTATACCTTGATGCCCTCCAAACGGTGATTCGTGGTATTCCTTTAAAATTTTGTTGATTTCTTCAACATTTTCGACTGTTGTTCTCTGATTGGTATGTAAATAAACTGTTTTGTTTGAAAATATGTTTTTGAGTATTGTTTTGAAGTTTTCGTCAAATTGGGAGTTAAAGCTTGAGATTGCTATCGCAACGGATTCTTGATCTTGTTTACAATGTTCGTTTTTAATTTTTTGTAAAGTTTTCTGTGCTAATTCGTGATCTTTTGAGGTCCTAAATGGTATGGGTAAAGTAGGTATTAATAACTCAACACTATTATGAGAGTAGGCTTCTGTTTCTCCAATTATGGGTTTTATAAATTGTGGGATTAGTTTTATTACTAGTTTTTCCTCTATTGATTCCGTGATTGGTAATATAAATACTTTTACTTTTGATATTTTATTTGCTAGAATGGGATCCTGTGTCTCTATTATATCGTAATTTCTAGCTTTTTGGGTTTCCTGATTATTTTCCTTTTGTAATTTTTCACTTTGGTTTTTATGTACCATTTGTCTCGTCATAACTAATACCTTATTTTTATTTTCTATGCGACTGAGTGCATCCGCATTTGTGTTAATTTTCCTTGCCTTATATTTTATTACGTATTCGTATTCGGATAGAAGTATTCGCCACCTAGCTAACCTTGACATAGGGTCCTTTAATTTCATCAGCCATTCAAGTGGCTTGTGATATGTATAAATGGTAAATTTCTTTCCATAAATATATGGTCGAAATTGTTTTACGGCAAAGATTATTGCCAACAATTCCTTTTCTGTAGTACTGTAGCGTGTTTCTGCGTCATTTAGTGTTCTGCTTGCAAAGCAGATTGGCTTATCTTTACCAATTAAACCTTGAGACAAAACAGCCCCAAGCCCTACATCACTTGCATCTGTAGTGACTATGAACTCCTGATCAAAATCCGGGTATGCTAAAATTGGAGGGTTAATTAACTTGATTTTAGTACTGAAAAAGCTTCATCGCAAAATGCGTCCCAGTTAAATTTGGTGCCCTTTTTAAGTAATTTAGTTAATGGTTTTGATATACCTGAAAAATTTTCTATGAATCGCCTGTAATATCCTGCGAATCCTAAGAATGATTTTATACCTTTTGTATTTTTTGGTATTGGGTAAGTTTTGACCATTTTGATTTTTTCCGGGTCTGGTTTAATTCCATCCTCTGAAATAATATGCCCCAAGTAAGTGAGTTCTTGTTTTAGGAAATTACATTTGTCAGGTTGTCACTTAAAGTTATGTTGACGCAATCGGTCTAATATTTTAACTAGTTTTTTATTATGATCTGACAAATCATATCCGTAAACAACAATGTCGTCAACATAGACAAAACATTCAAATCCTTGCAATCCCATGAGTACGTTATTCATGAGCCGTTGGAACGTTGCAGGGGCGTTTTTCAATCCAAAAGGCATTCGGTTATATTCATAGTGTCCGAAAGGTGTGCTGAAGGCGGTCTTACACTTGTCAGATTCTTTTACGGGGATCTGATGAAAGCCCTTATCTAGATCTAGAGTGCTGAAGTATTTAGCCTTACCCAATTGATCTAATATGTCTGTTATGTTTGGTAAGGGGTATGCATCGCCAACAGTTAAGTTGTTAAGCTTGCGAAAATCTACAACAACTCTCCAACGCTTATTGCCTTCAGAATCTGCCTTTTTTGGTACTAACAACAAAGGTGAGTTCCATGGACTGGAACTTGCACGAATAATATCTTCATCCAATATTTCATTGACCTGCTTGTGAATTTCATTTCTTTGGCTTTCAGGGAGCCTATATGGTCTGACGAATAAAGGGGGCTTATATTCTTCTGTAATAATTTCATGATTTGCACTTTCGGTAACTGTGAGGTGGTCCCCCTCGAAAAAAAATAAATCATTATATTGTCTGCAAATTTCTAAAATTGATTTCCTTTCTTCTAAGTTAAAATGATTCAACTCTATAGCTGTTTCTACCTTTTTCAATCTATTTCTTACTATATCCTTTGTCCTATCTAGTTTAATGGTATCATAATTTTCTATGCTTTCCCATTCATAGTTGATTTTATGTAGATTAATTACTTTGGTTTTTTCTGTAGTGTTCATTAGGAAAACTTTAACTTTTTTATTGTTTGGGCGTACCAGGGTATCCGCCAAATATACTCCTGAGATTACTTCATTCTTGTGGATCACTGCATCTTTTGCATATTTAAAAGGGATCTCTACAATTTGTTTGCATCGAGGTTGCAAGGTGATGGATTGTGGCCCGTAGACATCAGGTTGTTGAGGACTCTCGGTATGGCTTGTGCCATTCGGCGCATACCCTTGTTCCTCTTCCTTATTTTCACAATTCCTTCCACTATCCTTAGATAATGTCTTGGTTCCCTCTTTTGATGTCTTTATATTATTTTTGATGATTTTTTTTTTTTTTCCTTGAGGTAACAATGTGATGAGTTGTGGCCCGTAGACATTAGGTTGAGGATTCTCAATATGACTTATGCCATTCGGCGCATATTCCTGCTCCTTTTCCTTATTTTCGCAATTCCTTTTGTTACCCGTAGGCAACACATCGTTTTCCTTTTCAGCGTTGTTATAATCATTTACAATAAGTGGTTTAAACATTTCATTTTTATTTACTGCAGCGTTTGAGCAGTCTACTGGTATTTCCAGTTGTTTATTTTTAAAGTCAATTTTACAGTTAAATTTTGTAAGAAAATCGCTACCTAAGATTCCATCGTAAGATAAATTAATATTGTCATCTAAGATATGAAAATTGTGACTCAGTGTTATAATCTGGTCATTAAAAGGAACATTTATTGTTTTGATTTGTTCACCAAGAGTTTGCATTGCATTACCTGAAATTGTTGAGACTATATGGTTACTTTGTTTGTTAATTATGTGCTGCTGGTCGGTGTCTTTTAATAAGCTAATTTGTGCGCCTGAGTCTACTAATAGTGATGTGACATTTTTGGCTGAAGGCTCGAGTTTAATACGAAGCACCGGCTCCTCGTATTCATTACAAAATGGTATAATGATGGAGTAACTTAGTTTTGAGCTTGGTGCACGTCGGCTCTTATCTGCATCTGGGGAGAGGCGCCGAGGGTTTCTTCCCGTGCAATTCCGTTTCCCGATGGATTTTCTGCGCGGTATGCTTGATTGGAATGACTACGTCGGCCCCTGAAAGGGTTGCGGTGTGCATTTGAGTCATCGTTAACCCTTCGATTTTGAAAAGTTCCAGCGTCTCGCTGTCGAGATATGCACTCTTGGTATGTGTGGTTTGGCCGTTTGCAATATGTGCAAAATACTGATTGTACCTCTTTTTTAATGTTTGTAAAATTTTGTCTATTATGAGGAGGAGGATTAGAATTAGAGGTATTTAATTTATTGTAACAGGTTTCGTGTGTGTGTCCTAATCTTTTGCAATAACTGCATGTGGGTTTGTTTGAAACTAACGTATGCTGAGGCACCTTCTCGAGTCGCACTGAATGTTCTTCAGCATAAGAGATCGCTCTTTTTAAATCGTGCTCGTTATGAGCCTTTAATATTAATCGCAAATTTTGGTTACGTAAACCATCTTCAAACACCTGAATGGCCAGTCGGTCATTTTCTAACTTTAAGTATGCCCTAACTGATTCATCAGAAGTACTAGCAAACGTGGCTGAATTTCAAACGTGTAGCAGTTTTCCTATTCGTTCACCAAATTCTTTAACTGATTCTTGAATTCTTTGCTTGGCGGTCAACAATTCATTCTGTGCTGAGGTTCTCGATTTTTCCTCCTTGAAATCTTTCTCCAATTCTCGTACCAGATCGTTCCATTTGGTAAAAGATTTGAACTGGATAAGTTCGAAGGCTGAACTCTCCAATCGAGTCTTTACAACTTCAAGAATAAATGTGTGCTCCGCCTCGGTTTTAGCAGATGAAAATAGTATATTGCCGCATGCTATGAATTTATTTAAATCGGCCGGATTGCCGTTAAATACCGGAACGATATTGTAGATATCGTTGAGCGTGTATTTAAGATCCATACTCGTCAGCTCAGGATCTTCCGCGTAGGAAATAATAGACGAATCAAAAAATGGTAGAGAAGCAAAGTTCTGTACTACCTTAGCCGCGCGTTGACGAGTAAAAATTTTGAAAATTTATTCGATAAGTGAAAAACAGAGAGAGATCAACAAAAGCAATTTCGTCTGCAACAACCTTCAAATGTAATAATTTGTTTTTTTTTTTACAATTACGTATACAAAATTTTATGTGTCAAATAAAAATTTATAGTGTGTAATATAATACTTAGAAAGAAATGTATATATATATATATTTTTTTTTTCAGTAATTATAGGTGTGTTTTTGTTTGTATAATATTTATCAAAAAGAAAAAAAATTTGTTTTTCTTACTATTTTCCTTATCCTGCCGGCCGTTTATATGTTTCTGATGTTTTTCTTGATCTGTTGAAAATATCTCTGCTGCTGAAATTGTTGTTAAAGTTGTATTTGCTGAAAATATCTCTGCTGCTGAAATTGTTGTTGAACTCGTTCTTGATGTAGTTGATGCCAGGAGGCTCTTAGTAGCCTTATAGCTGGTTATCCTGGGCTTCTTGATGGGCCAAGAACCTTCACGTCTTATAGCTGGTTACCCTGGGCTTTCCTCTAAAAAATTCATTTTTTTTTTCACTTTTTGTGTTACACTGTTCCGATGTTTTAGCCTCGGTACGCTTTTTTTTCACTTTTTACAGAAAACTACCGACTACTTAAGATGTCTTTTTGTTATAGCGTTTTTTTTTTTTATTTGTTATTAAAAGGATGCTGTTTCCTTTTGTTATTTTAAGGGATTGGTATGGAAAAATCCCTCCGCTGCCACCAAATGTTATATTTAACGTCCAAGGTTCTCGTGCTTTCGCGAGGAGAGGAGGAACTTTTGGACGGGAGAGCGAAATAAAATACTCTATTTAATTTTTTTTAATATTTGACTTTATTTTTAGTACAGTCAAACCTGTTTTTTTGCGGTAGATAGGGACGGCAGAAAAAAAATCGCACAAAAAAAAATTCTTCGGAGACTTCATAAACAGCTATAACATAAAACTTTAAGTAATCTAATAAAGAAAATTTTTTTTATGCGGTTTTTTTGTACCGCATAAAAAAAATCTCACCTAGAAAACATTCTATGAAAAAGCGAAAAAGTGGTCTCGAAGCCAAATAAATAAATAAATTACACACGGAAACGTTAAAAATATAGTTTTAATTCTTCATTTTAAATGTGAAAAATACGAAAAATTATTCCATTAAAAAAATGCATATTAAAAAAATAAATTAAAATACAAAAATTCATAAGTTAATCAATACTATTCGCCATAGTCCACAACGCGCATTCTCTTGTGATGATCTGGTTCGAAATCGCTTTCATCACTTTAAGATATTTTAATGGAGTTATTAGTTGTTTCCATTGGAATGGAATTATTGTCTGCGATAACCATATAGTCGGTGATAAGTCTTTGTGATGACGGTCGTTTTGTATGCTTATTATAAATTTCGCAATAACCGGTTATTATGTTTCTTTTTGCTGTTTTCTTATTATGATTATTCATTTCGGGTTATACTTATGTCTAAAAACAAAAATCATAATAACTAAAACTTCAGAATTGCGTTTTGCTCTTACGCTTTTCTCTTTATTGCTCTTTTTAATGATAATTAAACTCTGCACTAGTTTTTTTTTGCATAGAAAAGATCGCATACAAGAAAAAATATCATAACACAACTCGCACAAAAAAAAATTCGCACAAAACAAATCGCATAAAAATAAAAACCGCATAAATAAAATCGCACAAAAAAAAATTCGCACAAAAAAAGACCGCACAAAAACAGGTTTGACTGTATTTAATTTCTTTTAATATTTGATTTTATTTTTAGACTGCTGTACACTTACTGTGCTGTACACTATCTGTACACTCTCTGTCCTATTCTGAGTCGGTCGCGGGTATTTAAAGCAAAGTCCTCAATTTCCAATTTTTCCATAATTCCCATAATTTCCAATAAGTGGAAATTATGTATCGATTCTACCCAATCAAATCATTACATTTCATACATAAAAATCTTTATAACATTTACATATCGCTTCCCCTTTAGTGGTACAAAAACAAGACGCTCATTCTATTCATACAAGACGTTCGAGAGAAAAGTTCTTCGCAAAATCTTCGGTCCTGTTCGAATCGGCGATGACTATCGCATCCGAATGAGCCACGAGCTGTATGAGCTCTACGAAGACATTGACGTAGTTCGGCGTATAACTGTGCAGCGACTACGCTGGCTGGGCCATGTCCATCGTATGGACGACGAAGCTCCAGCGAAAAAGGTGCTCGAGGCGAGAGTCGCTGGTCAACGACTACGAGGGAGACCATGCCTCCGATGGATGGACCAGGCTGAGTAAGCCCTAACCGCACTTGGTGTATCCGATTGGAGAAGGCGCGCGCAAAGCAGAGGCGCCTGGCGAGAGCTGATGAGGTCGGCTGAAACCCGGACACGGGTTGTTACGACTACCTAAGTAAGTAAGTTTCTGCTTGGATTTTTTTGCTGCTTCCCAGCTGTTTTTTGTTTGCTATATTTGGGGTGCATTTCGTTGATAGTCAGAAATTATATTTTTACGATTTGGTCTATTTTCATGTATGAAGGTATAGAAAAATAACTTCTTCATTTCTGATTAGATTGAAATGCACCCAAGGACAAAATGCTAGCAAATTTTATTATCTTTAAAATGAATATTTTCTTAATTTTTTTTAATAAATTTATTTTTTATTTATTCATATATTTATATGTTCTAGTTTCTATGTTTAAACTATGCTAACTAAACTAACTAATATCTAATAAATAAAATTTTATTTTACTAACTAAGCTAATGAATATATGCCACTTTAAGGATTTTAAAAAAAATAGTCAACTTGTGTTGCTGGAAATCCGGGGCTGCTCAATAATAAAACATAGCTTTTTGGCATGTAGCAGTGTTTATTATTCTAAAACAATAAAATTCATATTTTTGTATAAAATAATACAGAAAACTTAAATATTTTACCGATTGGTACCCTTTCGTTTGGTTTTTCAGCAACGAATAAATTTGAACCAACGATTTTTTTGTGTACAAAAGAATGTAAAAGAATGGGTTTGTTCACTTATACAATTATAATCAAGAAAAGATTTTGTTCGCTAATATAGAAATAAAAAGTAGTAGAAAAAATGTTTTGCTCGTTTTATTTATGCTTTTGGTCGTCGACATTCTCCCCCCCGTGAAGCCCACAAGTCTTTGAGGATTCGCCACAACTTGCCTCGACGTCCAAAACTGCTAACCGTGTTACCGGACGACGAAGTTTTGTATTTTTTGCGGTCACAATCTCAGCTGTTCTTATGACTCCTTCTTTGCCTTCAAAAGTTTGTACAACTTTACCACGTATCCATTGAGATCTTGGATAGTCCTGCTCACAAACCAACACGAGGTCATTAATTTTTATCGGTTCCGAATGCTGGCACCACTTCGCTCGTCGAGTTAAGTCTGGCAAGTATTGTAGAATCCACTGTTTCCAAAATGTGTTTTTTAACTGTTGGGAAACTCGCCATTGTTTTCGCATACACATAAGCCTCCAATTACTTATTCCCGGAGTTTGAGTTGAATTTGGCTTACCCAACAAAAAATGATTCGGCGTAATGGGTTGAGGTTCATCTACTGTTACCAGAATGTCTGTTAATGGTCGGCTATTAACAATATTTTCTGCTTCACATAAAACGCTTTGCAAGGTTTCTATATGGGGAGCGTGTTCCTTGAGCACGGTATTTAATACTCTCTTCACGCTTCCAATCAGTCTTTCCCAACAGCCACCCGCATTTGGGTATTTAGGACAATTAAATAGCCACTCGATTCCCAGGGGACTCATGGCAGATTGAACAGCGGTATGATCTATGAAGTCATGCACATTTTTTAACTCATTTTCAATGCCTACAAAATTAGTGCCGCAGTCTTTTCTAATGCGCACAGGAACTCCTCGTCTATTAATGAAATTTCGCAAACTCAACAAAAAGGCATCTGTAGATTGGTCCCGACATATTTGAAGGTGTATAGCGCGCGTAGTCATACAAGTGAATATTGAAACCCAGCGCTTTTCTCGATTTCTCCGATTTTTTATGAAGACTGGACCGAAAAGATCAACGCCTGTATAACTGAAAGGACTTATGTAAGGTGTTATTCGGTCTTTCGGCAATGGTGCCATTATAGGTTGACGTGGTTTTGCATCATTTATTCGACATGTTTGACAATTTACCTTCGCTTTTCTTACTAAACTTCTCAAAGATGGTATCCAAAATACTCGCCGAATCTCGCAGCTGATAAGATCCTGGTTTTGATGATGAAACTTTCGGTGGTAGTAGTTAACTATAATCTCTGTCAGGTAATGCTTTTTGGGCAATATAATAGGCGTTATTGCATACAATGGCAATGTTGACGCAGCTTGCAACCTACCTTCCGCTCGAATGACATCCTTGTCATTATCCAAAATAGGATTAAGAGTGTACAGTGAACTCGACCTGGATACTTGCTTATGAGATTTAAGGCTAGTGTATTCTGCACTAAAGGCATCCTTTTGGGTATCAGAACACAAATAGCACTCGGCTTTTAGTTCTTCCAGTGGCGTCAGCTCTGTTTTTATACGCTCAAACTCGTTCTTTTTGCAATTCTGAATAAATCGAAATACCCATGCCATAGAACGCTTAAGCCGAGAATAGTTTGAGAATCTCTGGATGTTAATTACTTTTATTAAGTTAGGCTTAAGATCGGTGCAAAATAATGGAGCACGTATTTCGAGGTCTTCTGTTTCGTTAATATTTAGCTCCTTGTTATGTTGAATTGGCCATTTGCTCGAATCGAGACGCAGAAATTTCGGACCTTGAAACCACCTTGAGTTCTCATCTAAATTCGTCGGAAACCTTGCCCGTGTCGCTTCGTCGGCAACGTTTTCATCTGTTGGAATCCAGTTCCACTGCGATTCGTCACTTTCTTCCAGAATTTCCGATATACGGTGCTCCACGAACTGTTTATATCGGCGGCTTTTTGAATTAATCCACCTTATAACAGTTTTCGAGTCACTCCAGTAATATGTTCTATCAATCAATACGCTGTGTCCAGATATTATTGTGCTCTTCAAACGAACTCCCAAAATAGCTGCCTGCAACTCTAATCGCGGAATTGACATCGGTTTAATCGGAGCGCATCGGGTTTTAGCAGCCACCAGCGCAATGTCAATATTTCCATTACCATCTTCGACTCTCCAATAAGCGACGGCTGCATATGCATTCTCGCTGGCATCTGAAAACATGTGTAACTCAATTCTACCCGTCCTAAAGTACAATGAATAACATCGTGGCACCGAAATCCTTTCGATACTCTTTAGCTCAGCGAACCACATTCTCCATTTCCTATAAATATTATCTGGTATAGGAGTATCCCAACTAGTTCCGCTCTTCCAGACTTCTTGTAGAAGTATTTTTGCGCGGATAACAAACTGACCTAACAATCCAAACGGATCAAAGACGCTCATTACCACGCTCAGCATCTCACGCTTGGTTGGAATTCTTTCATCATTTAAGGTCTGTTTTGGTACCTTGTTGAATCTTAAACAAAAAACAAATTTGTCCTTAGCTGTGTTCCAAAACATTCCTAGGATTCGTTCGCTCTTGTCGGTTACATTGACATTGACATCAACTTCTATATTTTCACCCTCGCAGACTCCCAAACTTTCTAAAACACTTTGCGAATTTGATACAAAGTTTGCTAATTCAAAATTTGCGTGCTGATGAATCCTGATTACTTCGGTAATAACCGATATTGCTTCATTCTCTGTTTCAAAGGAATCTACATAATCATCAACATAGTGCTTTTTGATTATAGCAGCAGCAGCTTTTGGATATTCTTCCTGAAAGAGCTTCGCATTTATATTTTTCACATGCTGCGCCAAAGTAGGAGAGCAAGTTGCACCAAATATCATCGCACGCATTTGATATACCTCCAACAGATTTTGAGAGCATCCATGCCTCCACAAGAACCGTTGACAGACTTGATCTTCCTGACGTATGTCCACTCTGTGAAACATTTCTCTTATATCGGAGCAAACAGCGATGACGGCCTCGCGAAACTTAAAAAGTACATCCAAAAGAGTTTGATTCATATCAGGTCCTGACAACAATTCGGTATTTAAAGACACTCCTCCTACCTGGGCAGCTGCATCAAAAACCAATCTTAACTTGCCAGGTTTGTTGGCGTTTCTTACACCAAAATGTGGCAAATACCAGATCTTTGTGGATTGCGATTCAATTTCATCCGATGTAAGTTTATAAGCATATCCTTTTTCTAAATATTCTTCAATTTTATTTTCATATGCATACGCAAGTAATGGATCCTTTGATAATTTATTTTCTAAAAGTTCAAGTCTTTTTAATGCCATTTTAAAACTACCTGGCAACACCACATTATCTTTTTTCCACAGCATGCCTATTTCATAGCGACTTCCTACTTTTTTTGTTGTTTCCGTCATTATTACTAAAGCTCTTTTATCAGCGTCCGATAATAATTTTTCTTTTGGCTTTATTATACCCATGTTCTCAATAGCAAAATAATTTTGTACCATAGTATTGATGTCGTTCATTAATTTATCTTCAGAATCTTTTTGTATATTTTTAATTGACAATACAACATTTGAAACTGTAAGACTTTCTTCATAATTGTTTTTTGGTCCATAAACGACCCACCCTAATTTGGTCTCTGCCACAAAAGGTCCCTTCACTCCCAAGTTGAATCGCTTCGTTTCTACTCCTAAATATGCGTTTGACATTCCAATCAAAATAGTAGGTTTTGCGTTTAAATAATTACTGATTGGCAGCCCTGTCAAATCGCAGTTTTGACAGTTCAATAAATCGAAGTTCATGGATTGCACGGGAAGATTTAAGTTTTTTATTGTGCAGAAATTGTTTAATTTTATTCTTTAGCAGGACCCATTCATACCCTGGATGTCATAACTAACATAAGAAGTAGGTACATCAACTGTGTGGTTTCCAAACCATTGAAGTGTTATTTTTCCAGATCTGCCGAGCAGTCCAAGTTGTTTGGCGACTTCATCCTCTATTAGCGAAGGCATAGATCCGTCGTCCAGATAAGCGAATGTATCAACAGCTGATCCATTCTCACCAAACAATCGGACGGGAATAATCTTAAAAAATAGCTTTGGATTCTTATCTGGCAATTGATTCACCGTACAAAGAAGTTGTGCATCTCCGGCAACAGTGCTTGGCCTTTCTACCGAAGGCGGCGGAGGCTCGTTGTGTAGCAAATTGTTGTGTTTTCGTTGGCAGCCGTTTATATTACAAATTACTTTGTTTTTGCAATTAAAAGTGTTGTGTCCACTGTTGAGACAAGAAAAGCACATTCGTTTTTCCTTCACAGTTTTCCAGCGTTCATCCACAGACATTCCTATAAAATTTTCGCAACTGCTCAGTGAGTGATTTTGGCTGCAAAGACTACAAGAGCGCCCTGTTGGGCGAACATGCATAACATAGTTTGGTTTAGCTCTGTTATCCTGTGTATTGTGTGACATTGAAGCAGTACGGTTGTAAGAGGTGTTGCGTGAGTTTATCGCAGGTGTAGCAAAATCGCTGACGGCATTTATAACTCTTGCTTCTGCATCCAGCCAATGGCTAAAGTGCTGCAATGTCGCGTATGGCCTAATTTCGATTTGTTTACGTGACCATTCTAACCTTCTGCTTAATGGCACTTATAAATGGCAACTTAATGGCATAAATGTTGCGAAGCACCAGCAGCTTCAAGAAATATCACGAGGCTTTTAACCTTCATGGCTAGTGGAACTATTTCTTGCAGTTTATTTTCCGATATTGGAGGAATTGTCCGAGTTTTATCCAACTGGCTTTTGATAAGTCGCTCCGGTCTACCAAAATTGTTCTTCAATTCGGAAATGACATCGTTCAATTTTTCTGAATATATCATAATTGGTTCCACAGCATTTTTGGCATCTCCATATAGACACTTTTGAAGTCGCATTTGGTTTTCTAAAGCTGTGTAACCATAACATCTTGTCGTTTCCTTGAATGTAGAAATGAATGGTGGCCATTCTTCGGGAAATCCTCCAAATCGGGGAAGATCATGAAGAACTCGTCTGGCATCTAAACGTGTCTCTGAATTTATTTGAAAGGCAGAACTGTTCATGGGCATCGGCCGATATTCGGATGGTAAGTTATTTTGTGCTTGTGAAATACATGTTGATCGGGCTCTAGCGTTTGAATCAAAGTGTTCGTACAGAACTGAATGTTGTGACAAAGAGGCGTGCTGAGGAGTTGTGGATGTAAAACTCGAAGGCAAGGCACTATACTGTGGGTCTGTGGCGGCGGTGGCGTTCGAATATAAAGCGGAATATTGTGCTGTCGTAGTAGGGACAGTCATAGGCACGGCTGTATACTGCGGCTGCGTGGCGGCAAAGGGCGACTTCATTGTGGAATACTGCGGCAACGTGGCAGTGGGTGGCAAATGTATGGCGGTATGCTGTGGCTGATCGACAGCAAAGGGCGCATGTAAAGTGGAATACTGCGGCTTCCATTGTAAGGGATTGAGTCTGAGTAAAATCCTGTCTGCATGGATACACTTTGGCTTGACGAATGGGGAATGGAATCTTTCTGTGCCGGCACGGTGGAAGTAGACTTTGTGTGGCTATGGTCCGTACCTATGGCAACGGGGGAAGTAGAAAGAATGTCGAGTACCTGTGTGTTGGAATCCGTATTCGCTGTCTGCATCTTGATGGCTCCCAAGCTGTCCTGTATCTCCTTTAGCGTTCTCGAAAATTTTTCTTCCATTTTGTCCAATTGGTCTTGAAAATCTTTTCGCTCCATAACAGTTTCGTCTAACTCGTCTTCGTCTACTATGAAGTCTGCATTTGCTTTTTCCTCAGACATCTTAAAGGCTTTGAATTTGGCTGGTAATTGCCCCTTATTTATTCGCGAACTTCTTCTTAAATGGCTAGCGTTCATGTAAAACTGCGTTTCGATGACAATCGAATAATAAAAATGTTGCTGGAAATCCGGGGCTGCTCAATAATAAAACATAGCTTTTTGGCATGTAGCAGTGTTTATTATTCTAAAACAATAAAATTCATATTTTTGTATAAAATAATACAGAAGACTTAAATATTTTACCGATTGGTACCCTTTCGTTTGGTTTTTCAGCAACGAATAAATTTGAACCAACGATTTTTTTGTGTACAAAAGAATGTAAAAGAATGGGTTTGTTCACTTATACAATTATAATCAAGAAAAGATTTTGTTCGCTAATATAGAAATAAAAAGTAGTAGAAAAAATGTTTTGCTCGTTTTATTTATGCTTTTGGTCGTCGACAACTTGCAACAGCTATAACTATTTTATACGAATTTCGGTTTTTTTAATTTTTTGCACAAAATATTTGTTTGCACATTTCTTGTTTGCATTTTGAAAAATTTTAATTTTTGGATTTTTGCGAATTTTTTTCGTAAAAATATTCAAACTCGAAATATACAAAAAAGGCGTACTTCTTCTTACAACCAAATTATTAAAATAATCCCACTGTTTTTTGTATATGTATTAGGTATAGTTTTAGAAAATATTTTCATGACATTTTACTCCATTTTTTATGTAATTTGCATTTTTCCAATTTTTTTAATAAAACACTACTGTACGTACTTACTTTGTTTCCACTAAAATATGCATGCCAACAGTACAAGACTTTCTTCCATTCTAAAACATTATTGCGAATAAAAATAAAAACAAATAAATTAAGGAGAAAAACATCTAAATATAAAATTTTATTTATTTTAAATGTTCTTTTAATCCATCGTATATTTATTCAAATTTTAGAGAATATATCTGGATAATTTATAAAAAAATTTCAACTTTTTTCAAAAATTATCTTCACAAAATATGTGGAAAATATATATAAACTTTTATTTATGTAAATAAATACAAACAACATGAACAACAAAATGTTTCATTTAATCCAATTCAATTATTAGAGAATAAATGTGGATTTATTAAAAAATATTTTAAACATTTTTCAAAAATGATTTCACAAAATATGTATGTTAAAATTTGTGCAATATGTATAAACTTTGGCTAATGCCAAATTAACTGCAATTATTTTAATAAATGTAAACATAAAAAAGTGCACTGAACAAATAATTTTTCATCGATATTGGGTGCTGTTTAACCATTATTTTCCTATTATGCAATATAATAACTTAAATACTAAAGTGAAATCTTATTATATCATATAATAATTTCCAAAGTGAAGTGATTGAAATTCTTATTATGCAATATAGTAACTTACAAACAAAAGTGAAATCTTATTGTGTCATATACTAGCTTCGATAGTGAAGTGAAATCTTATTATATCATATAATAAGTTCCAACTTATTATATCATATAATAAGTTCCAAAGTGAACTGAAATCTTATTATATAATATAATAACTTACATACTAAAGTGAAATCTTATTATATCATATAATAACTTAGGTAAATTAATATGCGGCAAACATTTCGACTGAGAGTAGTATTTGGAAAAAAATTTAAAGCCAGAAATGGAATATAGAAAATTTGGAAAAATAGTAGTAATTCATATTGTGAAAAGAATCTAAAACCAGAAATAGAAAATAGAAAATTTTGAAAAATTATAAATAATTGTATCGAGTCCAAAGTTGAAAATGGCCATTGTAATGAGGAAGTTTGTAAGCAATGCCAGAAGAATGTTTTGAAAGTGCTTAAAGAGCCTATGACACGAATTTTGAAGAAGCATAAAGAGTTTGAGGAGCAAATTGAATATGGGAAAAGGCGAAGAAGGTAAAGAAGTGAAGCCAGGTGCGAGGTGAATTTGGAAAAAAATTTTGACTTTTTAAAAGTGTTAAGAATACTTTACGTATATACAAACATTCAGTCATACGACCATTCATTCACACATACACACAAACGGACGGACTTTCGGACGGAAGGTCGGGAGGATATCGGAACCGTAGCGGATGTCAAACATATTATTAAGGGCTGAAAACCAATGGCAATGATCCTAACACACTTCCCAAAAAAAAAGCTCCAATAAATAAAAAAAACCAGAGACTCGATAGGGCTCCCGACCAATTTAAAAGCTCCACAATGACGAAATTCCTACTTTACCTTATTCTTATTTACATTGAACTAAATGAAATTGAAAATGCAATATATATCTAACAGCCAAGCGATAATAGGATAGACAGACATACATAGAGACAGACGTAAACACATACAAACATACAGACATTCACCCATTCATACTGAGAGATATTCGGACAGAATTAACAGCGCCGGTAAAAAAAGAATTTTACAAAAAATATGTTTCAAAAGGTTGATTACGAACCGTTCTTGAGGTGATTGACTTCATGATATATTGTGCCATAAAAAAACTGTTAAGCTAAAAATCTAAAATCTAAACGAACAAATTTTGACAACAAATTTTAATTATTTCTACCATACTAAATTTAAACCAAAAATTTTCTAACTTTGTTTCTCTCGTTTGTTTTGTTTATTTCTTTAAAAACTCTCTTATTCTATAGACGTTTAGCTTCGTCAATAACAGTTTTCTTACACATCCATCTAGAATTTTTTCTAGTTTTTTTTTATTTTTTCATCTAATCAAAACTAGAATCAGAAACTCTAGAATACACAATCTATGATCAAGGCAATCACCTTCAACATCAAACCAATCGGGATGAGAAAGGTTCATTTGATCAACACAAGCTACCATTATCCTTTCCTTCAGCTTTGGAAGGTGGCAAGTCTTCTTGGAAGGAAGGTGGCCAAATGTTGCTCATATATTTGAAAGAACCTATCCGTCGAATTCTTTAGGAACAGTTTACCGTCGCCGAAATTTTTGACCGAAATGAAATGCTCGTTGTCAAACTGCATCTGGTCAAGTTTGACCAGATCTAATGCGCAAGATTCGCATTTTATTTTGCGCATGAGCTTCTCTCGTAATCCATAACTGACAAAGTGACGGCCAACGGCTGCTTCTACGTCGGTTAATGGCGTTTCTTCCACTTCTCTTCCTCGGAATCAGTAATTGCTTCCTCCTCTAAGACACCCGAAGCAATTTCCTCATACGAAGAAGTCATTCGCACACATTCATCCCTATGATTGAAGTTCCAATCTAACATCAAGTCGTTATCAGACTCGCAATTCTAATTGATGAGTTAGAATCTTCATCGAAAGAAGCCTAGCTGAAAGGTTGCAACTGCATCTGGTAAAGTTTGACCAGATCTAATGCGCAAGATTCGCATTTTATTTTGCGCATGAGCTTCTCTCGTAATCCATAACTGACAAAGTGACGGCCAACGGCTGCTTCTACGTCGGTTAATGGCGTTTCTTCCACTTCTCTTCCTCGGAATCAGTAATTGCTTCCTCCTCTAAGACACCCGAAGCAATTTCCTCATACGAAGAAGTCATTCGCACACATTCATCCCTATGATTGAAGTTCCAATCTAACATCAAGTCGTTATCAGACTCGCAATTCTAATTGATGAGTTAGAATCTTCATCGAAAGAAGCCTAGCTGAAAGGTATTGCAATTCTCGCACTGATGGGTTAACATTGTTACCCAATTGTGACCGAATCACTGCGAAATAATTTTCAATTTGGTCCTGGTTCAATAGTCCAAGCATCACGAAAGAAATGTTGGGCTCTTCCAACATATCTTGAGCCAAGGACACCATTGAGTTCAATCCAAATATTAAGCCTGCGATGCAGACATTTCGTTTTCCTTTGGGAAGTTTTAATTTGGTAAGGAAATCTACGAAGTCCTTAATTTTACCGAATTTAAAAGAGTCTTTTGTGATTGGAAGTCTATTAGGATTTTTGTCATTGAAATTTTTCGTATCACAAAAATCAAAGCCCTCATTCATATGATTGACAAACGCTAAGGTAGCTTCGGCATTCGCTTTATTGCCACAATTCTTCAAAAGATTAATGTCAATGCAATGGCGAATGCCTGAAGCTACTGATTGGCTTAAGACTTGGACAGCTAGACTAACTCTCATTTTATCGAAACTTTTAGGGTATATATGGATGTCCGTTAATTTCGGCATAATTTTAAGGTTTGCAGATTAGTCTATGTTATACACCTCCCTTATAACTGACCAACTTGCAACCCTATTTCCTGTTTCAATATCACAGCTATATAAATTATTCCTAGCACTTTTAAAAAGATGGCAATAGTCGTACATAATAAATATCTTTTGCCATCAAATTCGAATGAATAATTATTAAAACAGTCGGTCAATTGTGCGAAACAATGTTGATTTGACGTACCTTGATCGCTAACAATCACCCTTAATCTTAACCCACATTCAAAAATACTCTGAACTACCTCAAATAACCTCTCCATCAACCCTTCCCCAGACATTGGCTTCTCTGTACAGTAAAAACTGTGGACGTACTTCCAGCTATCGACTAAGCCCTTTACCATAAAAACTATCAGTTTATTGGCAAGGGCTTTCGTACGCCTTCCTCCTCCCAGGTGAACGAAGCCGTCAACATGATCTTCTGATGGATTGTACTCTAGTTTATTTTATTTATTTTTATTTTATTTATTTACTGGCCAAACAAGGCAATTTACTTATTCTAGCTTAATTTAAATTTATTTTTTTTTTTTATTTTACATCTTCTCCCCTTTCCTTGTTTTGGTGTTCGAAAATGTACGAATTGAAGTGGGCGTAATCCGCCCACCTAAATGAAATGATTTCACGAACACGTCAAAAGGAGGGGCAGAAAGAAAATTAAAAATAAGAGTAAAAGATACTTACATACTAGAAAGAGGAGAAGAAAAGAGAGAAGATAAAAGGCTGGGTTAACTAGGAAGAGAGACAGACTTGGATAGTACTTATTTCCAACAAATTTAGAGAGGGCATGCTTAAATGTGTTAAACATACGGGTAACTATATACAGGTAATTTAACTTAAGCCTGAGTTAATTTTGGTTAACGAGGAACAGGGTTTGCTTGAAAGAAGATTTGGACATGGAAGGTGAGAAGTATACGGAAACGTTATTGAATTCTCTACAGCATCGACTGATGGGTTCATTGTTTGCGTATGTAGTTTGGTGCTGATATTCAGTTAACAGCCGAGTATGCCTAGTACGTCTTATTGGTTCGTTGAGACATATCATACTAGAAATATATTCACTGTCAATAGCACCATTAATAACATCGAATGTGAAACATGAGCCCAATAATGTTCATCTTGATGATAATGGCATCAAGTTTAAAAGGCTGAGTCTGTATTCATATGAAGGAAGGCTATTATAATCACGGGGGTTGTACATGTCTCTCAACGTGTATAGTAAGAATTGATTTTGAATAGACTCGATTCTTTCGCTATGGGAATCGAAGAACGGACTCCAAATTATGCAGGAATATTCAAGTATTGGCCGCACTAACGCACAGTATAAGGATGTAGTGATACAAATATTCCTGATTTCATTTGCTCGCCTTTTTATAAAACCAAGCATCTTGCAATCCAAGACTACTCCAAGATCCACTACATGATTGACTCTTTTAAGATCGGTACTATTGAGGTGGTAGGTATGTAGTGCCATGTTGTTCTTATGAGAAAAACTAATAACATTGCATTTATTGATATTAAGATGCAGTTTATTTTGGATACACCATTGCTCAAGAGACAACAGTTTTGACTGTAAAAAATTTGCATCTATCTATGATTTGATTGCATAGTACATTTTTAAATCATCTGCATACATAAGGTGTGGGATATCGTTCAGGACTTCTGACAAGTCTGATATAAATATGTTAAAAAGAAGAGGACCAAGGTGGCTGCCTTGCGGAACTCCTGAGGAGGCTGCAATTTTTTTTTGACAAAATTCCTTAGAATTTAACATACTGGGTCTGCCGTCGAGATATGATTTTAGCCAACTTAGTATGTGTCCCTTAATACCGAATTTTTCTAATTAACATGTTAGCATGCTGTGATCAACTCTATTATTATATACTGAAATCTGTATAAACAGCATCTATTTGGTGCTCTTTTTCCATATTTATTAAAACATCTGATGCCATGATCATGAGATTGGATGTAGTAGATCGTCCCTTACGGAAGCCGTGTTGCTGCTCATTTAGACGTGGGTTGATTATACTTGTTAGCTTATCACAAATAATTTTTTCAAAAAGTTTTGGAATGGCTGATAAAATTGCTATGCCTCTATAATTTTCAACAGACCTTTTATCTCCACTCTTGTAAATTGGTGTTAGATGGGATGATTTCCAATATGGTTGGTCTAAACATCGCACCAGGAAGCTTGTAGAAATAAGGTCCGGTTCAAGTCCCTTAAATAAATCCAGTTCTTTTATGGCATTAGAAATCTCTTCCTGCGTTAAATTTATACTATCCACCACAATATTTGAGCTGGGAGAAGAGGCTTCTCCCATGATCCGCATATAAGTTGCTGATTTCATGAGGGTTGGACGAATTGACAATACCTTTAAACATAAACGATGGATAGCCGCTAGATTTACGCTTTAAGTTAACAAAGTCAAAGAATTTTTTCGGTTCTTGGATGATTTTCTCACCGATAAGGTTAGTGTACAACTTGTACGCTTCTTCTGACTTGATAGAGAACTCTTTTGATAGCTCGTCATACCTTAGCTTGAGTTCATCGCTTACATTATCAGTGTTTTTGAGAAGTTTATGGATTTATTTCTTTGATTCCTCAAAAATCTGAGATTTCTATCTAGCCATGGCTCTGAAAGCTTATTATTTTCTTTATTTTTGGCACATAACTTTCGATAGCTGTAAAAATGTGCTGATAAAATTTAGAGACAGCGCTAACTACGTCTAAGTTGGAAAGAATATAATTCCAGTTTAGATCATTAAGATAAATTATTCTTATTTATTAAGATTATTATGTCACTAAAAAATTCGAATTCGCTACCTTATGGTTATTTCTCCAATAATTTCATTAAGAAAATTTCATTCAACATTTGTGATGTTTTAAGCCATTTATTTAATTTAAGTGTTGAGTCAGGGTTATTTCCTAGTGATATGAAGTTGGCTGAGGTAATTACTTACTTACTTAGGTGGCCGTGACAACCCGTGTCCGGATTTCGACCGACCTCATCAGCTCTCGCCAGGCGCCTCTGCTTTGCGCGCGCCTTCTCCAATCGGATACACCAAGTGCGGTTAGGGCTTCCTCATCCTGGTCCATCCATCGGAGGCATGGTCTCCCTCGTCGTCGTTGACCAGCGAACCTCGCCTCGAGCACCTTTTTCGCTGGAGCTTCGTCGTCCATACGATGGACATGACCCAGCCAGCGTAGTCGCTGCACAGTTATACGCCGAACTACGTCAATGTCTCCGTAGAGCTCATACAGCTCGTGGTTCATTCGGATGCGATAGTCATCGCCGACTCGAACAGGACCGAAGATTTTGCGAAGAACTTTTCTCTCGAACACCCCCAGAGCGGCTGCGTCAGTTTGCGAAACTACCCATGCCTCAGCGCCATAAAGCAGCACAGGTAGAACGAGCGTCTTGTAGAGTGTTAGTTTTGTCGATCGAGAGAGGGCTCTGGAACTTAGTTGCTTACTGAGCCCGTAGTAGCACCTTTTAGCAATTATTGTTCTTCGCTTTATCTCCAGGCTGATTTCGTTGTTAGTATTAATGGCGGTGCCAAGGTATACAAACTCCTTGACTACTTCAAAGTTATAACTGCCGGATGAAACGTGGGAGTCTAAACGCCGAGCTCCCTTGTTTGTAGACAGCATATACTTTGTTTTACCCTCATTTATCTTCAAACCCACTTTGGCTGATTCCTTTTCGATAGCGGCGAAAGCAGCGGTAACATCTCTCTTGGTTCTGCCAACAATATCAATATCATCAGCGTACGCAAGGAGCTGGACACCTTTATAGAAAATGGTGCCATTACGATGCACACCGGCCTTTCGTACGATCCCCTCCATGATGATGTTGAAGAGATCGCAAGACAGTGGATCGCCTTGCCTGAAACCTCTTTCGGTATTGAAGGTTTCGGAGAGGTCATTTCCTACCTTGACGGAGCTGCGTGTGTTGCTCAACGTCATTCTGCAAAGTCTAATCAACTTTGCAGGTATACCGAACTCAGACATTGTTGCGTATAGGCAATCCCTTCTCGGGCTATCGAACGCAGATTTAAAGTCGACAAAGAGATGGTGTGTGTCAATTTGATTTTCGTGGGTTTTCTCCAGGATTTGTCGTAGCGTGAAAATCTGGTCTATGGTGGACTTACCAGGTCGAAAGCCACACTGATAAGGTCCAATCAGTGTTTTTGTAATTGGCTTTAATCTTTCACACAGTACGCTTGAGAGAACCTTATATGCGATGGAAATAAGACTGATACCTCTATAACTAGCGCAGATTGTAGGGTCTCCTTTCTTAAGTATAGGGCACAAAACACTGAGGTTCCAATCGTCGGGCATGCTTTCTGCTAGCCATATTTTGCTGATGAGCTGATGCATGCGCCTTATCAATTCATCGCCGCCGGTTTTAAACAATTCAGCTGACAGGCCGTCAGCACCCGCTGCTTTATTGTTTTTGAGTCGTTGGATAGCAACTCGAACCTCTTCATGGCTAGGTGGTGATACTTCCACTCCGTCATCGTCGATTGGGTGCACTGCACTGTGCTCTCGATGGGCGGCATTGGTGGAATCGTCACCATTAAGTAAATTGGAGAAGTGCTGTCTCCACAATCTAAGCACACACTGTGTATCCGTATTCAGATCTCCATTTTCGTCTCTACAAGTGGATGCTCCGGGCTTGAAACCTTGGGTTAGACGCTTAACCTGTTGATAGAATTTTCATGCATCCTTCTTGCCCTGGTATACCTCTAGTTCCTCACGCTCACGCTTTTCCTGCTCTCTTTTCTTGCGTCTGAAAAGGCGCCTCTCTTCCTTCCTCTTTTCGCGGTAGTTTTCTCGCACGGCTCGCGTTGCAGCTGACTGCAGCGTTTTTCTATAAGCGGCGTTTTTTACTGCAGTCGCAATGCGACACTCCTGATCATACCATTGGTTCCGAGGTTGCGGGTGCCGGAAACCAATGACTTCTTCAGCGGCAGCGCGCATGGAGTGGGATATATGCGCCCAAAGTCCGCCGGCGTCGTCGAGTCCAGAGGTTGGTTGGTTGAGCTTAACCGAGAGTTGAGCGGAGTAGGCTTCGGCAGTCCGTTGTAATTGCAGCTTAGCGACATCTAGCTTTCGTTGCATTCCTGTGCCTATGTTCTTGGCATTGCATAATCGCATGCGGATCTTGGCTGCAACAAGATAATGGTCGGAGTCAATGTTGACCCCCCGAAATGTACGCACATCTAGAACACTAGAGGCATGCCTTCCGTCGATTACAACATGATCAATTTGGTTTCGCGTTTTTTTGATCCGGGGACAGCCAGGTGGCCTTGTGGATGTCGAGGTGCTTAAATCTGGTGCTACTAACTACCATGTTTCGTGCCGCGGCGAGTCGATCAGTCTTAGACCGTTGTTTGTGGAGGTCTCGTGAAGACTGAACTGACCGACAGTGGGGCCAAAGATGCCTTCCCTTCCGACTTTCGCATTAAAATCGCCGAGGACTATTTTCACGTCATGGACCGGAAGGTGGTCATATACGTCCTCAAGACTAGCGTAGAAAGCGTCCTTGACGGCTTCGTCCTTTTCCTCCGTCGGGGCGTGCGCGCAAATAAGGCTTATGTAGAAAAATTTTGCCTTGATGCGGATCGTGGCCAATCTTTCGTTCACAGGTGTGAACCGGGAAACAAGGTGGCGTAGTTTCCGGCTAACGACGAATCCACATCCGAATTCGCGCTTCTCCGCATGGCAGCTGTAGTAGATATCGCAGTGTGCTTGTTTAGAGCAGCCTTGCCCTTTCCATCGCATTTCCTGGATGGCGGTGATGTCAGATTGTATTGTTTTGAGGGCTTCCGCCAGTTGGATAATGGCACCTTCCCTATAAAGGGTCCGGACATTCCAGGTGCATATCCGTAAATCATTGTCCGTTTTTCGTTTGCGGTGGTCGTCAACGTAATTGGGGTTCTTATCCGAGGCTGGTTTAGTTTTCATTGGGCAGTAGTAATGTGGCGGGACCCAAACCCTGCTGAGGTAATTCCTCTCTTTAAAACAGGCGATCGAACGAATATTAACAACTATAGACCCATCTCGCTCATTCCGGTGTTTGCTAACATTTTTGAAAAAGCCATTAAGAATCGTATTGTGAAGTTTTTGGAAAAAAACAATCTTCTTAGTAAATGCCAGTATGGCTTCCGTTCTGGTCTTTCTACAGAAGATGCTCTTTTGAATTTTTGCTCTAATGTGTACTCCGGTTTAAACAATAAAAAGTTAACTTCTACTCTCTTTGTGGATATTATCAAAGCTTTTAACACAGTCAACCATGAAATTTTATTACGTAAATTGTACAATTTTGGTTTGGAGGTTTTATATATAACTGGTTTGGTTCTTATTTATCTAATAGGCAGCAAAAAGTGAAGTTTAAAGGTCATTTAAGTTCTTCTTTGAACGTAGAATTGGGCGTACCCCAGGGTTCAGTTCTTGGCCCTATTCTGTTTTTAATTTTCTTTAATTCGCTTTTCTCTCAGAAATTCATTAGTAGTGCAAATGCTTTTGCAGATGACATGGCCTGTACGCTTACACTCCCTTAAACCTCGCTGTTGATATAAACAATGATGTCAATTTTAAGTCACTGGTTTAAAGTTCATAGTTTGATCATTAGCAATAAAACTAGGATTATGTTTTTTAATGCTTTAGGTAGAGAAGTTGATTTTCCACAATTTTATTTTCATGTTGGCAGATGTGAAAAGTTTCTGTACAATAAAAATATTTGCTTTTCATCTGAAAATGTTCATACCTACTCTGGTACTATTTGTTGCTCTTCTAAGTGTTTTAGTATTGAACGTGTCACATATTTTAAATACCTTGGAGTATTGTTGGATAATAAGATGAGTTGGTCGGTACATACAAGAGCCCTAAGAAAGTACCTAATGGCTGCAACTAGACATCTATATTTGTTGAAATCTTTTTGTTGCCACGAACTTCTCAAGTCCATTTACTATGGGATTTTTCAATCTAAATTAGAGTATGGTATAGTTTGTTGGGGCGGCGCTTATGCTAACAAAATTAATCCTCTTCTGATATCTCAAAAATATGCTATCCGTTTGATTTGTAATAGATCTCGTCATGATAGAAGTCTGAATCTCTTTATAAATTTAAACATATTACCTTTAAAGCATTTATACTGTTCCTAGGTGTTAAAGATTTTTTTTATCAGTCAGGCTATCTATTAAGCAGATACTCGATAAGCTACAACTTAAGGATAAATGTTCAGAACCTTGTCTCTGTTCCACATCACTCACTGCAGTTATTTCTCCAGTCCTATCTTTCAGTAGCTCCCAGACTATTTAACAACTTACCTAATAACATACGAAGTATTCGTAATAAATCCATGTTTCTTCGGAATGTAAAAGCTTGGCTTTATAATCTTAATTATAATGATGTTGATTATTTGTTCAGTGTTGGTTACTAGTTAATAATTGTCTTTTTATTTTTTTTCTTTTTTGAGCTTTTGAGTTTCTTTAATTCCACTTTTTACAGTTCATCCACTTCATTAGTTATTTAATTTTTTTTTTTTTATTTATTTATCTACGTTTTTTTTGGTTTTTTTGTTTTTGGGATTATTTTTATTTTTATATTTAGTTTCTGACCCCACTTCAATTCACATCAAATTTAATTCCTGTGTTTTTAATTGTTTAATTATGTAACTGCAATCGCCTCTAGTTCCTTGAGAGCTATAGATTGCAGATCTTTTCATTTTTATCTTTCACCATAACAATTATGTGTTAAAAATGTATTAATGAAAATGATGTTAAAAATTTAATTATATATATAGTAACTTAATATTATGTTATAAGTATTTGATGAAAAAAATGATGCTAATAAATGATAAATAAAAATAACATTTTATGCTTTCGTAATCAGCGTTGAGGTAATCGTACGCAATGGAGTTATTATAAGATTGGGTAAAGGTAACTTCATTAGAAGAGAAAGCAACTGTTAAGGCTGTATGGTGAACAGAGTTAGCTAACAAATTTTCTGCATCACTGCATGGGCTAACCTTCATTTCCCCATATGCGTTAGTAAAGACTAGGTCCAACCATCTCCCATTTTGATTTTGTACAGAAGAAACTTGCTGCAGATCACTGCCATAAAAGGTACTTAGCAATGTGAAATCTATAATATTTGAAAGGTCAACAGGAAGAAGATAGTTGTCATTTTCATCGTTGACAAACGATATATTTGGACGGTTAAAGTCACCAAGAATAACAACTTTATCTTCCTCATTTAGAGTAGAGATAAAAGCGGACAGCTCGTTGTATGCTGTTTCACTTGAGCAGGGAGGAATGTAAACGACACCAATGTACAAATATAGCCTATTTCCTAAGCAAATTCTAATTATTCGGTGATCGAAGAGCTTGTGGGTAGGTGTATCTATAAGCTCACTTGAGAGAGAATTGTGAGATGCTATCAGGACTCCTCCTCCTCATGAAAGACTTGTTGAGGAGTAGTCCCGATTATTTCTGAAGACAGTCCAATTACTGTAAAGAACTTCCTTATTATTGAAAGTATCATTTAACCATGTCTCAGTGAATACTAGTACATTGAAGTGGCATGATTTGGTGTCAACATAAAGTTTTTGTAATTTGCTTCTCATGCCACCACAGTTATGGTAAAATATGTTTAACAAATTTGAGTTAGGGACGATAATATTGCTGCTGCTCTTTGCGTGATTTTTGAAGAAGAGACACGTGTTTAGTTCTGACGTGAGCTCCATATGCGTCTAGATCCGCCTTGACTTGATCAATCGTTACGCCAAGTTGTTCGTGAAAGCAAACAAAAAGGTTACGTAAGTCATCAACAACGGTAGGTAGCCCTTCTTGCTGAATTAATACTCTAAGATTAGTTTTGGTCTTGCCTTCAATACATGTTGAATCTGGGGCCTTTTGCATATAAGCGAGATATAAACGAACGTTGTTGTACACACTGTTCTCCCTTAGACGAAAAAGAGCATATCTGCTCTCAGTGTCTGCTCAAGAATTTAATGTCAATTTGACTTTTGAAGGAAGGAGAGGAACTAGAAATTACGCAGGGCTACCAGGTTGATCACAATCCACATTTAGAACCGGAATAGGTTTATAGACACTTTCGGTTGGTGGTGATGGATTTAGAGTATGGGAGTGGATGAACTTCGGATACTTATCATCGTTGGTTTCAAGTTCTCTTCGGAGAAATACTTCATCCATCAGAAGAACGCAGTTTTTGGCCTCTGGGCGCATGTTGACGGTCATTCTTTTCAAGTTCTCGAGAACTGAGACGTTGAACCCCGGGAGGATTATTTCAACTGGGTGCCACCTTTACAGAGAAGAGTTACACCGCAGAAAATCGTACGCCTTCGACGAGACGTAATTAAAGCACTGCACAGTCTCTTTGGTGAATTCGCTGCATTCCTGTGCACCACGTTTCGTTATAAGCTTCGTGAAATCTGCGGAAGCAGTTGGAGGTTCATCTCGAGGTTCGGCAGCACGAATATAGTTTTGGTCCTCAAGCTCTTTAATTTTTCTTTGAAAGAGAGAGTTCTCTCTGTTGAGCTTCTCAATCTCCTTCTCGAACTGTTCCGTTCGTGCCTTAAGCTCTTGTTGACGTTTCAAAACTTCCTTTCTATAGTAGTCTGCAAGCTTGCAGAACTTGTGGCATTGCTCACAAAATGATTCATTTTGAACAACTTGGTCGAAATCAATGAACCCATTAGACACTTCAGACTCGTTAAAATTATTTAGAAAGAATTTAGGGAATGCGAATTTACTTTATTTGTGAGGACTAACAAAAGCCTTATCGAAATGTTTGCCGCATACGAACAAATTTTTAATACTAACATCGCCTACGTTGCAGGCTTCCCTCAATGCCTGCCTCCTCTCTGCATCCTTTGGGAACTTATGGCACCTCTTTTGAAGTGCTATCACATCCCTGTACTACGCACTTACGGATACATTGCCTAATTTCTTGATGCGCATACAGAACTGGCATCTCAAGAACAACCTCATCTGTATCTGTATATGAACAAAATATTAAAAAAATAATTTTAGTATTGTAGGTAACTAGTAAACTAATAGTTAAGTCTTTTCCACACTTGGTCAACCCAACTCCAACTCAAGTTTCTAGTCTCTGTATTTATGCCGGAAACTTCAGATTTAACAACTTGCACGCAACAAGTTCTCGACACGTTCTCAACCTGTTCAATCAACCCAATGCGGCTTTCCGCAATTGCTGTTGCTTTGAAGTTGCGTTGGAAATGTGTTGACCAAGTATGGAAAAGGCCTTAGTTATTCCCGGTTAGAAATATTGAAATGAATGGGCAATGAATGGGGAAAAATAGGCTAAAATGAAGACTAAAATAATCTAATGAATGTGAACCTAATTTTGTAGAATTTATAAAATTATATTCATTCATAATTTCATAATGGGTTTTTTTTATCCAAGTATATACACTTTTGAAATTTTAAGTTGTTACTGTTTTGTATTTAGTGGACAATATGTTCCTTTTTTTTTGTCGATATACTATCGTTAAAAAAAAAATTTTTTAATCTGGTCAAAAAAATTATCGGTCGATGATTGATTTTTATTTCAGATGTAAAAAATATCGACCAAAAAAGGAGTTTTATTTCTGATCGGAAAAATAACGATCATAAAATAATTTCATATTCTGATCCAAAAAATATTGATCAAAAAACAATTGCAATGAAATATAAAGAAGACATTGAATATATTTAAATCATTTTTATACGTATATAAATTTTGTTATATTTAATGGCAATGCAAAAGTAATGCAAATCGCCAAGGTGTCCTATTCTCTATCTAATTTTGTTCACACAAATTTTGTACACACTTACGGAATAGAGCCCTTGGTTTGAATTTTAAATATTTTTCACTATGCACCTAAGCCGACACATCTCCATTTTTTTTTTCAAACTCGAGAAAAAAAAACTGAATTAGTTTTTTTCCATTTTTCTGTAGTTTATAGTATGTAGCATATATTCCCAAAGCGGTTTGACCAATAACGAGTGCATGCAAAAGTTATTGCATAAGTAAGGAACCCATTTCTTTCACGAAAATTAATAAAAAATAGTTTGCGCGGCAATGATTATACACTCAATTCTGTTTTTACACGGTAGATACGTTCCCAAAGATTTCGTGCACAAAAAAATCGTGTAAAAAAATGCATTGCACTTATGAAAAAGTAGAAGATTGGTTCCAAATATAACAAATCTGTAGAAATAATACAATAAACCATTTTTAAACTCATATTGGAGCGTTATAGCTAATATTTGCGTATATTTTTATTTCATAAACTTATAAAAGAATGCAAAAAAAAAACAATTTCATAAACTTATAAAAGAATGCAAAAAAAAACAATTTCAGAAACTTAGAAAAGAATGCAAAAAAACAATATAGTACACATACAATACAATAGGGACGACTGTTGACATGCATGTTTACATGCGGCAACACGGGACTATAATAAAAATTAAAAATGTGTTTATATAACTCCAATAATTTTTCAATTATTAAAGGTTATATTTTATCGAGCTCAATGTCAATGTTGCTTTCCGAAGAAAACAACTGAAGGAATAACAACCAACAACAACAATACCCTTATAGAGTATTAATCACATAGCAGACTAGACAGCTGTTTCGTTGGCCGCTACACCAACTCATCAGTAGCCTTTTATCGTGATTCTTGCTGTGATCCACTAAGCTCTTAATTTTCTACTTGTTTCACGAATGCAATTAGTAAATTACACTGAATTGCGGTACGAGAACACAAATGATATGAAAGCAGCTTAAAGTTCTTCTAATTTGTGAAGCATACTTTCAGGGAAAGTATGTTCTATTATTCGAAGATAGATCAAAGCTTTTCTAAATACTCAAAGATTTTGTTGTGCTAGTTGTTGTTGCTCTTCTATTTCACAGTCGATCTTAGCTTCAGCAATTAGCTGATATTAAACTACGACAACATGAAGATTTCTTTCTTTTGAAAACTTTAGATTTTTAATTTATTGTGTGTAAACACACACAAATAATCATATTTTCAACGGCCGGGCTCTGCCATAGAATTTATTTGTAAATTAATTACGACCTTCTTTCATAAGTTTTTAAGTTATGTGTTTATATAACTCCAATAATTTTTCAATTATTAAAGGTTATATTTTATCGAGCTCAAAGTCAATGTTGCTTTCCGAAGAAAACAACTGAAGGAATAACAACCAACAACAACAATACCCTTATAGAGTATTAATCACATAGCAGACTAGACAGCTGTTTCGTTGGCCGCTACACCAACTCGTCAGTAGCCTTTTATCGTGATTCTTGCTGTGATTCACTAAGCTCTTAATTTTCTACTTGTTTCACGAATGCAATTAGTAAATTACCCTGAATTGCGGTACGAGAACACAAATGATATGAAAGCAGCTTGAAGTTCTTCTAATTTGTGAAGCATACTTTCAGGGAAAGTATGTTCTATTATTCGAAGATAGATCAACGCTTTTCTAAATACTCAAAGATTTTGTTGTGCTAGTTGTTGTTGCTCTTCTATTTCACAGTCGATCTTAGCTTCAGCAATTAGCTGATATTAAACTACGACGACATGAAGATTTGTTTCTTTTGAAAACTTTAGATTTTTAATTTATTGTGTGTAAACACACACAAATAATCATATTTTCAACGGCCGGGCTCTGCCATAGAATTTATTTGTAAATTAATTACGACCTTCTTTCATAAGTTTTTAAGTTATGTGTTTATATAACTCCAATAATTTTTCAATTATTAAAGGTTATATTTTATCGAGCTCAAGGTCAATGTTGCTTTCCGAAGAAAACAACTGAAGGAACAACAACCAACAACAACAATACTTTATAGAGTATCAATCACATAGCAGACTAGACAGCTGTTTCGTTGGCCGCTACACCAACTCATCAGTAGCCTTTTATCGTGATTCTTGCTGTGATCCACTAAGCTCTTAATTTTCTACTTGTTTCACGAATGCAATTAGTAAATTACCCTGAATTGCGGTACGAGAACACAAATGATATGAAAGCAGCTTAAAGTTCTTCTAATTTGTGAAGCATACCTTCAGGGAAAGAATGTTCTATTATTCGAAGATAGATCAAAGCTTTTCTAAATACTCAAAGGTTTTTGTTGTGCAAGTTGTTGTTGCTCTTCTATTTCACAGTCGATCTTAGCTTCAGCAATTAGCTGATATTAACTATGACGACATGAAGATTTGTTTTTTTTTTTTGAAAACTTAGATTTTTAATTTATTGTGTGTAAACACACACAAATAATCATATTTTCAACGGCCGGGCTCTGCCATAGAATTTATTTGTAAATTAATTACGACCTTCTTTCATAAGTTTAATTTATGTGTTTATATAACTACAATAATTTTTCAATTATTAAAGGTTATATTTTATCGAGCTCAAGGTCAATGTTGCTTTCCGAAGAAAACAACTGAAGGAACAACAACCAACAACAACAATACTTTATAGAGTATCAATCACATAGAAGAATAGACAGCTGTTTCGTTGGCCGCTACACCAACTCATCAGTAGCCTTTTATCGTGATTCTTGCTGTGATCCACTAAGCTCTTAATTTTCTACTTGTTTCACGAATGCAATTAGTAAGAAAAATTTGTATGTCATCAGCAAAAATTAGGCATTGAGCATATTCAACCGAACACGATATAGCATTAATGAAAATTAAAAACAATAAAGGACCTAGTATGCTACCTTGTGGCACACCAGTAGTTGCAACAAAAGGATTAGAATAAGTATCATCAATTTTTACCTAACATATTCTATTTGATATATAAGAGGCAAACCATTTAAGAATAAGTGAAGAGAAACAAAAATGAGTAAGTTTTTTAATTAAAATTCTTTGGGAAATACAAAGTGAGTCTGTTAGAGAGGTCAATCCGAAATCCGGAGGTTCCTTGGGTCAATACAAGAAAAAAATTGTATGGGAGGGGGGGTCTATTTTCACTCCCCACCGAGATAGGAGTAAAATAATGTAAAAAAGTCGAATTTTAAGGTAATATCACTTTTAGCGCAATAACTTTGAAAGTATGATAGCTTCGTAAGATGTAAGTGCAGTTTTGGAAACACAATTTAACAGGTCTAATAAAACAATAAACAAATTAAAGTTAAATCGTTTGGTAAAAACAATTAAGCTGACCAAACTCAAAAAATAATTTTTTTCAAGAAAAAAATTAGTACGAATGCGATTTTCTCTAAAGTTTATCAAAAAAAAAATTCAGTTTATTATGTATTTATGTTCTCTTAAGTGTTCTCTAAAACTTCCGAATACAAAGTTTTTACCTCAGGTCAACAGGTCATCTGTTTTTTGAGTTTTAATTTGTGCTTAAAATACCTATGTAAATTACAAAAGCTTACATTGATATGTAAACAATAGAAAAAACAAAAATTTACTTTGCAGTGTAATGTTTTTGTTGTAAAATTTTCAGTTGATTTTAAAACTAACGCTACTATTATAGTAAACAAAAATAAATTAGAGTGTTATAACGGTTTTAAAAAATATCGGCATTCAACTCCCTTTTATTGTTGCTTACTATAATAGTAGCGTTAGTTTTAAAATCAACTGAAAGTTTTACAACAAAAACATTACACTGCAAAGTAAATTTTTGTTTTTTCTATTGTTTACATATCAATGTAAGCTTTTGTAATTTACATTACAGGGGAACAGGGGGCGAACCTTCACATGGCAACGTGTCTGACCGCCTCAACCTGGCGAGGCCAGCATTATCCATGTCGAAATCGTCTCAAGTCGACTCAAACCTCCAAGTGGTGTTCCCTGGGCAACGGCAAACTGGCATCCGTCAGTTTGACGGCTAATTTGAGCGGCGGGTCGATCCATAGACCTTAAACATGGAATGTGCGCAGGGTTTGGGTCCCGCCACATTACTACTGCCCAATGAAAACTAAACCAGCCTCGGATAAGAACCCCAATTACGTTGACGACCACCGCAAACGAAAAACGGACAATGATTTACGGATATGCACCTGGAATGTCCGAACCCTTTATAGGGAAGGTGCCATTATCCAACTGGCGTAAGCCCTCAAAACAATAAAGGCTGACATCACCGCCATCCATGAAATGCGATGGAAAGGGCAAGGCTGCTCTAAACAAGCACACTGCGATATCTACTACAGCTGCCATGCGGAGAAGCGCGAATTCGGATGTGGATTCGTTGTTAGCCGGAAACTACGCCACCTTGTTTCCCGGTTCACACCTGTGAACGAAAGATTGGCCACGATCCGCATCAAGGCAAAATTTTTCTACATAAGCCTTATTTGCGCGCACGCCCCGACGGAGGAAAAGGACGAAGCCGTCAAAGACGCTTTCTACGCTAGTCTTGAGGACGTATATGACCACCTTCCGGTTCATGACGTGAAAATAGTCCTCGGCGATTTTAATGCGAAAGTCGGAAGGGAAGGCATCTTTGGCCCCACTGTCGGTCAGTTCAGTCTTCACGAGACCTCTACGAACAACGGTCTAAGACTGATCGACTTCGCCGCGGCACGAAACATGGTAGTTAGTAGCACCAGATTTAAGCACCTCGACATCCACAAGGCCACCTGGCTGTCCCCTGATCAAAAAACGCGAAACCAAATTGATCATATTGTAATCGACGGAAGGCATGCCTCTAGTGTTCTAGATGTGCGTACATTTCGGGGGGTCAACATTGACTCCGACCATTATCTTGTTGCAGCCAAGATCCGCATGCGATTATGCAATGCCAAGAACATAGGCACAGGAATGCAACGAAAGCTAGATGTCGCTAAGCTGCAATTACAACGGACTGCCGTAGCCTACTCCGCTCAACTCTCGGTTAAGCTCAACCAACCAACCTCTGGACTCGACGACGCCGGTGGACTTTGGGCGCATATATCCCACTCCATGCGCGCTGTCGCTGATGAAGTCATTGGTTTCCGGCGTCCGCAACCTCGGAACCAATGGTACGATCAGGAGTGTCGCATCGCGACTGCAGTAAAAAACGCCGCATACAGAAAAACGCTGCAGTCAGCTGCAACGCGAGCCGTGCGAGAAAACTACCGCGAAAAGAGGAAGGAAGAGAGGCGCCTTTTCAGACGCAAGAAAAGAGAGCAGGAAAAGCGTGAGCGTGAGGAACTAGAGGTATACCAGGGCAAGAAGGATGCACGAAAATTCTATCAACAGGTTAAGCGTCTAACCCAAGGTTTCAAGCCCGGAGCATCCACTTGCAGAGACGAAAATGGAGATCTGAATACGGATACACAGTGTGTGCTTAGATTGTGGAGACAGCACTTCTCCAATTTACTTACTGGCGACGATTCCACCAATGCCGCCCATGGAGAGCGCAGTGCAGTGCCACCAATCGACGATGACGGAGTGGAAGTATCACCACCTAGCCATGAAGAGGTTCGAGTTGCTATCCAACGACTCAAAAACAATAAAGCAGCGGGTGCTGACGGCCTGTCAGCTAAATTGTTTAAAACCGGCGGCGATGAATTGATAAGGCGCATGCATCAGCTCATCAGCAAAATATGGCTAGCAGAAAGCATGCCCGACGATTGGAACCTCAGTGTTTTGTGCCCTATACTTAAGAAAGGAGACCCTACAATCTGCGCTAGTTATAGAGGTATCAGTCTTATTTCCATCGCATATAAGGTTCTCTCAAGCGTACTGTGTGAAAGATTAAAGCCGATTATAAAAACACTGATTGGACCTTATCAGTGTGGCTTTCGACCTGGTAAGTCCACCATAGACCAGATTTTCACGCTACGACAAATCCTGGAGAACCCACGAAAATCAAATTGACACACACCATCTCTTTGTCGATTTTAAAGCTGCGTTCGATAGCCCGAGAAGGGATTGCCTATACGCAACAATGTCTGAGTTCGGTATACCTGCAAAGTTGATTAGACTTTGCAGAATGACGTTGAGCAACACACGCAGCTCCGTCAAGGTAGGAAATGACCTCTCCGAAACCTTCAATACCGAAAGAGGTTTCAGGCAAGGCGATCCACTGTCTTGCGATCTCTTCAACATCATCATGGAGGGGATCGTACGAAAGGCCGGTGCGCATCGTAATGGCACCATTTTCTATAAAGGTGTCCAGCTCCTTGCGTACGCTGATGATATTGATATTGTTGGCAGAACCAAGAGAGATGTTACCGCTGCTTTCGCCGCTATCGAAAAGGAATCAGCAAAAGTGGGTTTGACGATAAATGAGGGTAAAACAAAGTATATGCTGTCTACAAACAAGGGAGCGCGGCGTTTAGACTCCCACGTTTTATCCGGCAGCTATAACTTTGAAGTAGTCAAGGAGTTCGTTTACCTTGGCACCGCCATTAATACTAACAACGAAATCAGCCTGGAGATAAAGCGAAGAACAATAATTGCTAAAAGGTGCTACTACGGGCTCAGTAAGCAACTAAGTTCCAGAGCCCTCTCTCGATCGACAAAACTAACACTCTACAAGACGCTCGTTCTACCTGTGCTGCTTTATGGCGCTGAGGCATGGGTAGTTTCGCAAACTGACGCAGCCGCTCTGGGGGTGTTCGAGAGAAAAGTTCTTCGCAAAATCTTCGGTCCTGTTCGAGTCGGCGATGACTATCGCATCCGAATGAACCACGAGCTGTATGAGCTCTACGGAGACATTGACGTAGTTCGGCGTATAACTGTGCAGCGACTACGCTGGCTGGGTCATGTCCATCGTATGGACGACGAAGCTCCAGCGAAAAAGGTGCTCGAGGCGAGGGTCGCTGGTCAACGACGACGAGGGAGACCATGCCTCCGATGGATGGACCAGGCTGAGGAAGCCCTAACCGCGCTTGGTGTATCCGATTGGAGAAGGCGCGCGCAAAGCAGAGGCGCCTGGCGAGAGCTGATGAGGTCGGTCGAAATCCGGACACGGGTTGTCACGGCCATCTAAGTAAGTAAGTAAGTGTTACTATTGTGTTTCCAAAACTGCACTTACATCTTACGAAGCTATCATACTTTCAAAGTTATTGCGCTAAAAGTGATATTACCTTAAAAATCGACTTTTTTACAGTATTTTACTCCTATCTCGGAGGGGAGTGAAAATAGACCCCCTCCTCCCATACAATTTTTTTCTTGTATTGACCCAAGGAACCTCCGGTTTTCGGATTGACCTCTCTAACAGACTCACTTTGTATTTCCCAAAGTATTTTAATTAAAATACTTACTCATTTTGGTTTCTCTTCACTTATTCTTAAATGGTTTGCCTCTTATATATCAAATAGAATATGTTAGGTAAAAATTGATGATATTTATTCTAATCCTTTTGTTGCAACTACTGGTGTGCCACAAGGTAGCATACTAGGTCCTTTATTGTTTTTAATTTTCATTAATGCTATATCGTGTTCGGTTGAATATGCTCAATGTCTAATTTTTGCTGATGACATACAAATTTTTCTTACTAATTGCATTCGTGAAACAAGTAGAAAATTAAGAGCTTAGTGGATCACAGCAAGAATCACGATAAAAGGCTACTGATGAGTTGGTGTAGCGGCCAACGAAACAGCTGTCTAGTCTGCTATGTGATTGATACTCTATAAAGTATTGTTGTTGTTGGTTGTTGTTCCTTCAGTTGTTTTCTTCGGAAAGCAACATTGACCTTGAGCTCGATAAAATATAACCTTTAATAATTGAAAAATTATTGGAGTTATATAAACACATAAATTAAACTTATGAAAGAAGGTCGTAATTAATTTACAAATAAATTCTATGGCAGAGCCCGGCCGTTGAAAATATGATTATTTGTGTGTGTTTACACACAATAAATTAAAAATCTAAGTTTTCAAAAAAAAAAAACAAATCTTCATGTCGTCATAGTTAATATCAGCTAATTGCTGAAGCTAAGATCGACTGTGAAATAGAAGAGCAACAACAACTTGCACAACAAACACCTTTGAGTATTTAGAAAAGCTTTGATCTATCTTCGAATAATAGAACATACTTTCCCTGAAGGTATGCTTCACAAATTAGAAGAACTTTAAGCTGCTTTCATATCATTTGTGTTCTCGTACCGCAATTCAGGGTAATTTACTAATTGCATTCGTGAAACAAGTAGAAAATTAAGAGCTTAGTGGATCACAGCAAGAATCACGATAAAAGGCTACTGATGAGTTGGTGTAGCGGCCAACGAAACAGCTGTCTAGTCTGCTATGTGATTGATACTCTATAAAGTATTGTTGTTGTTGGTTGCTGTTCCTTCAGTTGTTTTCTTCGGAAAGCAACATTGACCTTGAGCTCGATAAAATATAACCTTTAATAATTGAAAAATTATTGGAGTTATATAAACACATAACTTAAAATCTTATGAGAGAAGGTCGTAATTAATTTACAAATAAATTCTGTGGCAGAGCCCGGCCGTTGAAAATATGATTATTTGTGTGTGTTTACACACAATAAATTAAAAATCTAAAGTTTTCAAAAGAAACAAATCTTCATGTCGTCGTAGTTTAATATCAGCTAATTGCTGAAGCTAAGATCGACTGTGAAATAGAAGAGCAACAACAACTAGCACAACAAAATCTTTGAGTATTTAGAAAAGCTTTGATCTATCTTCGAATAATAGAACATACTTTCCCTGAAAGTATGCTTCACAAATTAGAATAACTTTAAGCTGCTTTCATATCATTTGTGTTCTCGTACCGCAATTCAGGATAATTTACTAATTGCATTCGTGAAACAAGTAGAAAATTAAGAGCTTAGTGGATCACAGCAAGAATCACGATAAAAGGCTACTGATGAGTTGGTGTAGCGGCCAACGACACAGCTGTCTAGTCTGCTATGTGATTAATACTCTATAAGGGTATTGTTGTTGTTGGTTGTTATTCCTTCAGTTGTTTTCTTCGGAAAGCAACATTGACCTTGAGCTCGATAAAATATAACCTTTAATAATTAAAAAATTATTGGAGTTATATAAACACATAACTTAAAAACTTATGAAAGAAGGTCGTAATTAATTTACAAATAAAAATTAAAAATTTTATAGCGGTGAAACTGTTAGTACTAAAATTGTTATTTTCAGATTTTGGGTCAATCGTGTTAAATCAAAATAAAGCGTGTAAAAACAAAATAAACATTTATTTTTAATTCGTGTTAAATCAAAGTCGCGTAAAAAGTCGTGTAAAAACAGAACTAAATGTATTGCATAAATGTTTTTGAAATGCGCGCCTGTATTCCCTACCATACTGGGGTAAGAATAGTGATTTTTGGCGGCATATTTACACTTCATATAACAATTTTATTCACAAAACACAAATATTTTCCTACACTTCAAGAATAAATAAGTAACCTCCAAAAAAGTCAACGCTTTCATTTACTTCCTTCTATAAAAAAAAATTAAGAACATCACTTTCTTTTTCGACTTCTAGATGAGAGCCTTCCTGTAAAATGCGATCACTATTTTCCAATATTTTATAAATTTTCACTGTACTTACCTAAGCAGAGCGTTGGTACTGAGCCCTGTTTAAGCTTTCTGGAGCCAAGGCACGAGGGGTCAAAATGGAGAACACACATTCGGCTGCTTGTATTTATTTGCTCATTTTGCAAACTCAAATTGTTTTGCCATTTCCACAACAACTCGGGCTGGTTTTGCGGAAACCGAAATAATTTTATTTTATTTTCCGGAGTTTGAATCACTCCCGGACAATTTTTAGCAATACACGATAATTTTGGCATTTTGCGTCAAAAAAATACGTGAAAACACAATTAAAAGAAAACGATGCGGACAAACAATGCGGCGCTATGGGCTTCTGCGAGATCTTTGGCATATATCAGAACAAGTACAGCTAACTGCAATTGATCTCGCAGATTCATATTTGTACTTTTCTAAAAATTCCGCTATGATGCCAACAAAAAAAATCTGCAAAATACAATAACATAGACATTGGTAAAATAACAAGTGCATTGAAATAACAAGTGTACAAAGTTGCTTTATGCCGCGTTTCCATGTGATTTTTCAGTATCTTATCTTATCCAATATCACAAAACACATGCTATAAAGAGCGAGATGCATATATGTACTTTTCCCTATAAAAATTTGTCATTTGTAAAATATGTAAACAAATCAATTTCTGCAAGTTTACTGATTGCAAGACGTGCTTATTGATTATATAAAAAAAAATTTTTAAAAAAAGTTTTGGTGAATCTACCAAGCACCAAATTAAAGAAAAAAAATCACTGATGCTTTCCATAAATGCGCTTATTAACTCTCTGGCTAATGCCGCGTTTCCATGTGAGCTTTCAGTATCTTATCTTATCCCATATCACAAAACACATGCTATAAAGAGCGAGATGCATATATGTACTTTTTCCTATAAAAATTTGACATTTGCAAAATATGTAAACAAATCATAAATTTATCAATTTTTACAAGTTTACTGATTGCAAGATGTGCTTATTGAGATAACTTCTTGTCTACGTACCCTAAATTGTTTTATATAATTATTATTGAGCAGACAGCATCAGGTGTTACAGGTTATCCAATTCATGTGCCTCAACTGCAGCAGCATCAGTGAAATACACAAGAAAAAAATATAAAAAAAAAGTTTTAAAAAATAAGTTTTGGTGAATCTACCAAGCACCAAATTAATGAAAAAAAACACTGATGCTTTCCATAAATGCGCTCAGGAACTCTCTGGCCAACTCTAGGTTGCATACTCCCGAGTCGAGAAATCATCTGCATTAATTGCTTAGCCACGCGATGGTTAGAAAAACCAAGAATGTTTATTTATTTTAATGCCGCGTTTCCATGTGATCTTCTATTATCTTCTAGTATAACATTTTTTGTAAGAAACAAATAGCATGTGAGCACTACTTTATGGCATTGATGAATGTGAGTGTGAAACAGGTATACCTTTTTCATTTTTATAGCATGTGATATCCCCTGTGATGCTAGGAGATCGAAAAAGTTCAACTTCTTGAACTTTTGCTATAAACGTTGATCATCACATGCTTTAAATATGACATTCATTTTTATAGTTGTGGTTTTTGTGCTGTCAAGCTGTCAATTTTATTTGCGCCAATATTAATTGTTTTGAAATAGTACAGAATTACGAATACAAATTGGAAAATAAAGAAAATCAAATCAGGCCAAGGGGTATGATTTAAAAAAATAAACATTCTTGGTTTTTCTAACCATCGCGTGAAAATATTTTCTAAGACTATACCTAATACAGATGCAAAAAATGGTGGGATTAAGTTTAATAATTTGGTCGTTGCGAAATTTTTTGCAAGAAGTACGCCTTTTTGTATATTTTGAGTTTGAATATTTTTACGAAAAAAATTCGCAAAAATCCAAAAATAAAAATTTTTCAAAAAGCAATCAAGAAATCCACAAAGGACAGTTTTGAGCTATTCTGTGCAAAAAATTATAAAACCGAAAATCGGATAAAATAGTTATAGCTGTTGCAAGTTGACTTTTTTTTTTGAAAAATCCTTAAAGTGCCCTTTTCTGGCATATATTCATTAGTTTAGTTAGCATAATAAAATTTTATTTATTAGATATTAGTTTGTTTAGTTAGCATAGTTTAAGCATAGAAACTAGAACATATAAATATATGAATAAATAAAAAATAAATTTATTAAAAAAAATTAAGAAAATATTCATTTAAAAGATAATAAAATTTGCTAGCATTTTGTGCTTGGGTGCATTTCAATCTAATCAGAAATGAAGAAGTTATTGCGATTTTTCTATACCTTCATACATGAAAATAGACAAAATCGTAAAAATATCATTTCTGACTATCGACGAAATGCACCGCAAATATAGCAAACAAAACACAGCTGAGAAGCAGCAAAAAAATCCAAGCAGAAAGCAAAAACAACAATCAGCAAAAAAAAAAAATATAAACAAGGAAGCCAGCCGTCGAATTAGAATTCCAAAGAAAATACAAATCGCCAACATTGTTGTTGAGAGATACGAGTATTTGCATTCTGTGCTCTATCAACATTTTTAGCACTCTATCTGCAAAGTCTAGCAACATCAGCCTGAGCGCTGAAAACGAACATGGTGTAGCAACTGCACAAATATCGGCAGCGCTATGCCTGTACAAATGCTCTTTAAAATTAATTTTAGGACTCTAATAAATTGTTACCCGTTTCGACAGTCAAAAAATCTCAAGAGCGAAGTGGTGTCTCTACACTATATATACTCACTGGTTTTTATTACACTTTTTTTTATAATATTTTCACTCAAATTAGCACAAATTTAACACCCGCGACCGCACTGTTTGCAACTTGGAAACATAAAATATTTTCTTCATTTGCAATTTCTACGAAATTCGTCGTTTTGACATATATCTTCCTTCTCATTATCCACTCTTCGTTGACGCGTGAGAGCACTCAGCGAGCGGCCCTACCTTATCATTTTATCATGGTTTGGAGTACCCTATTAGGGGCTTCAGATGAACGTACATTATAAACTAGCGTACATTGTACGACAACAAAATTAAGGGGATTATTTTTTTGAGCTTTCAAATAACCGGACATGTACGACGACTTTATTCTTTGCAGTTCTCAGTCAGAACAAATCGTTGTTATGGATAAAGAATTTTTGGATACTGTTATAATTGACCGACAGTTTTACTCAATTTTTGTAAAATAGATTTTGTAAATGCTTTAAATTGAATTTTTCATATAACAGGAAAACTAATAAATTCTATCCAAAACTTAGTGTTTGGAACGTTTGCCATATATATATTCTTCATTATTTTTATCCGTGCTTTCACATGAACGACAGGTCGGTCGAACCGGCAGAAAAATCAAAATTTTTTGATTATCATCGGACATGTCGGTCCGACCGTTTCGTTTGCTTTCGAATGATCGTACATGTCGTCGGTCATGCCGATGTCTCGCTTTCGTCTGAAAGCCCTTATTTTCTGGTTTTTAGTTTTGCGTCGGTATAAGTTTTAATGAAGTTTTAGAATGAATTTGAAAGCAATAAATTTTTATGAGACTGTTTTGTTTAAAAATCGTATGCGTTTCGGATACCTTTATCAAGTTAAAGAATCCCATTTTAATACAGTGTTGAACACTTTCATGTATAATGAAAAATTAGCAATTGCAGAAAAAAATTGTATATTGAGGAAACATGAAAATAATGTACCTTTCATCCGTTCTCTGATTGCCGATTACATTGGTGAGGAGAACCAATGTCGTCGTAGTATACTTTTTCAGAGAATAAGCATTGAAATAAAGAAGCTTCCAAATGGCACGAATCCCAGAATTTTATGTTATGGATATACTCCAAAGGATATTATGACATATAATTATAGCAAGTCTTTCCTAAACCGAGGACTTGAGTTTTCAGATATATGTAGACATTTAAAACTAATTCGGATGGAGTATTTACGGAATTTTACAGGTCATAAGAGTTATTATATGATGGACGGCTTAGCTGAAATGGAGCAGTCAGTAATTCAATATACGCTTTCATTTTTAAAATCAAAAGGTTTTAAAATAGTAGCAGTTCCCGATATTATACCATCACAGATTATAGAGGCGTGCGGGATGCTAACAGAAGGCGACAGAACGCAGGTAACAATCATAATCTATATTATTACGAAACCGCATTTTTGGTGATGACTATCAAATCTATGCAGGAGACTCGATTTTCATAAATAGGGTAGCAATAGAAAGGTCTTGCTCTGTAGATGTGTAATAAGGTCTTATTTTTTCTTAAATATTGTGTATTTTTAAAAAAAAGCTGAAACCAAGGTTGATTTATAAAGTTGCAGGGCTGATAGCACTCTCTTCTCAGTACCCATAATTGTCAAAACCAGCAAAACCAGTTTATCAAAGAAAAACTGATGATAAAAGAAAGCATTTGCAGATTTTCTATGAGCTGTCAACTTCGATTTGGCAATTATGGGTACTCGCTCTCTTCCTTGCGACAACCTTATAAATCAACCTTGGCTGAAACAAATTTCGGAATAATTTTACTTAGGGCCCATGACCCTTTATTTGTTATTTCTAATTGTGTATTTGGAGGCCCTAAATCTAATGCTGCAAAAAAAAAGGTCGGTCTCAAATGGTTTAAGAGATAAAATTCGTTAAAGCTTGGAAAATTTGTCTATTTTCCTATTCGAAAATATTATTTTTTATAAAAACTTTTCATGTTTTAGTTATTTCGCAAAGGATGAACCATGAAGTGTGCATTATATGCAAAAAGCACTATATGTTAACTAATTATAAAGCATATAATAATTTTAAAGTATGTTTCCTTATAAATTTGATCACGTTGAAATTTTGTGAAATTAGCGTACGCGCACTTAAAAATGTGCACTGAACTTTCAAACTTACTGGGTTTGTATCTCCTAAACCACTTGAGACGGACAAAATATTATTGCTCCAATAAGTTAAGGAGGCCCATATAGATATAAAAATAAGAAAAGAAATATTGAAGCATGGGCTCTAAAGTAAAATTATACCGAAAGAATTAAAAACGTTTTTTGATGTGAAAGTTTTGAGATTAAAGGTATAGTTTTACGCACAAAATTTGATTTTTTTTCGCTGGCCAACGATCTCCAAGTGCCACCATAAGCAGCACAAGTAAAGGTTGATTCCCACTTACGGAACGTAACGAAATTACAAAAAATAACTACACTATGTTCTTATGTATTCATGCACACTAACCGACGACGAAACGGCAACGACCGATGAAAAAGCCGGTGGCTATAATCGTTACGTGCCGTAAGTGGGCAGCAGCCTTAAGTGCAGCGTAAATTTTTGTTAACATCCTCCAAGTGCTACCACAAGCAACACGGAAAGTGCAACGTAAATTTCATACTCCTTTCGCAGGCCAACGTCATCCAAGTTCATCTCTAGCAACACAGCAACTGCAGCGTTAATTTTTGTTAACATCCTCCAAGTCCCACCACCAGCAACACAGCAAGTGCAACGCAAATTTCTTGTTGCTTTCGTTGCACATGCTTCTGTTGCTGGTGGTGGCACTTCGAGGATGTTAACAAAAATTACACTGCACTATTAAATTGTTAAACACTTATTAAATTGTTATTTAATAAAACACTTATTAGCCTAACTTATTTATACTGCTGGTGGTGGATCTTGGAGGGCGTTGGCCAGCGAGTTTTTCATATAAAAACAAGACGAAATTATTTCAAAGTAAAACTCTTTGTAAACGAGCCGGTCTCTTTGTTACGAAAGCGGACCGACTTTTGGTTACGGAATTGTACTAATTTAAACGTGTCGAACAATTTTTTGCCTTTCGTCATAATTTTTAAATAACGTAAACGCACTGTTTGATGCTACTTATATGTACCACTTAAGCGTTACGTAATTGTACCACTTCAATGTATCTCAAACGTATCGCTTTGCGACGCGTTGGCATAGTACCAATGAATTCAAATGACTACTTTTTTTGTCTAATTCTCTTATTCCAAACTTTACGTATACGGTTTGTTTTCGCAGTCTTATATGAGAAAATTACTTCGCCTGCGCTACGCTTGCGTGACGTTTTTCTTAGAGGGATGTTAATTTTGTGAATGCAACCGAGCAACAACTATCTTTCGCGACTTTGTTCTCTTTCTTTTGAATTTCTATCTGTTGAACACATCAAAGCGCATTCACAATAGTTTAAAGTTTACTCTATGAAATCGAATACTAATTTAATTTCTTGGTACGGTGAAATAAAAAGCTGACTGCTAACGTAAAGCTTGTATTTCTTAGTGTCTGCATTTTCATTTGAATTTGTATCTGTTGAACACGTCAACACGCATTTACAATAGTTTAAAGCTTACACTATTCAATAGAATACTAATTTAATTTCTTGGTACGGCGAAATAAAAAGCTGACTACTAACGTAAAGCTTGTACTTCTTTGTGTCTGCATTTCCTTAGTTTTACCACTTGACTTTTAGTAAGGCCCACTGTGCGCATAAACGGAATTTAACATATAACGTAGAGCACTGTAAAACTGTGCCTCCGCCTTCACGTAAACGCTCATAACTTTGCGATCGGGTTGAAACGGGTTCTAGTTTTAACATTTTTATAAAATATAAACTCCTTAAGAAAACTTCTTAATAAACTAGAAACGTAAACAAGCTTTAGCGTTACAAATATTTGTCTTAATTTTAAAATTAGTGAAACTTTAGCACTATTTTGGCCGTACTTTGTAAAACACAACCGGTCACGTCACTTGGAGTTTTTTTGTCTTGCAATAAATTTCAATAGAAAATTTCAGTGAGAGAAAGAGAGTTTGTTTCACTTCATATGAAAACGGAACTGCCAGACAAAAAAAACCCCAAGTGACGTGATCGCGTTTAAAATAAATATATATATATATATATATACATATTTATATATATATATAGTGGTATTCGCTCTTTCGTGTATTAGATGTACTGATTGTAATTGTACCGATAAATACAAGGGAAACAGTGAGTGACTTCTTCCACAGCAGTGTATCTACTATTGGCTACACTGGTGGCAATTGAACGTTTTTTCCTTATTTTAACATTTTCCATTACAGATTCCATTACAGATGGATTTTAAACATTTCTAATTAGAAAACGATATGATGTGACGAGCTAGCGCGAAAAATTATGGCGAACAAAGGACAAGAAATGGTACCAAGAATGCTGCCAAGTAATGTCAAAATGATACAATTAACACATACAACTACATTACAATCATCTTTTGATGTTGTAAAGAAACACATAAAGTGTAACTTCAAAAGCTATGGTATTTGTTGTTGCATGTGTATTTAGTGTAATTTTTTGACAGAAGTACACTAGTGTATTCATAAATACACAAAAGAGCGAATACCACTTATATATAAGGTGGGCCAAAAAAAAAAAGTTTTTGTAGTATTGATTTGTAGTACTGGCGTGCAGGCTACTCCAATTCAAAAATTTTAGTAACTCCAGTCAGGAATCCTTCAACTCTTAAGGAGAAAAAATAAATTGAAGTGTTCTTCAAGCTAGTTTGGTTTTTTTCCAAAGTCTTAATTTTTGCCGTTTCAGATATAACATAAGCCATATTGCGACTCGTAGCAAGATAGAATGTTTAAATGGGCAGCTTAAATCCAAGTTCCGATCAATACATCAAAGGCTGAGAGTTGATCTGAACACAGCTAAAAATATAGTTGTAGCTGTTGCCGTACTACATAATATTGCCAAGGAACGAAATTTTTCATGTAGTTGTTTTTTTATCAGATTTTATGCAATTTTATACATGATATTTTTGTTTTAGTTTTGGACACTGATTCCACTACTAGCCTTACATCGAACAGCAGTGAGGTCAGAGAAGTACCCTCATCAAATTCCGGAAGAGAGTGCATTTATCAATACTTACTTTTGAAGTACATTAGGACTTATCTAATTATATTGAATACTAAATTTGTTGCTCATAAAATAAAAAATGTTTATTGAAAACATGCATTAATTAAAAACACAAACAAGTTTTTTTTATAGACACTTAACTAAATGTAAGTCCAGTTAATTTTTAATTCAATCTAATAACTGGAAACAGCATACATCAAGGAACTCTATAGAGTATGTATACTCATTACATTGTATATTTAAAATCAAAACTATACAAGCAAAAAAAAAAAAAAAGAAGCAGTCAATTTAAAATTCAGTCTTTTAACTACAAATTTGATTAAGGCACTATACGAGTATATTAAAAAACAAAAAGGTATTTTCTGAAGACACCTCAAAACAAGAAAACATATGTACACTTTAGGGTCAGTTTTTCAGTAAGAGTTTGAACTTTAATTAAATTAAACCTTAACTCACCAAAATTGGACGTTTAAACTCGGTTTAACTAGATATTTTAGCATTCGTAAAATTTAAATTGACTCTAATTATCATATAATGTGTTTATTTTTTCCCTAATCCGAGCTTAAACGTCCAATTTTAGTGAGTTAAACTCTGTTTTATTAAACTAAAGTTTAAACTGCGAGTTTAAACTCTAAACTAAACTGCGAGTTTAAACTCTAGTTAAATTAAACTGAGCGTCACTCACCAAATTAAACGTGATAATTTAAGTGAATTTAACTTCAACGAATGTTCAAATATCTAGTTAAACCGAGTTTAAACGTCCAATTTTGGGGAGCTAACCTCAGTTTAACTTTACGAGAGTTTAAACTTGCGCTGAAAAACCTTAAAACAAACAAGCTAACAGCTTAAATTTTACTTATCGCGTTCATATTTTCCTGCTGTCTTATCTGAAGGCGAAGAAGTTCACACATTAAACCCTGTAGTTCATTTGAATGCTCTTGCTGTCTTTTGAGAAATTCAATTTCAGCTCGTAGTTGCTCTTTCTTCATCAAATGAAGCTCGCCAGTATGTCTCGACTCCTTTGAGATTTGTTGCTGTCTTTTTCTCATCACATCTGTTTTGGTTGCAGTTTTTTAAGATTCCGCAATTTCTCCCGCAATTCTTCGCTACGGTTAGGAATGCTAAGAGGCATATTAGCGGCAACAGTATTTTGTGCTACAGGAACATAGTCAGATGGCGAACATAACCCTGGGCTATTCGGAGCAATAATCGGCGTAGGTGTTACATTATCACAGTCTATTAGAATAGTGTCTTCTTCAAATTCATTTTGGAACATGGACTGAATTTCAAGATCTCCTTCGTCCAATGTTGGAATAGTAATCATATTTCCTGTAGCTGTAGTCGCCTTCCTTACATCCGCCACTGCCCTTTTAGCACCTAGTTTCATCCTCATCCACTGCTGTTTTAACCGTGGTATATCACGATGAAATCCAGAGGCCAACATGTCCACTCTGATTGCGTCCCAAGCCATTTTCTTTTTGCTATCATTTTCAGGTCGTTCGATTTATTTTCCACGACATTAATGTGACCATGCATGAGCTCCCGCAAGCATTCCTTTTCTGTTGTGCTCCAGCACTGCTCACGCCTCCTTACCTAAGATTTATGTTGATAAATTTCATAACTACTTGATAAAATTATCCATAATATCTTACTTTAACCATTTCTGCCATATTCGGAAATAACAATAAATAAAACTATTTTTCTATTTGATTCTAGTGATGGGTAATCGTAAAGTTGAATAGTCGCATTTTCTGAAAAATAACAGCAATAACACTCCAGAGTTGCCGTTCTGTTTTTAATAAGTCACTACTAAGTAAAAGCATGTACTAAACTGACTATGATAATAGAATTAATAAAGTAGGCTTTAATTTTTTAGTTTTTTGCTAACTAAAGTCGACTTTAATGTGGGACTATGATTACCAGCCATTTTGTTTTTTGTAAATAATATACTGACAACATCAAAGTTTCCGTCATTTTGGAAGGTTGCAAAAGTTGTACCTATCCCTAAGATCAGCTCTTCGACCTCAATTGATCATATAAGGCCCATTAGTATTCTACCTGTAAATACTAGGTATACTTACTGTAGTAAAGATGTTGAAAACATTATTAAATTTCAAATATTGGAGCATACGAATAGAAATTCTCTGGTTGATGACAGCCAGTCTGGTTTTCGAAGCGATTATAGTACTTCATCACTCCTACTCGGCTTAACTGACTCTATTAGAGAAAATATAAATTGCAATAAAGTAAGTGTTTTAGTGACCCTTGATTTGTCAAAGGAATTTGATAAAATAAATCATATGAAACTTATCGAAAAACTTAAATTGCAGTTTAAATTTTCTAATGCTGCATGTAGACTTATACTCTCATTCTTATCTAATCGTAAACAATTTGTCTCGTTAAATAAACAGTATTCTGGATTGCTCGATATTGTATCTGGCGTGCCACAAGGTTCAGTTCTAGGTCCATTGCTATTTATGTTTTTCACTAATGACTTTGTTAATGTCCTTGACTTGAACTTTTGTAAGCCATTTATTTTCGCAGACGATATACTCTTATTATTTTCGGGTGAAGTACAGTTTTTAGATGTTCTTGAGTCTGTAGTGAACTTCAATCTTCTTCATTTTGCCACCTGGGCATCTGAAAGCTATCTTTCCTTAAATGTGACTAAAACCAAGTGTGTACCAGCTTGATATTAGATTAAATAACGATAAGATTGATACTGTTGATAGTTTTAAATGTCTTGGTGTTACTAAAAACTCAAACTAAACTTTGACAATCATATCAATGCACTTAGTTCTAGGACTAGAATGACATTGAGGAAGCTCTACAGCATTGGCTACTTTTTGCCCCTTCATGTCAAGTATAAACTAGGACATGCTCTTCTTATGTCTTGTGTAACTTACGGTATTAAAATATTTTCCGGTACTATTTCATATAATCTTAAAAGAATAGAACTTATTGTGAACCGCATCGTACGTTTCGTGTCTCCATTTTGTCCTTAAATTTTTAAAAGTTTCATTCAACAATTTTAATAAAGTTAAAATTTTGTTGTTTTTCTATAGGATTATCAAGGCTAATGTCTCGCGTTATTTGGTGGATACATTTTTATTCAGTCGATCTTTCAGAAACATTCAAATAATCATTCGCAGAATATAAGAATCCATCTTATATTCACATGTGTTCGTGTGGTCCTCCAAAATTTTTTTTGTGTTTTTAGATCCCCCTAGGTGGCATTGTGGTCGATTTTAAAAAAAAAATATTTGTATACCAATTTGGGGAACAGGGGGCGAACCGTCACATGCATGGCAACGTGTCTGACTGCCTCAACCTGGCGAGGCCAGCATTATCCATGTCGAAATCGTCCCAAGACGACTCAAACCTCCACGTGGTGTTCCCTGGGCAACGGCAAACTGGCATCCGTCAGTTTGGGGCTAATTTGAGCGGCGGGTCTCCTAGCCTTAAATAGGTTGTGCGTCGGGTTTGAAGCCCACCACGGAAAAAAAACATTTCAATGAAAAGTTATAAAAGAAATATGAGAAAAATGATCCCCAACTCTGATGACGACCACCGCAAACGAAAAACTGATAATGATTTACGGATATGCACCTGGAATGTCCGAACACTTAATTGGGAAGGTGCCTCTATCCAACTGATTGATATCTTGGAAAGATACAAAGCTGATATAACTGCAATCCAAGAAATGCGATGGAAGGGACAGGGTTGCTCTCGGCAAGCATCCTGTGATATCTACTACAGCGGCCATGCGGAGAAGCACGAGTTTGGGTGCGGATTTGTATGATGAGATACTTTCTACGAGCGCCTTGAAGACGCTTACGAGCGCTGCTCCCGTCACGACAATTGTGCTTGGTGACTTCAACGCCAAGGTGGGCAAGGAAAACATCTTTAGTCGAACAGTCGGAAAGTTCAGCTTCCACGACAACACATCCGATAACGGAATGAGGCTGATTGACTTTGCCGCAGCACGAAACATGATTATAAGTAGCACTAGATTCAAGCATGTCAATATTCTTGGTTGTCCACCTGGTTGTCCCCTGACCAAAAAACGTGCAACCAAATTGATCACGTTTTGATTGACGGAAGGCACTCTTCCAGTGTATTAAAAGTACGCACGATCCGTGGTGCTATCATAGACTCGGATCATTATCTTTTCGCAGCTAAGATCCATACACGTCTGTGCGCTTCAAAGAATACGCGCAATCCTACACAGAAAGCTAGACGTCGAGAAGCTGTAATCAAAACGGACAGCCGAAGCCTTTGCCACTCGACTCTCACTCCTGCTTTAAGAAAGCACTCCTCCGATCGACGATATATGCGTGCAGTGGGCACACATCTCCCACTCTCTGCGTACGACTACCGAAGAGGCCATTGGCTACCACCGTCCCCGCCAAAACCAGTGGCACGACCAAAAGTATCGCGACGCCACTGCAGAGAAAAACGCCGCCTACAAAGCCACCCTGCAGTCGGTTGCAACGCGTGCTGCTAAGAAGCGATACAGAGAGAAGAGGAGGGACGAGAAACGTCTTTTCAGGCGGAAAAAACGAGAGGCAGAAAAGCGTGAGTGGGAGAAGATTGAGATGTATGGTGACAGGAACGAGGCCCGAAAATTTTTCGAAAAGATAAGACGCCTGGTCGGTGGCTCTAAGACCAAGGCCTCTTTCTGCAAGGATGAAAACAGGAATCTAGTGACAAATATCCAGAGTACCCTGACGTTATGGAGGGAAAACTTCTCTAGTCTTCTGAATGGCGATGACGACAACAATCCCGCAAATAGAGATGATATCCCGGAAACCCAAATTATGGATGACAGCGTTGAAGTTCCGCTGCCCGACTATAATGAAGTCTTGACAGCAATAACACGGCCTAAGAACAACAAAGCCGCGGGAGCCGATGGTCTACCCGCTGAGCTGTTTAAGAACGGAGGCGAAGCTCTATTTAAATGCATTCACGAGCTTTTAGGCAGAATATGGTTGGAAGAATGCATTCCAAACGATTAGAACCTCAGTGTACTCTGCCCAATCCACAAGAAAGGCGATCCCATTATTTGCGCCAACTACCGTGGGATAAGCCTCCTAAATATCGCCTATAAGGTTCTGTCTAGCGTACTATGTGAAAGACTGAAGCCCATCGTAAATCAACTGATTGGGCCTTATCAGTGTGGCTTCAGACCTGGAAAATCTACCACCGACCAGATATTCACGCTACGACAAATCTTGGAAAAGACCATAGAGAAGCAAATCGACACCCACCACCTTTTTGTCGACTATAAAGCCGCTTTCGACAGTCCAATAAGGAATCACCTATACTCCACCATGTCTGAATTTGGTATACCAGCAAAATTAATCCGTCTATGCAGGATGACACTGAGCAACACCAGCAGTGCAGTAAAAATCGGGAAGGACCTCTCCCCCCCACCCCATTTGTTACCAAACGGGGTTTCAGACAAGGTGATTCTTTATCGTGCGACTTTTTTAATCTTATTATGCAGAAGATCATTAGAGCTGCTGATCTGAGACAAAGCGGCACAATATTTTATAAGAGTGTTATGCTGCTAGCGTATGCCGATGAAATTGATATCATTGGCCATAACACACGCGAAGTCAGTGCAGCATTCTCCAAATTAGAAAAAGAGTCGAGTCGCATGGGTCTTGCAGTAAACGCAGATAAGACTAAATCTGGTGTCAACAAACAAACAGTCCCAGCGTATTGGCACCCACGTCCCTGTTGACAACACCTCCTTCGAGGTTGTGAAGGACTTCGTCTACCTCGGTTCCAGCACTAACTCCACCAACGATATCAGTAGAGAGGTAAAACGAATGATAACTCTTGCCAACAGGTGTTACTTTGGGCTCAGTAGGCAATTGAGAAGCAGAGCCCTCTCTCGACGAACAAAAGTCACACTCTATAAGTCACTAATCATGCCCGTCCTGTTATATGCAGCACAAACCTGGACGTTGAGCAGCTCTGATGAAAAGATTTTGAGAGCGTTCGAGAGAAAGATCCTTCGTAGAATCTACGGACCAATCTGCGTCAATGGCGAGTACCGAATACGATGGAACGATGAGCTATATGAGCTATACGCCGACATCGACATAGTAAAGCGCATAAAAATCGAGCGGCTTCGCTGGCTAGGTCATGTTGAGCGGATGGAAGACGACGCTCCAGGGAAGAAAATATTCGATACAGTACCCAGTGGCGGAGAACGCAGAAGAGGACGACCGCATCTCCGTTGGAGGGACCAAGTGGAGGACAACCTGACGAAACTTGGAGCTACCAACTGGCGCCAGCAAGCAGAAATGGCTGGCGCAATTTCTTACGACAGGCGGAAACCGACTTACGGTTGTGGGCGCCATCTTAGTAAGTAAGTAGTATACCAATTTGGCCCAAATTCACACCACACAAATTCATAGGAATTTTCTACGATAGATTTTTTGTATACAAATGTATAAATGTGAGACCAGTTTAGGTTGAATCGGGTACGCGGATTTAATTTTTGGCATCAGTTTTGCTATACCTGTGCACGTTTATATACAAACATTTTTTTTAAAAAATTCCTAAAGAAAGAATTCAGAAAATTTAAGATGTGATAGGGTAAAGTGCCCCCCTGTCGACCCTTTTTTTTGTTTTTTTTAATAACTTCATGCCCGATCTGAAAATCCCCCAGGCAACAAAGGTTTGCAAATAGACCCATCCTAATAGATATATATACAGGGTGTCCCGCAATTGAGTGCAACTATTTACGGAGCTGAAAGGTTATGTCGAGCTGAGCAAAAAATCGTGTGGGAGGGGGGTCTATTTTCACATTCTAAGGAGCTACAGGGTTGATTAATATTGCACGACTTTGGCTTACGTTATTGTTTCAAGCAGAAAAACTAGCTTACATAAAACTTATTTTGATAGCAATAAAAACACCTTTCTAACGGCATATCAACAAACCCCACCAACGTAACCGTCACCGAGTTCTGTTCGTGTTATATTATATACTTCATAACTAATTTTAATTCATTATTTATCATTATTTTCTAATAGGTATACTTTTTTTAGTACAGTCAACTTTCTTATTTTTAAACGACTTCAAAAAGGAGGAGGTTCCCAAGTTCGTAGGTTTCTCTTTTTTTTTTTTTTTTTTTTTTTTTTTTTTAAATGTATGTACATCGATAACTCCTAAACCATATGCCTGATTGCCATCATTTTTGGTGACCAGATAGATATCATAAACACGGAGGTGCCCATAAAAAAGTGGGCGGTGTTCGAGAACTGGGCGTGGCAATACTATATCTCGCAATACTAGATACTACTGTATCTCTAATAATATTGACAGTAGGGTACTGCAATGTAGTGTAGGGGTAGGCACAATTATTACAAATTACCGTCAAGAAAATGGGCGTTATTCGACAAGTGGGCGTGGTAATATTAAAAAACTGTGTATCTTTAATAATTTTGAGACTAGAGTACTGTAAGATAGTATAGGGGTAGGCATTATTATTACAAATTATGGTCAGGAAAGTTGGCGTCATTCGACAAATGGGAGTGACGATATTAGAAAAATAATGTATCTTTAATAGTATTGAGACTAGTGCACTGAAATTTAGTTTAGGGGTAGACACATTTAATACAAATTACGGTCAAGAAAAGGGGTGTTATTTGACAAATGGGCGTGGCAGTGTTAGAAAATGAGTATACCTCGAATAATACTGATACTATGGTACTGCAATTTGGTATAGGGGTAGGCATTATTAGTACAAATTACGGTCAGTAAAGTGGGCGGTATTCGACTACTGGGCGTGGAAACATTAGAAAACCAGTGTATCTCGAATAATATTGACACTATGGCATTGAAATTTACTGTAGTACAGGGGTAGGCAGAATTATTGAAAACTACGGTCAATAAAATAGACGTTATTCGATAATTGGGCGTAGCAATACTAGATAAACACTATCTCAGTTAATATCGACGCTGGGGTACTGAAATGAAGTACAGAGGTAGGCACAATTATTACAAATAACGCTCAAGAAAGTGGGCGCTTATTTAACAAAGGGGCGCGGCAATATTAGAAAATGGGTGCAATTATTTCAAAACACGACATCTAATTTAAATTTAAGAGACAGATATTTGATTTAATTGGCGCTTCTGATTAAAAATCTGATTATATTAGCGCCGACCTTAAAAGCTTTTGTAATCATGAAGAATGTAAAATATATTTATGATAATAAAACAAATAAGAAAAAAATAAATAATAAAAATAAATAAAAATAAAATAAAAATAGATTTCATATGTAATAATATGTTTAGATAAATTATCAAATATGACCAAGAAATTAAGGCGGTCTTCTCATTCAAAACCCGTTTTTTTGACCCTTTTTAAAAAAATTGTTATTTGAAAACGCAAAGAATAATTGAAAACTTTTTTTATTTATTGTATTACAAAAGGTTCAAAGTAAATAAAAAAATTTTGTTTGCCTCGATACGTGGGCTGTTCAAAAAGTAATGAGACTTCAAAGTTGGTGGTGAAAAAAAAGGTGTCGTCACGGCGGCCACGATTCCGGGTCTCCGGAGCGTCTGAAATGAAAAAAAAACGGGGTTATAATCAGTATAGATGTAATTCTCGGGTGAACCTCAAGCTTAAATTTGTGATTTTTTTTGGACAAAATGGCGGCCATTCAAAAAAAAATGTCAATTTCGGGTTTTTTTTTTGTAGTTTAGTGTAAAAAAAAATAGTAAAAAAATTTTTAAAATTATGGTCGAGGTTCACCCGACAATGGTGACAATTCTGCGTCGATTCCACTTTGAAAATCGGTTCAGTTGAACTGGAGATATCATGGCCGCCAGTTCGAAAAACGTGGGTTCGATTATCTCGAACGCGTTTAAAGTTTGAAGTAATTTTTTTGGGAAAAAAAAAAATCAAAAATGTTTAAATGCAGTTTTAAAGAGCTGACAATTTTTACTTACAAATATTAGTCGGCGATGCCAGCTCCATACAGGCCACCTTCCTCTTTTTCGTAGAAACTGCTTTCTGCTGCCCTCTCTGCTCTGCGAGCCGTTCTGCCAGCTTTTGATGATGCCGCAGCTCGAGACTCTGATCGGTTCAATCTGTCTTCATTGCAAGATAGTGCGTATTCGTATGCGTTTTTGCCAATCGCAATACCCATCAAACCCATAATTTTAAGTATGGGTATAAAACCGTCGTTGAAGAGGCACGTTGCAATGAAATTGGTCACTTCGATGGTGCGTGCGCCTGAGTTGATGTGTTTGATCATAGCCTCTTTTTCTTCTCCAATAGCTTTTGAAATGACATGTTCGTACATGGCTTTTCCAGCAACGTTCAAATTTTTGTAGGATAGTATAGTACAGATTGTTGGACAAACTTTGTCCGAGGTCCATGAGGCCACAAAACATGGTTATACCTTTTGGCCCAATCCCTAAAAGCCGCATGGCAACAACCAAGCGTCGATTAATTTCATATGATTTTCCGATCATAGGTGACGAAGGAATATAAGAATTGCTTCAGCTGAAATCTGGCAGCACTACTCATAACACAACTTTGTTATCGATCACACGATCAGCTGATAATTTAGTACGTTGATTAAACTGCAATTGTTCTCGGTCATAGTTAAATTTCGTGTGTGTAGCTTTAAAAATACGCGCAATGGAGAGCAAAGAACTTCAACAAAGGAAATTAATTTTGGACAAATTCATAGAAAATCCAAACATCTCTCAATGTCAGATAGCAAAAGTGTTAAAAGTTGCAAGATCGACGGTACAAAATGTGTTGGCAAATGTTAAAAAAAATTTCAGCATTGAGAGAAAAGCTGGATCTGGCCAAAAACCAGGCACAAAAAATAAAAAAGTGGAGAAAGATGTCTTAAGAGCTTACAAGAAGAACCCAAACCTTTCTGAGCGTGTTGTTGCCGCTAAAGTGAAAACATCAGCCTCAACTGTTCACAGAATCAAGAGAAGAGCAAACCTAAGGACGTTTAAAGTTCAGAAAATTCCGGATAGGGATGCTGTTAAGGACCTTTTGTGCAAAACCCGCGCTCGTAAGTTATACAGTGACTTTTTGACAAAATTTGCGTGCTGTGTCATGGACGATGAAACGTATTGCGTGGCTAACTTTAACCAAATACCTGGCCAGGAGTTTTATGTAGCAGAGGAGAAAGGGAAGGTGCATAGCACGTTTCGAAACCGAAAAGCAAGTGTGGCTTAAAAAGCGAAGAATTCATTTCTGAAGGAACAATTAATGGCGATATTTACGTAAAAGAATGCCTACATAAACGAATTCTGCCTTTTATTAAAAAACATAGCATGCCAGTGATATTTTGGCCTGACTTGGCAACAAGCCACTATTCTAAAAAAGCCCAAGAATTTTACGTAACAAATGGGGTCAATATAGTGCCGAAAGACGCCAATCCTCCGAATTGCCCGGAGTTGCGCCCGATTGAACGATATTGGGCCCATATTAAAGCAAAACTAAAGAGGACGAAATGCACAGCTTCAAACATAAGCCAGTTTCGCAGAATGTGGAGAAAACAGGCTAAATCATTCAGCGAAAGAGATGTCCAAGTACTTATGAAGGGTGTTAACTCCAAAGTTCGAGTATTTTGGCGTGGAAATTAATCTTAATTATTTTTGTGAATTTTTTGTTTAAATATGAATAAATAAAAATCATGGAAAAGTATTAATAGCAACACTCATATATAAGTTAGTTTTTTTGTCGCTTGACTCCTGCCAGATTTCAGCTGAAGCAGTTCTTATGTTGTGCGTGGGCAGGCGCAGTTCAAAGCGATTTTAAATCCAACTCCATTTGATGAGGCTTCTGAGAACTCAATTTTTTGCTTGCATGAGGCACAAATTACCAACGCTGACAACGTGGTAAACACAGAACAGAACTCGAGAATGCAATACTTCAAATTGTTTTTGATTGATACTTCGTCGTCTTCGTTATTCTTGAATTTCTTGGCCGATGTACTGGTATATTCAGAATCCTCTGGTCTAAGATGCTGATTTCCACTAAACCCGCGTTTTTTAGCACGATTCTGACGCTCACTTGGGCGTTTTTTTTTTTTTTATTACTTTTCCGGTCCATTTTACAAAAATCACAATAAATTTATGAAATATTTACTTTTCCGTTCACTGAAGCGCACGCGTCTGTTGCTCAACTCGATACAAACTGAACTAAATGATGCTTTCAGTTGAACACCTGGACTCAAAAAATGCTTCAACCCCTAAAATAAGCAGAAATGTGTATTCGTATGTTTGTATGAATATGTGTGCAAACACGTTTTTACCTAACAATAAACATTTTCAACGGAAATCGGTGGTTACTTTATGCCGCTTCGTTCCAAAATGAGTCGAAAAAAAAAATAGCTCATTTTGACGAAGACCTTGCTTCACAAAAAAGGCTGTATCTTCTAAAGTATTTCGAATTTCTAAAAATCCTTTTAGGGGCATATTCACAACTACCCAAGCTATAAATAAAAAGTTGCTCAATGAGAATACCCCCTAAAAAAATTATTCTTCAGGAAACCAGTATGCCACGGAATGGCTTGAAATATCCTCTAAAAATCTAGCTTTTTGTAAAAATATTGGCCGCCCATGGAGAGCGCAGTTCAGAGCTACCAATCAACAATGACGGAGTGGAAATACCACCACCTAGCCATGAAGAGATTCGAGTTGCTATCCAACGACTCAAAAGCAATAAAGCAGCGGGTGCTGACGGCCTGTCAGCTGAATTGTTTAAAACTGCCGGCGATAAATTGATAAGGCGCATGCATCAGCTCATCAGCAAAATATGGCTAGCAGAAAGCATGCCCGACGATTGGAACCTCAGTGTACTGTGCCCTATACTTAAGAAAGGAGACCCTACAATCTGCGCTAGTTATAGAGGTATCAGTCTTATTTCCATCGCATATAAGGTTCTCTCAAGCGTACTGTGTTAAAGATTAAAGCCGATTACAAAAACACTGATTGGACCTTATCAGTGTGGCTTTCGACCTGGTAAGTCCACCATAGACCAGATTTTCGCTCTACGGCAAATCCTGGAGAAAACCCACGAAAATCAAATTGACACACACCATCTCTTTGTCGATTTTTAAGCTGCGTTCGATAGCCTGAGAAGGGATTGCCTATACGCAACACTGTCTGATTCGGTATACCTTCAAAGTTGATTAGACTTTGCAGAATGACGTTGAGCAACACACGCAGCTCCGTCAAGGTAGGAAATGACCTCTCCGAAACCTTCAATACCGAAAGAGGTTTCAGGCAAGGCGATCCACTGTCTTGCGATCTCTTTAACATCATCATGGAGGGGATCGTGCGAAAGGCCGATGAGCATCGTAATGGCACCATTTTCTACAAAGGCGTCCAGCTCCTTGCGTACGCTGATGATATTGATATTGTCGGCAGAACCAAGAGAGATGTTACCGCTGCTTTCGCCGCTATCGAAAAGGAATCAGCAAAAGTGGGTTTGACGATAAATGAGGGCAAAACAAAGTATATGCTGTCTACAAACAAGGGAGCGCGGCGTTTAGACTCCCACGTTTCATCCGGCAGCTATAACTTTGAAGTAGTGAAGGAGTTCGTTTACCTTGACACCGCCATTAATACCAAAAACGAAATCAGCCTGGAGATAAAGCGAAGAACAATAATTGCTAATAGGTGCTACTACGGGCTCAGTAAGCAACTAAGTTCCAGAGCCCTCTCTCGATCGACAAAACTAACACTCTACAAGACGCTCGTTCTACCTGTGCTGCTTTATGGCGCTGAGGCATGGGTAGTTTCGCAAACTGACGCAGCCGCTCTGGGGGTGTTCGAGAGAAAAGTTCTTCGCAAAATCTTCGGTCCTGTTCGAGTCGGCGATGACTATCGCATCCGAATGAACCACGAGCTGTATGAGCTCTACGAAGACATTGACGTAGTTCGGCGTGTAACTGTGCAGCGACTACGCTGGCTGGGTCATGTCCATCGTATGAACGACGAAGCTCCAGCGAAAAATGTGCTCGAGGCGAGGGTTGCTGGTCAACGACGACGAGGGAGACCATGTCTCCGATGGATGGACCAGGCTGAGGAAGCCCTAACAGCACTTGGTGTATCCGATTGGAGAAGGCGTGCGCAAAGCAGAGGCGCCTGGCGAGAGCTGATGAGGTCGGCTGAAACCCGGACACGGGTTGTTACGACCACCTAAGTAAGTAAGTATATACTTTCGTTAAATTTTTCTTTAAGTTTGGCGAAGAGTTTTCTCTTTCGGCAGATGAAACTATCTATTGATTCCGATGTATGTTGTTTATCTTTGTTAATTTCTGCAAAAATTTCCAATCAAGCTTCGGTGGAGCGAAAGCTTGTAATAAAAGTTTGATCGCTTGATCGAATGTTTTGGCTTCATCCTTTATACCACCAAGATGATGCATAGCCTTCAAGGAAAACTGGAAAACTTGCAAGAGCGAATTTATCATTGATGCTCTCGGCTTCCTTGTATACTTGAATGGTCGCGACAAAATCTTTAACATTAGTCATGCTTATAGCCCCATTGAACCGAGCACTGCATTTGCTGAAAGACGTTTGACTGTCTTGTCTTGATTGGATAGATCCCAGTAATTCTTCGCATTGATCCCACGACATGCTGATGATATTGGTCGAACTAGTATGTTCAACAGTAGACGACATTGATGCGGCAAGTAGCTGACGTACTTCAATGACTTCTACGCATATTTATTCGTAGTTGTAAAATTAGCAAAAAAGGTTGGTATGAATAGATGAGCAATTAAAATGCGAATGGGCAGGCTTCGTTTTTGATGAGCATGCTAGTATTACGAGCGTGAAACGGAACGAGCAATATGATCTTGTGACGAGGGACGTGGTAAGACAGCAAAAGCGTCAGTACCTGTCTCTCTCGTGGTTTTTTTTTTTTTTTGTTGATACCTAGTTAAGAGGGACGTGGTAAGACTGCAAACGCGTCAGTACCAGTCTCTCTCGTGTTTTTTTATATTATCACCAAATGCAGGGTACGTAACGAGGGACGTGGTAAGACTGGAAAAGCGTCAGTACCAGTCTCTCGTATTTAAATGTTTTTTAGCCAAATGCAGTATCTGGACTTCAGTTTGATCAACAGGATTGAACAGTGAAAGAATGGTGTTTGCTGCATCAGAATTAAAAAGATTTCGGTGTTGGAGAATATTTCTGCAGGCAGCAAACAGAATGACCTATCCTGGTTTTAAGGGCTAGCTTTCAGTTTTAGTTTTTCTCGTTGGGCGCCAATGTAACGAGGGATGGTAATGGCAGACTCACTCGTAATATAATCAAGTTTTTTTATTACAGTTTATTTGTTTTAAAATTGAAAATAGTTAAAATAAAAGGAGTCTTCTTCTTTCCAAAGTTTTATCGGAATGAAAGTTTTATTTTATAAGTTTTGAAATATCTCAAATAATAATCATTGAAATACAAATTATATTTTAACAAGTATTTTTAAGTAAAGTATTTTAATATTATTGTATAATAAAATGATAAGAGTGAACACATATAACAGCAATAATAACAATCGTTACACCTGCAATTAACAGCTTCTTCTTACTTTGTACGGTGTTCCGAGTCCGTCCATTGCTTAATAAGGCCTGCCACCATGTTGTCGCCTATGGCGATACGTGACTCTGGTTCACAGAAATCTTCTGTTGATCCTTTTCTTTCTAAAGACTCAGCATTTTCATTCTGTTCTATGCCAGAATGTCACATAAGTGTGAACTCATTTATCTGAGCGCACCTATTGAGTTTGGTAAGACATTCCATGGCCAAACTGGAGGTGGTGTCCGTTGCATGCACTTAATAACCGACTGATTGTCGAGGGTAATGACAATTTTCTTGCCATTGACCCGGCCATCTATCGGATGGTCCAGCGGGTGCACTACACCAAGCATTTCCGCCTGGTATACAGACACAAACCTCCTTAACCTCAGTACACAGGACAGGTTCAACTCTTCTGAGTAAACCTCTGCCATTCATCAGAAAGCCGTCTGTGAATATACTGATAACGCTATCAGCGATATCTTCACAAACAGCTCCATCTGTTATAAGAGTTTTATAACATTTTTCTGTTATTCTTAGTCTGCCTTTCGTTCATAGGCATACGTGTCTCCCCGACATCTCTCTGTACAATATCAAGGGTGTGCATATGACCATATAGAGCCGTTGCTCCATGCCACGTAGCATTTCGCAACATCCTGAGGACTGTTAGCGCCGCCGTTTTCTTTATTTTTAAATCCAACGTCAGCATACCTAACAGAACCTCCATTGCGTTTGTTGGAGTGGTGCGTATTGTACATGTTATTCCAACACACGCCAGCCGTTGGACTCTGTTCAGTCTCTTCTTAATGGTTTGCTGGCTGACTTTTGTCCACCAAATCACCGAAGTATACGTGATGACAGGTCTAACCATCATAGTGTAGACCCATTTCATAGCCTCTGGGCTTAGCCACCATTTGGTACCACAAACGCGTCTCTACTGAAACATAACCCTCTTGGCTTTTTGAACCCTTTCTTCTACATGCTCGTTTCAGTTCAGTTTACTATTAAGGGTTACCGCTAAATATTTAACTTTCGTGGACATGTTGATTTCAGTTCCAAAAAGTCTGAGTGGTTCTCTCAGGCCTACCCTCTTTCTAGTAAAGAAAATATTGTCTGATTTTCCTGTGTTCACGGTAAGGTCTTTTTCCCGACACCACTCCTCCACCATTTGGAGTGCCCTTCATGATGTCAGAAATGGTGTCAATGAGCTTACAACGAACCACCAACGCAATGTCATCTAGTCTATCCAGCAGTGAGTCTACAGTTATGTTCCACAGGGTTGGCGATAACACCTTGCCCTGAGGACATCTTCTACTTACTCTACCTCTAGTCTTGACTCTACCATTCTGCACGTTGATAGCTCTAAGCATGAGCATATTGTCTACCCAATTTGTTATCATTGGGCTTACATGCCGCTCTGTCAGGGCTTGCCGCAGCTTTCCAAAGCTTATTTTGTCGAAAGCACCCTCGATGTTCATAAATGTGGCCATAGCAATGCCTCCTGCAAATAGCTCCTTTGCAGCAACTCTTACTAATTCGTGAAGAGTACTCTGCGTAGACCTACCTGCTCTATACGCATGTTGACATCTACTCAGAGAATTATGCATTAGCGAAGTGCTCTCAAGACAGTTAACCATCACTCTTTCCATCGTTTCCAAGAGTAAAGACGTTAGGCTGATCGGTCTGAACGACTTTGCCTCCCCATAATTCTTTTTTCCGGGCTTCGGAAGAAAGACAATTTTCGCCTCTCTCCAGACTCGGAACGTACCCAGTCGCTAGGCAAGTAACTAATATACCCCACAGCCTAGTTACAATGAGATCTTCCCCCCCATTGCAACATTGCCGGAAATATACCCTGATGTTTTGTACGGAGCAAATGAGCGTATAGCACTCCTCACCCCGTCCATAGTGATAATTCTTTCGGTTTCCAGTCTGTCAACCCTGTGCACCCCTTTCCTCAAGGGTCCATCAGAACTTGCACCGACTCCTCTAGGTTCTCTGCCATGGTTCCATCCGTTTTTCGGATCAGTCCCACTTTGGAGAATGTGTATTTCGAAACCATTTTTTGGAGCCTACATGTTTCTGAAATAGTTTCCATCCCAGAGCAGAAGTCTCTCCACGACTGCCTTTTACGGTGTCGTATGAGGTTCTTCAGTTCCCTTTTCCGTGCCTTGTAGTCTGCCCATGTTTCTGGAGTTTCCCCTCTCATGTGCCGATGGAAGGCCTTCCTGACCTTCTTCAGAGATTCGAGTTCCGTGCACCACCATGGTGTCGGATCACCCTCGTCTATTGGAGATGTAGGACATGCCACCTCGTAAGCTTCGACCATGGCCGAACTAAGATGTTTGACATGGCTTTCCACTTCCGTTGTATTCCCTTTAGCTTATATATGTATAACTTTTTAGGTCAGTGTTTCCCTCAACATCGCCTCATATTTCACAGGATGTGTAATCTTGGGAATCCTAACCTTTCTGCTATTCTGCTGGCGTCTGATTCCGCACTTGAATTTAAACTGGATGTATCTGTGGTCGGACATGATTAGCCTATCCACGACCCAATAGCGCAATCAAAGGAGGGTTTTGGGGCTTAAACCCCCAAAATTATCGCAATCAAAGGAGGGTTTTTGGACTTAAACCCCCAAAATTATCGTAGCAAAAAGAGAAACAGGACAAAATCAAAGTGACTCAAGTGACGAAAAGTAATCAAGTTTTTATCAAAATAATGAAAACCCGAAATATAAATTTCAAATCTATTGTCTTTGCTTTGTTTTCAGTAAATAATTATTGCCCATTGGTTTTTGTTTAACTTTTTGTGTCCTTCATTTTTTATATAAAATTTTTATTTAAATGTGAACTATAAATAAAATATGTTGTAAATATAATATTCATATAAATATTTATGTTTTTGCCATTTGATATAGAACCTGCTCAATATAAATCAAAAAATTGTTTTTATTTTAAATTGGCACATTGCTTTCATATTTTTTTAAAGTCTTTTTATTTAATCTGTTGAAACTTTGAAAAACTTAAGTTTTCTTTGTTTCACGTTATATGACATTTTTTGATAATACTACTATTTTTTGATAATATTAAAATTTTTTAAATTAACTATAAATATATATTTACTTAATATATTCACAAATCACAAAAACTGAAGAGCACTATTGTATCAGAACGAATTTATAGCGAATGGCCTAATGGCGAATGGAAAAACCCAAAAAAAAACTTCAATATTTTTTTAATTATAAAAAAATGCGAAATATCAATTTCAAAGTATGTAGTAAGTTAAAAAATTAATAGAATTGACTAAAAACAGAAAACAGCGATATTTTATTTATAAAATTATTGCCTGTCGAATGTGTTACAAAATACCAATTTTCAACAAACTGTTGTACATCGAAGTTTAGGAAGTTAAAACATGTCGCCACAGCTAAGATATTCATCAAAGACACTAAGAACAAACATGGAATTTTCATGGATGTTTTTTTAAGATACGGCAGCACCGTATTTTATAATTTTGACATTCCAGGTCGGTGTGGTGAATCTCCTTACCCTACCTTATTATTGTATCATGATTACTCCCAAAATTTGCAATTTACAACTGTGAGGTGAACAGTGTCGGACTGGGGCCTGAATTGATCTGGAAATAATGACTTGACCGGCCCTCTCACCTTAAGGCATTATTCTTCATTACGTTAATATTCAAAACGTTTAACAATGTTTTAAGATACTTTTAGAGATAAAAAAAAAGAATTTTTTTTCTTGCAGCATGTTCTGAAGAAGATATCTTTCAAATAAACACGCAAATGGATCAAGCGATAGCTCGATAGCCTTTGTCAATATTAGTCAAAATTCCAAAATAAACAATTGCCAGCATATAAAAAAAAAAATCGCGCAGGCGTAAAAAAACGACAATTGACGTAAAAAAACGTAACAAACGACAAATGGCCTAAAACGGGTAAAAAAAGTGAGAATAAAATATAAATAACATGCCTTTAAAAATATATAACCCTTTCAATACCGGCATTCTTAAAACTTGTTAGAAATGATTCAATTTTTCATCACTGGTTAGTTATTAAATGGAAATAGGAAAATTAATCAAAATTTGGAGATATCATCCAAAGGACACTTAGAACAGGACCCGCACATATGTGCGGGTTGGCACTGAAACGAGTAAAAAAAAAAGAGTAAATCGCTGTTTCTATTTAATTTGAATAAATTTTTATTATTTTGATAAAACGAGCTTGTTCTTACAAATTGAATGAAGAAAGGGATTTAAACAAATTTTATTAATTAAGGCAAGTGAAATGTTTTGAAACAAGTCTTTCCTGAAGAAACGCAGAGGTAAACATTGCATTTTTCGCATCTTGTGCGTGTTCGACTCGAACAATCTTTCATGCGACACATTCGCGCGCTTTTAAGTTTATCAACCATTGGCCAGTGACCAGTTAAATCAAACCTCTTACTTTGTCCAGGCAAAGGAGCGCATTTCCGAGGGAGAACAAAATCTTGATCTTCGTCTTCATCAGACGATGTGTCAACGGCATCTCTTAATCTTTTTAAGCTGGCCAGAAGGGCTTATGCGATGTCCATTCGAGAATTAAGCAAATCTTTAATGGACTTCCGTGAAATATTTTTCGATTTGCAGTCTTCTTTGTATTCCATCCAGCTATTTACAACAGCGAGGTCAATGAAATGAAGTGCTACTTTTAATGTCCATTTTTTCGATTTCGTGAAAGTTCTGTAATACTCCATCATCTGATCGCACACATCGACTCCGCCCATATACATATTATATTCTTTTACAACGAGTGGGCATGTAACAGCTACCCTACGCTTTTGTTCCTTGGACCACCTTTCGACAGATGTTGTTGGGTCTTTTCCAAAAGCAGTAGATGCCATGGTAACGCTCTTATTATCTTTCCATTTAACAATGGCCAACCTGTTATCAGCTCTTACTTTTTGGTCCGATTCCCCGCGTTGCATTGATCTGTCACTTTTCAGCATTACCTTATTAATTCTATTCACCTGAATAGTTCCTGTACCGTAAATGTCCATGTCCTTCAACCGATCTAGCAAAGGTATTGTGGTAACAAAAATGAGTTTGGTGGCAAAGTCCTTGCCAATCGTAAAACTACACTTGGACCCAGTCCCAAAGTTCGATCGCCTAGAGGGGTTGAGGGCCCTTGATAAATCTCGAAATCCAAAACAGTTCCTGAAAAAAAAACTTCAATATAGTTTTTCGATTTCCGTTAGGAGTTCTTTACCTGTTGAAGAAGTAATCACGAAGTTTTTTAGTCCAACTGGGCGAGGTTTATTGCGTACATACTGTCTCAAACCATTTGGGCATCTTCCGAGAAAAGGAATCATTTGCTCATCGACTGAGTAGTTCTGATAGGTTCGAGGAATTTCAAGGCAACGATTTCTTACACAATCTATAATTGGCTGAACTTTCCACAACGCGTTATTTTGTGCACTATTTGGTAGGACTTGAGTATCAACGAAATGTAGGGATTTGCGCAGAAGAAAAAGTCGGTTGCGTCCTATCTGCGATGTTACCAATTCATTCTGAAATCCACAATGCCAGTACATGTTCATTCTTGGTAACGGAATACAGCCAAAATACAAATGTGCGCCATAAAACTTTTTTATTTCTGCAGCGTTGGTGTTAATTTGTTTACCCATAGTAGATAGCGCATACATGTTTGTAAATTTGGCAGCAGTTTCAAAGTGGTAGTCCTTAAAATACCGCTGAAAGTATTGAATTGGCAGAAGGATTTCATTTGTTGGCAGCTCAGCTTCAAGGGTTTCCTTTTCAATAGCTTGAAAAGGTGAAGATTTCCAAAGCATTCTCCTCCGATTTTCTAAGGTTATATTTTCTTCATGCTTACATTCAGTTTGCAGTTCTTTCTGGTTCATATCTTCTTCGTCATCTGCATTATTTCTTATTGTCGAATCTCGATTTGGAAGGGGCTCCTCCTCCTTTGAATCATCTTCGTCTGAAAAACCTTCAACATCTGATCCTTCCGCCAGAATTCTTAAAATGTTTTCGATATCATCGTTGTTGTTCAAACTAAAAGTTTTGCCTGAAATGTTGCATGAAATAACTGCTTTAAATACCAACCCACACAAATGTGTTACTCTATTTTTTGCAAGCAGATATTTCCGTGATCGTTAAAATTTATCTTTGAAAATATTTCAAACACACATTCTTTAATTCAATCACTTTTTAAATTCACCAATTTTTATAATTTTTTTTTTTTTTTATTGACAAAAAATCAACTTACGATATGCACGTGGCTGCTGCTCTGACATGACGTCTTTTCGATGTTAATATAAACGTGACAATAAAAGAAAAATGAAAAACAAGTGCACACAACAAAAGAGAACAGTTTGAATAACGGTAAAATAACTGAATTGTAGGAAGCAAACGATCATACATGTGAAAGAAAAAAGCGTGAATATAGCAGAAATTTACCCGCACATATGTGTTAGTGGGTGCTGAAAGGGCTAAGTTAGGGATCCTCTTCCTTTATATTTTGTTCATAGCTTACTTGACTATTGACATTTTAACATATTCTTTGAGCCAAACATCATATTTGTGGGAGTGAGCGAGACTGCATAAACTCTGCTGGTTGAGAGAGCGTCTGCGCTCGTTGTCAGGAGAGTTCAGTTGAATAAAAGACGCGCGACGTAAAAGACTATAAAAGACGTATTTCAAATTAAATTAATTAACTTTCTTTTTATTAAATCCTTCATATATTGGGTCTATAACTTAATTCATGCGGTTTGCTAAGAGATGGCGTAACTTGATTATTATTCCATCGTTCCAATATTCCGAACATGCGTTGGAAAGCTACTGTCACTGCGTCTTTTTCAGTATATGTCACTTATTTGAAGCGTAAACAACATTTTTTTTTCACTCAAATATGTCGAACTTTGTGTGGAAAAAGTGTTTTTCCGAGGAGTTCTTCTTCATAACTTTAATATGAAGAAACCTGCTGCCGGAAGTCATCGTATTTTGGTGGAAGTTTATGGTGAACATGCTCTAGCTGAGCGAACGTGCCAAAATTGGTTTGTACGATTTAAAAGTGGTGATTTTGGCTTAGAAGACGAAGAACGTCCTGGTCAGCCAAAAAAGTTTGAAGACGAAGAATTAGAATGAAGAATGAAGATTGTTGCCAAACACAAGAAGAACTTGCGAAATCGCTTGGAGTCAATTAAGCAGCCATTTCAAAACGTTTAAAAGCAGCCGTATACATTAAAAAGCAAGGAAATCGGGTGCCATATGATTTGAAGCCGAGAGATGTGGAAAGACGATTTTGCATATCCGAAATACTGCTTGAACGCTACAAAAAGATATCATTTTGCATCGGATCGTGACTTTGAATGAAAATTGGATCCATTACAACTCGAAACGCCAGAACCAGGACCTTCCCAGCCAAAGACAAATATCCATGGTGCCAAAGTAATGCTCTGTATTTGGTAGGATCAGAAGGGTGTGCTGTATTCTGAGCTGTTAAAGTCGGGCCACACAATCACAGGTGGTAACCTCTATTGAACACAATTGATCCGTCTAAAGAGAGCCATAGCCGAGACACGACCGGAATATGCGACCAGACACGAAGCCATAATTTTTCAACATGACAACGCTCGGCCACATGTTAGAAGACCGGTTAAAAACCATTTGAAAAATATTGGATGGGAAGTTTTGGCTCACCCGCCTTATAGCCCGGACCTTGCCCCGTCCGACTATCATTTATTTCGGTCTATGCAAAACGCTCACACCGGGATACGCTTCACTTCAGAACAGTGTATCAGAAATTGGCTTGATTCATTTTTGGCCTCAAAACTGGAGCAGATATTTCGGCGCGGAATCCATATGCTACAAAAAAGATGGGAAAAGTAGTGGCTAATGATGGCCGTGAAGTTGTTCACTGAGCTGGAAAGATGATGCTGACGAACCAAAACCCTCTCACCTACGTCGGGTTTCCATTCGCGTCGCCGTAAATTGTAGTGACGCGCTTGATAGCGAACAAGTTTGAAAATCTCTTGTAAATGTGTCGCGCGTGCTATTGGGATCTAGTTTTCTCTGCCTGTGCCAGTCGCTTGATCATCGTACAGTTTGCCCGGAAGCCGTGGTTCACGGCCCTGAACTAGGAATGCAGGGCTGTTTCCGGTCACATCCGATTTACTGCTGTTCATGGCAAGTGATAGTTCGGGTAACTGCTCATCCCAGGTCTTGTGTCGGTCTTGACAGAACTGCGCGATCATCGTCTTCAAAGTTTTATTTGCTCTTCCTGTAGGATTCTCTTGGGGCGTCTATGGAGCAGTAAATTGTTGTTTTACGCCCATTTCCTGCATGAAGGTTTTGAATGAACTGCGCTCCATTGTCAGAAATGAGAACTTTAGGTACTCCAAAACGCGCCACTACATGTTCTCTTGAGAGCATAACTCTTTTCTTGAGAGCATCACTCGTAGCTTTCCGTAGTGGTACCACCTCGGTCCATTTGCTGAATTTGTCGTGCAGGACCAGTATAGTCGAGTCGTGTTCCCGCGTTTGCGTGGTAGAGGTCCTACGAAATCAACGCACACGTCGGCCCAAGGTTCTTCCGCGATGCGAGACAGCATTTTTCCCTCCGGTGCTTGTTGACTGGGTTTATATTTCCGGCAAGTTGTGCATTGAATAATGTGCGCCGATCTGGTTTAGGATGTGTCTGTATAACCGGCCGTCCTTTTCAATGTAATCTGAGAATTTGTCTGGACTATCTCGTACTTCCCTTTTTTGTCGGTCGAGCCAGGTACATGGCGGTCTGTCGGATTCGTAGTTCTGCATAATTATTCCAAGGGTCGACGGGAAAGAGCGTCCGCCACCACATACAACTTTCCTTTGCGGTATTGTACTTCAAAATTATATTGTTGGAGTTCAAGCGCCCACCTTGCTATGCGCCCTAAAGGACTATCGAATTTAACCATTTTAACGATAGATGGTCAGTGATGACTATAAATTTGTAGCCTTCTAAGTAGCAGCGCATCTTTCGGATGCCCCAGATAATCGCCAGACATTCCTTTTCTGTAGGGCTATAATTTTTCTCAGCTTGTATTAGGTGTCGGCTCGCATAGGCAATCACCCGTTCGACACCATCAAAGGCTTGTGTCAGGACTGCGCCTATACCATAGCCGCTCGCGTCGGTTTGCAGCATGAAAGTTTTGTTGAAATCAGGACACGCCAGAACCGGTGCCTCCGTAAGTTTGTTCTTTAATTTTTCGAACGCTGCCTTTTGTTCGGGCCCCCACTTCCAGTGTTTACCCTTTTTCAGTAGCAAAGTCATAGGGTGGGCTATGATCGCAAAATCGGGTACGAATCGTCGATATCACGAGGCGACCCCCAGATAATTGCTCAGCTCCTTTAGACTGGTGCGCGGCGTTAGCATTTTTATGGCGGCCACTTTCTCTGGGTCGGTGTGTATGCCCTGTCCGCTTACTTAGTTTCGGCCACAAAGAATTCACACTTTTCTACGTTCAGCTTCAGGTTGGCTTCACGCAGCCGGCGAAACACCTCTTTTAAATCCTTCAAATGTTCTTCCTTGGTACTTCCAGTGACAATGATGTCATCCAAATAGGTAAAAGCGTGGGGTTCCAAATCAGGCCCGATGATCTGATCGAGTGCTCGTTGAAAAGTGCCGGGTGCAGAAAGTAATCCAAAAGGCACTACCTGCCAGTGGAAAAGGCCACGCCCTGGCACGGTAAAAGCAGTGTATTGTTTGCCGTCCGGATCCATAGGGATTTGCGAATACCCGTTCTTCAGGTCAAGGCTACTATGAATCGCGCGTTCCGAAGGCGGTCCAGGATATGATGGATCCGGGGCAGCGGGTAGGCATCTGGGACCGATTTGGCATTTGATTGTCGATAATCGACGCACAGTCTCCAAGTACAGGTCTTCCTCTTCACCAACACGATAGGTGCGCTATTTGGACTATGTGACGGCTCAATACAGCGTTTCGCCAAGAGTTTATCGACTTTTTGATTGATAATTTCCTGCATCGCTGGGTTCCGCGGGAAGTAACGCTGTTTAAGCGGTCGGTCGTCGAGCATCACAATTTTGTGCGGTGAAACCTTCGCTAGCCCTTCCATATTCTCGAACTTTTTCGGCTCATCGCGCAGAAAGGCGTCAACTAGGGTCGTAGGGGGCTGAGGTTCCACTGTCAGGGTAATGCATTTCGTTTCCTTGTTGGTGCTTGGGTCTGGTGTTCATAGGGTAATGGATTGTCCGCCGCAACTAAAAATGGCGTTGGCTTGGGTCAGAAAGTCCATTCCGAGTAACAGGTTGTCAGCAACGCCTGGTAGGATGAGTAAGTTTGTTCTACACGTGTTCTTGCCTAGGCTACGTCCACGTTAAGGCGTACGTTTGTGGAAGTTGTCCGGCTGTTGGAAGTTGTGCGTAACACGGCCTCTGCTCCTCCGAGGGTGGGTCCGCTTGCGCTTCCCGTAATTGGTCGGGGGCGTCGGTCCCGTCGTGGGCTCGTTCTTGGGCCGCAATTGCAGCCGGATATCACTCTTTTATTCCAGCATTGACGTAGCAGGTGGCCCTCTTGGCCACATAGACGACACCATGGTGGTGATCTGGAATTCTCTGGTTTACCTGAGTGATGGGATCTTGCGTCTTCGTAATGCATTTCGGGTATATTATTATGGTGGGTGAGTGCCCTTCGGGACTCTGGAGGTTCCTCGTAGAATTGTTCTCTTGCAACAGCCATGGTAGTCGTAGTCTTCAGCCATGGTGAACAGTTCGCCGATCGTCATGAAATCTCGTCGCTGTATATTCAGCTGGTAATCCTGGCGACTATTGCGAAATACTCGTTCCAGGCATTGGGTGGGAGTATATTTTGCATGCTGCATGAGATCCACCAGACCAAGACTGAAATCTTTGAATCGTTCGTGGTCCTTTTGAGTTCGTGCTCGACTCTGGTCTTCAAGCCGTTCTGTGAACCGGGCTGGAAGATAGTACTCCAAAAATTTAGCCTTAAATTCGGCCCACGTCTCTTGAGATGTCCGGTTGTTACGCCACCAAATAAGGGTGCTCTCCCTTAGTAACTCGGGCATCGTTCTTGGCAGATGATCCTCATCTAAACTATTCGCGTCGGTCAGTTCTTCAACACTATGAAGTCCAGCGGATCTTGACTTCCGTCGAATTTCACTGACCATCTCCTTACTTGGTCAATAACCCTGCTATGGGTCATCGTGCCCTGGTGGCGCCTCCTGCTTATGTTCATCTACTCTACTCGTAGCTCAGCGACAGCCTTTTCAGACGGGAAGGTGGCCATCAAGGGTGGCGTGGATGACAAGCGATGGCACGGTTGGTTGTTCGGGGTAATGGTTATCTTTAGGTGGTACTACCACTGGCGGTTCTGTTGATGCTGTGGCGTAGGCCTGTAAACTGTTGGAGGGAGGTCGTGGGGAGATTGACCGTTTCTCGGTGTACTTTATCTCCAGTTCAGCTACACACTTTTGGAGCTGTGGGTCTCCATCCAACTCGGCTGCGACGTCGGCAAAACTTTTCCGTAGTTCCCTACCGTGCCATCCGGATTGCATTTTAACTCTATCGCGTACAGCAATAGGCCTTCTTTACGCAATGAATAGATCCATGAGGTTCGCACCACGATGTCGAATATTTTTTCCCCTTTTTTATGTGTTCTGGGTTTTTTTTTCTTATCCTTTTTTTTCTTTTTATATAATTATCTTATTATCTTCTTTTGCGGCTGGTCAGTATATTCTGGTTCCCTTTATTCTCAAAGTTCCCCCGCGTTCAGAGGATGATGTAAGGATGTTAATTATCCCCAAATTCTAACCGGCATACAGGCTGCAAGTTTTAATGTTTAATACGAAGTAATTGCATTATGACCTAAAACCAATGTGAATTTTTATAAAAATGAAAATGGTCAAAATTTTATTCAACGCCCTAGTTGTCGCACGAACGGCGAGCATTGACCATTTATCAAGGAAAATGGCTGTTGGTTTGTACATAAAAGTTTTTACTAAGTTGGTTGTATTAAATTTATTGGCTAACCACCTCTGTGAGTTAGTTCCCGCTTGAATAACAGAAAATTGGAAAATAATTCTATTTGTTCAACTTCCTGCATAAAATTCCTCCGGGGTATCCAACAGTTTCCACAACTGGTAGTTCACCGATTCGTGTTCCAGTTGTGTTGCACCATATGGGTGATATTTGTTTCATAATTTTTCTCCTATTTTTTTAAATAAGTTTAGATTATTCTATATTATTCTCCCTTTTCTTTTTTTATATTATACTACGAAAGAGAGGAAAATTATCCACGAGAATAATAACTAGGAAGTAGTAACGACCCTGGCATGAAGTATATTGAATTATGGTTACCCGTAATGAGCTTAACTATTTTAAAGTTCTGCTATTTGGCAGAAGGTATTTCTATACATCTGTAATCACTTTGATTACTATTTGAATACCGTGATTCGACCGTATCGAAATTTAACTATGGTATGCATCTAACTTGTATGCACTTAAGAATTCAAATTTTATTTATTGCCCGTTGTGAAAATATTATTACCAAATTCAGATAACTATTGTTTCAACTAACCAAGGCTTTAATTTGGTTACCCGTTAAATTCTGATTCGGTGTCCCTGCTCGGGCGCCATTGTAACGATCAAAACTCTGGCCGAGGTAAACTCGCCGGATCCAGGGTTCGTTGCAAATTTAATATAAACACAATTTCTCCTGACGCCAAATCAAAACAAAGGTCTCGGGTTACAATAGTTTCTTTATTTATAGTATTAAATAAATTTACACAAAGTGCAGTAACCTTACCTACCCCTAACTAACAATGATTGAATTTATACATTTAATATATTAGCATTTATTTCAAAATCCAAATTCATCTGACGTGAAGCGTTAACCCTCCTGGTAAGGGTGCACACGCTGTGAGAAGCCCCTATCAAACAAGTCTGCGGGTACCTGGTCTGTTTGACCCAACCTGAATTCATGACGGCTACAGGCGACACTTGATCTCAAGTAAAAAATATCTATATCTTATAATATAAGTGGCTTAAATATCTAAATATCCTCCATCTGACAGAAAATTTTTTCAATTGAATTAATTTTTCTGATCGGCCGTCACCTCTCTGCAGACAATGGCAAGCCTCAGAGAGTAAAAACTGCCATGAAAAGCTTTTTGAGATTTCACACATTTGACAACACACACACACAACACAATTGATCATAAGAAGCTCGGTTAAATTCCTTTCAAGGGCTGAGATGGTCATTTGGTATGGTTTTTTTTTTTTTTTTTTTTAAATATCTATGATGGGACAACGCCCACGTCTCCTACACGTAATTCTACCATATGTTCTCCCCCCTACATGTATCGTTTGGACGGACGGACGTGGACAATATGCAGCTACCAGGCCGTTCGTTTTCACGGTGCTCTAACAGGTGAAATGGTCGTGGCAGGCCCCACTTGCCCCTCTCCAGACGGACGGCATGCGTCTTATGGGTGTGATATGCCGAGATGGCAAGCGATGGTGGACGTGGTAGTTCCCACTTCCTCCGTCACCGCAGAAGTGTAATTTTATGGTGTTATGTTCTATATGTTTGTATTGTTGAGCTAATTTGCCTTGTTATATTATATTTCAGTTATCTTGTAATTTATCCCTACCACACTCTATATCTTGAGTTCGGGTGCCGAGCAATTCTATTTTGTGTTATGAGCCAGATGTGGCAATTTATACGAAGCCAGGCGTGGTAGTTCCCACTTGCCCCGACTCCAGCGGTTGTTATAAAAGTAAGTTATACAACTCCTAGAGTTGGGCCTTTATTTTTCTTATCTTTTGTTGTGGTTTTATAGAAATGATTTATTCTTTGTTTTCTTTAATTTTCATTTCGATCATCATGTCAATCTCAGGCAACCTGGGGCTGTGGCTTCTATACTGTGAAGGCGTGTCTTAGGGTTTGGACGTGGTAGTTCCCACTTGCTCCGCTCCCGTTGACAATACCATTTGTTAATTGTTTTACTACATGTTTTGTTATGTTATTTTATCTGTTACGACAGAATAATTTAAGCACTTGGCTCGCCGATATTTTCCCCCTTTATGATCGAACCCGGTCATTCGAATCGTTACGCACTCTCCTCATGTCTATTTCCCTTGCCTCATCACATGCGGGTTCGTCACCACTTATACAATTTATTATCGCACCGAATTTTCCCACTGGGTGCCTTAATGTCTCAAAATTGTGAAAAAACACAGGTGCGTCGTTGGACACACGAGAGAAGCGAAGCTTTTTCGTTGTTACATAGATTTGATAGCTTAATAGTTTTTTCTTTTTAATAAATTAACTTTTAAATTCAAAAATTTAAAATAACAAAATAAATTACATATATTCAGAAAACATATTTACTGCTTATTTTTTTATTGTTGAATGTCAAATTTCCACACCAATTACATATAATGCCAGCGACTCTCCATTTCAACTTTCCACACATGGTTGTGAACTTGGCTGCACTGACTCATGCATGCGTTTGTTAATTCCATATTTATTGATATCTATTTTTTTGACACTTAAAAACGCACTTTTCAACGCACTTGTGGGCATTGCTAATTTTCTTCGTACCAATAGCACCACAAACGCTGGAGACACCTTGCGGCAAATAAAAGCAAATTTTTGATAGTTGTAGCATAGCAAATACACAATCCTCTATCTATTGATAGATGGTGAGGATCTACTGCAGCATAGCTTCTGTTATAATTAGCATTGAATTAACAATTGTTTCTAACAAGTCTTTGTGGCCTAGTGGATAGTGTATCGGACTCTCAGTTAAGAGGACGTGGGTTCGACTCCCACGGAAAGGCCAAAAATATTTTTAGTATTTAATATTAAAGTATTAAATTTTCTTGTTGTAATAAGCGCTAGCAACAAAGAAACCATCAAATTTCCAAAAAAAAATCTGTCGAAAATTTTTCAGATTTCACTCCAAGCAAATCACAGAACGAGGAGTAAAAAGCTTCGCTTCAAAAAGAAAATATTTGACAATGGGTAAACTTTTATGGTAATTAAGAGGATACCACTTCTGATGAACTCCCTGCCAAACCTTAGGCAATTCCGTTCTGGATTTCCCCTGTTAGTGATGGTCCTTGTTCGCTGTCGGCTTTGATACTCGCGTCGCTGTGTTCAAAGTGTCTATGCTGAGGGATGGCGACGTCTCAATCCATTGATGTCTCTGCCGCTGCTTTTTATTATTCTGCGTCGACTGCGTGACTTGTACTTTCTGACGATGTTTATCCGCGCATTGATTTAAGCAAAAGACCTCGAAATTTCTGTGTGTCTGCCTTTTATACTTTTCTTGTGTCATGGTTCCCCGTTTTCGTGTTGTCTCATGTATTAGTGGTGGCTTAACATTCCTTCCGACATCGTATGATGATACCGTTTTCTCATCGCAACGGTGGTAATAGAAAATATATCAGAACATGAAATGAGACAAAAAATAAACATGTTTATGTATGATCCAACATATAGTCCCATGGAAAAACCATGGGAAATTTCCACAAACTTGTTTGATGGGCAACTGACAAGTATGACTGAATCCACTCAATTGAGTTATCAATTGAGTGGAATCGCCCTAAATGTTGTCGATCTAAGCAACACGAATATTAGGCAACACGACCAATACTTAGCTTTATGAAATAAAAGACCTATCGTTTGAATTCTTTTCAAGCGAATATATTATGCATTTTATAAAATATATATGGGGCATTCCACACAATATTTACCACAAAAAATTTTTTTTAAAAAAAATTTCCTTTATTGCTCCAATGTGTTTTCTAAAATATGATCTCAAATCTCAATTATTCTTATTAAAAAAGCAATATGATTTAGTTTTAATATACACCGTTCGAAAGCTAAAAAAAATGGCGTACATTTCTTTTTTGGAACAAATTTTTTCTATCTTCGTTAGTTTTTGCAGTATACGCGATTGAAATAGGTCCTTTTTATGAACGTAAAATAAAAAAGATCTCGGAAATTTCTTGTATTATATTGAAATAAAAAAATACATTTCAAATATTTTTCACTAATGAACTGTAAAAAAAAAAATTTTAAAAATATGTTTGTGGCAGATACTGTGTGGAATGCTTCATATATATATATATATTCTCCATTATATATATTTTCTTTTCTTAACCTAACTTAACGACTATGGCTTCATAGTCTGTTGAGCAAGTATGGTTTGATTTGATCGATAAATTTGGCAAAACAAAATTTGTTGGTTATGAGTTCAATGAAGTAAGTGATACGAAAATACTAGCCATAGTTTCCTCTAAAAATGAAATAATTGATTCTGCAAAGGAGGGAGAGAAGATAACCATTATACTTGATAAAACACCTTTTTATGGCGAAGTATTATTATAGTCTACTTCATTGGTTCTTAAAATAAATATGTATGTATATTTAAAAAAGAATGTACAGAAACTATTTACATTCATTATTTTAATTAACTTCATTGTAGGTCTCGTTGCCCGCTCAACGGGTGTCGGGTCAGAGGTGGTGGCACCTACCAATGTTGCGACTAAATGAAACAAATATTAGACATCATGTAAAATAAAATTTAAGGATACATTTTGTTCCTTACATCTCCTCCTCACTTTGGTGAAAGTGGGATCATGCCGATCTGGCCGTCGCGGTGGATGATAATTCGATATCGCCAGCCTTCAATATCGGTGCATAACCTCATGTGTTGCCCTCGCTTCCAATGTAGAGAGCGGTCGCCAAGGGCCGCTTTGAGTTGCGTGGTCGTGGGTACGGGTGTAGAATCGACGTCGTGCGGGCAGTCGCCAAGGGCCGCTCTGAGTTGCGCGGTCGTGGATACGGGTGTAGAATCGACGTCGTGCGGGCTGGTCGGGAGTACCCAATTCGGATTTTCCACCTCCTGAGCTGGATGGTCACTTTATACCGACGGTGCTCGCCCAATTTCTGGGGCTTCGAAAAGTCCGCCGAGTTCGCTCTCCGGTGACGAGTAAGGTAAGATAACCGGGGCGTACGAATTTGTTCCGGCATCTGACGTGTATCGACGGTTGTTGGATAATTTCCCGGTGCGCCGCTGTCCATTATCGGCTGGTGTCTAACGGAATTACCGCTGATATGGATCACGCTCTCTGTGCGGTACGAGGTGCTCGGAACTTTTAGTGGTATTTCCATCGGTGTGGCTGCGTCTATGGTAACATTATCTTTGATCCCGGGGCTAGTGCCGCTAGTACTGGTACTGAATGAGCTGGTCGTCGTTGAAGTCAAATCAGACGAGCTGCTGACCATGTCTGAATCGCTATCGTGGCGTAAGCGACGAGGCATCGTCTGACACTTGCGTGGCTTAGCAGTATTGGTGTTATCCGTTGCGCCGCTACCCATTAGGTCTTAGATTTCCCTCTGTGGCAGGTACAATCTTGGCAAAATGGCTCGTTTCTCGGGACTTGCTAGTCGTTGTATCACCTGAGCCAGCTCAGTGCGATTGTAAGACGCGCTGCTGGGATTAAATCAGATATTTAGGTTGGCCTGGCGTGAATCACGGGTAGGTTGGACAATGTAGGACAAAAGGGCCACAATCGCTGCTTTATTACAAAGGACAAAGGGGCATTAATGTCTCATCCCAGGGCGCGGGGTCGGTCTCAGGGTATGCTGCCCGCCATTCGTCTTCTACATATCGGCGTAACACGCGTGCAACGTGGCTTCTGGAGGCGTTGGCATATGAGTCCAGCAGCCATATGTATCTCTGTTGGGGACTCTGACTCGGCTTCCGATTGAATCATAAGATTGCCACATACCAGTGGTAGGCCTCGTTGATCGGGAAAACTACGCATTTCTTATGGACGAGGCGTATCTTGCGTGTCCAACACTAGTTGTCGCCGTATGTCTAAGTAAACTTTAGAAATGGGTGCTAAAAATGTGCACGTCCACTTTGTTGCGTATTCATGATTCTCCTGCATAACCCGTTGTTTGAAGTTGAAATGGCACACACAGTTTCCATGGGGTGGCCTCCTCGTCGCCGATCTGGTTTGGGATGTGTCTGTATAACCGGCCGTCCTCTTCAATGTAATCTGAGAATTTCTCTGAATTATCTCGTACTTTCCTTTTTCGTCGGTCGAGCCAGGTACATGGCGGTCTGCCGTCTGTCGGATTCGTAGTTCTGCATAATTGTTCCAAGGGTCGACGGGAAAGAGCGTCCACCACCACATTCAACTTTCCTTTGCGGTATTGTACTTCAAAATTATGTTGGAGTTCAAGCGCCCACCTTGCTATGCGCCCTGAAGGACTCTATCGAATTTAACCATTTCACATTGGTACAAATGGCAGGAAAAAGTGGCCGAAATTAGAAAACGACTTCGTATCTACATGATATTTGGTAGGTATACGTTTTTGGTGTCGCTCATCACGAATCTGGAGTTCAAATTTAAAAATGAATTGTGGCGGATCCAATATGGCGTCCATGTAGGTGTCAAATTCTCCAATATACCTCTAATTTGGCTTACATTTGGTTCTAAGGGGTTTTCGGGGTAGCTAATCACGAATCTGGAGGTAAACTTTAAAACATAAAAGGGCTGATCCAACATGGCGACCATGTAGTGCAAAATTCTCGAATATACATACCTCCAGTTTAACTGAAATTTGTTTCTTAGAAGTTTTTGGGGTAGAATATGGAGGACAAATTTTAAGATTCAAAATGGCGGATCTTGCCACTTCTAATGGAAATTTCAATCGATTGCATTACTGAATTCGTTAGAGAAATGCTTGAAATAAACGGGATCAGAACTATCTATTGCTCTGTTAAAAACATCTGTTAATTTATTAATACGATTGTTTCTTCGAGAATGATGAAGTCTATCAGACTTGGAAATTTTATTTCGTGATTCAGTTGCATCTTCACCAAAAAAGCCGACGGGCAGTACTGTATTTTCCATTATTTGCCTTGAGTGGATAAGAATTTTATGCACAGTAGCTGTCATTGGCAACCAGGGATATTTTTTCATTATAATATTAGCAGTTTCGAAGCAAAAATTTTCAAATTTCTCTAAATTCAAGGGGAACTTGCAGGATAAACAAATTAGAACTATTTTCAAATTGAAAATCAATTCAATATTAATACCGGTTACTTCAGAAAATAATTTGTGTTCCTCAAATGCACGCCGAGCAATATAACCGCCATTACTGCTTCCAGAACCGCCAAATTTTGGTTTGTCCACATGAAGACTAAGATTTTGCCAAAGTGTTTGTATCACAGTTTTTCGTTCTAATACTCTCTTCTGATCATTCTTATCCCTAATCTGCCACTTTTTGACATCAATTTTGTAACTTACTTACTTACTTAAGTGGCCGTAACAACCCGTGTCCGGGTTTCGGCCGAGATCATCAGCTCACGCCCGGCGCCTCTGCTTTGCGCGCGCCTTCTCCAATCGGATACACCAAGTGCGGTTAGGGCTTCCTTAGCCTGGTCCATCCATCGGAGGCATGGTCTCCCTCGTCGCCGTTGACCAGCGACCTTCGCCTCGTGCACTTTTTTCGCTGAAGCTTCGTCGTCCATACGATGGACATGACGCCGAACTACGTCAATGTCTTCGTAGAGCTCATACAGCTCGTGGCTCATTCGGATGCGATAGTCATCGCCGACTCGAACAGGACCGAAGATTTTGCGAAGAACTTTTCTCTCGAACGTCTTGTATGAATAGAATGAGCGTCTTGTAGGTGTTAGTTTTGTCGATCGAGAGAGGGCTCTGGAACTTAGTTGCTTACTGAGCCCGTAGTAGCACCTATTAGCAATTATTGTTCTTCGCTTTATCTCCAGGTTGAATTCGTTGTTGGTATTAATGGCGGTGCCGAGGTATACGAACTCCTTGACTACTTCAAAGTTATAGCTGCCGGATGAAACGTGGGAGTCTAAACGCCACGCTCCCTTGTTTGTAGACAGCATATACTTTGTTTTACCCTCATTTATCGTCAAACCCACTTTGGCTGATTCCTTTTCGATAGCGGCGAAAGCAGCAGTAACATCTCTCTTGGTTCTGCCGACAATATCAATATCATCAGCGTACGCAAGGAGCTGGACACCTTTAGAGAAAATGGTGCCATTACGATGCACACCGGCCTTTCGTACGATCCCCTCCATGATGATGTTGAAGAGATCGCAAGACAGTGGATCGCCTTGCCTGAAACCTCTTTCGGTATTGAAGGTTTCGGAGAGGTCATTTCCTACCTTGACGGAGCTGCGTGTGTTGCTCAACGTCATTCTGCAAAGTCTGATCAGTTTTGCAGGCATACCGAACTCAGACATTGTTGCGTATAGGCAATCCTTTCTCGGGCTATCGAACGCAGCTTTACAATCGACAAAGAGATGGTGTGTGTCAATTTGATTTTCGTGGGTTTTCTCCAGGATTTGTCGTAGCGTGAAAATCTGGTCTATGGTGGACTTACCAGGTCGAAAGCCACACTGATAAGGTCCAATAAGTGTTTTTGTAATCGGCTTTAATCTTTCACACAGTACGCTTGAGAGAACCTTATAAGCGATGGAAATAAGACTGATACCTCTATAACTAACGCAGATTGTAGGGTCACCTTTCTTAAGTATAGGGCACAGTACGCTGAGGTTCCAATCGTCGGGCATGCTTTCTGCTAGCCATATTTTGCTGATGAGCTGATGCATGCGCCTTATCAAGTCATCGCCGCCGGTTTTAAACAATTCAGCTGACAGGCCTTCAGCACCCGCTGCTTTATTGTTTTTGAGTCGTTGAATAGCAACTCGAACATCTTCATGGCTAGGTGGTGGTACTTCCACTCCGTCATCGTTGATTGGTGGCTCTGAACTGCGCTCTCGATGGGCGGCATTGGTGGAATCGTGGCCAGTAAGTAAATTGGAGAAGTGCCGTCTTCATAATCTCAGCACACACTGTGTATCCGTATTCAGATCTCCATTTTCGTCTCTACAAGTGGATGCTCCGGGCTTGAAACCTTGGGTTAGACGCTTAACCTGTTGATAGAATTTTCGTGCATCCTTCTTGCCCTGGTATACCTCTAGTTCCTCACGCTCACGCTTTTCCTGCTCTCTTTTCTTGCGTCTGAAAAGGCGCCTCCCTTCCTTCCTCTTTTCACAGTAGTTTTCTCGCACGGCTCGCGTTGCAGCTGACTGCAGCGTTTTTCTATATGCGGCGTTTTTTACTGCAGTCGCGATGCGACACTCCTGATCGTACCATTGGTTCCGAGGTTGCGGGCGCCGGAAACCAATGACTTCTTTAGCAGCAGCTCGCATGGAGTGGGATATAAGCGCCCAAAGTCCACTGGCGTCGTCGGGTCCAGAGGTTGGTTGGTTGAGCTTAACCGAGAGTTGAGCGGAGTAGGCTTCGGCAGTGCGTTGTAATTGCAGCTTAGCGACATCTAGCTTTCGTTGCATTCCTGTGCGTATGTTCTTCGCATTGCATAATCGCATGCGGATCTTGGCTGCAACAAGATAATGATCGGAGTCAATGTTAACCCCCCGAAATGAACGCACATCTAGAACACTAGAGGCATGCCTTCCGTCGATTACAACATGATCAATTTGGTTTCGCGTTTTTTGATCCGGAGACAGCCAGGTGGCCTTGTGGATGTCGAGTTGCTTAAATCTGGTGCTACTAACTACCATGTTTCGTGCCGCGGTGAAGTCGATCAGTCTTAGACCGTTGTTCGTGGAGGTCTCATGAAGACTGAACTGACCGACAGTGGGGCCAAAGATGCCTTCCCTTCCGATTTTCTCATTAAAATCGCGTCATGGACCGCAAGGTGGTCGCATACGTCCTCCAGACTAGCGTAGAAAACGTCTTTGACGGCTTCGTACTTATCCTCCGTCGGGGCGTGCGCGCAAATAAGGCTGATGAAAAAAAAATTTTGTCTTGATGCGGATCGTGGCCAATCTTTCGTTTACAGGTGTGAACCGGGAAATAAGGTGGCGTAATTTCCGGCTAACGACGAATCCACATCCGAATTCGCGTTTCTTCGCATGTCAGCTGTAGTAGATATTGCAGTGTGCTTGTTTAGAGCAGCCTTGCCCTTTCCATCGCATTTCCTGGATGGCGGTGATGTCAACTTTTATTGTTTTGAGGGCTTCCGCCAGTTGGATAATGGCATCTTCCCTATAAAGGGTCCGGACATTCCAGGTGCATATCCGTAAATCATTGCCCGTTTTTCGTTTGCGGTGGTCGTCAACGTAATTGGGGTTCTTATCCCAGGCTGGTTTAGTTTTCATTGGGCAGTAGTAATGTGGCGGGACCCAAACCCTGCGCACATTCCATGTTTAAGGTCTACGGAGCGACCCGCCGCTCAAATTAGCCGTCAAACTGACGGATGCCAGTTTGCCGTTACCCAGGGAAAACTGCGTGGAGGTTTGAGTCGACTTGAGACGATTTCGACATGGATAATGCTGGCCTGGCCAGGTTGAGGTAGTCAGACACGTTGCCATGTGTAGGTTCGCCCCCCCTGTTCCCCATGTTGTTTGCAACTGTCATTAACTCTAATTTGTGGGCCGATGATATTCTCGTTGTTGAGTTTAAGCTAAGAATAGGTCTCTAAGGACGACTTAACCCGCCTTTCACGCCCAAAAAATCTAAATCGGCTATCCCTTTACTATCAAAAGTTAAGGGGACTACGTTCAAAGACTCGAGACATATTTTTATCAACTCGGAACTTCTCTGAGGATATTATCGCGTTAACTGAAACTTGACTGAATGGAAGCATTACTGACTTAGAATTGTTTGATAATAGTTTTCAAGCTTATAGAAAGGATAGGCACGCTGACAATACTTCTGCTGTCGGTGGTGCAGTCCTATTAGCTGTAAGGAACTCTTTTGTAAGTTATTTTATTGATATTGCCTGCTCTGCTAATATCGAACTCATATGCGTTAAAGTTATATATTGCAGTTCTAATGTATATGCTATTGATGCATATATTCCGTCAAAATGTAGTGCAGAAGTCTATGCAAACCTTGCTGATTGCATAGAATATATTATAAATATACTTGTAAATGACGACATTTTATTGTTGGGCGATTTTAATCTGCCTGACTTAAAATGGCATTCTTCAGATGATGATACATATTTTTGTGCATCTAATTCGAAGACACGCCAAGAACATATTGTAAGGTGTTTGCGTTTTCGCGGTTTAAAAAAAAAAACTTACGTCGCGTTTTCGCGGTTTGAAAAAATTTCGCTCTTCCTTTTTTTTTTGTTTATTTAGGACCTGCCTAAATATTGCCAGCGCTTCTGCGCCACAGGCTCTAAGTTTAAGTAGCCAAGGAAAAGCCTGAGCAAATAAAACTCAATAAGTTTTTAGAAGCTGAACTTAAGATTAATTTTATTTTAAAATTTTTCGACCTTTTATAGTCGAGCAATCGTTTTTCCTTATTTAATAATATAACATTTAAATATTCTTATAACTAATATAAATTTAACTTATATATAACTTAGAGTAAACGTTATTATACATTCAAAAATGTATCAGAAAAAAAAAGTGCGTAGACAAAATGTGTGCAAAAAAAAAAATGCAAGCATACATATATATATAGTGTGTGAGTGAAGTTCAGTATTCTTCAAAAAGATTATAGCAACAAAAAAACAGTGCGTAGAAATATGTAATTAAGTGCATGCAATAAAAATGCAAGCATCTATATATAGTGCTTGAGTGTAACAAAAAATAATAACATAACTTCAACGTTCTTTAGAAATATATTAGCAAGTGTTAACTTAGTTTAAGTGTGTGTTACAGCAATTGTTATTTTCTGCAAAATAAATAATAATGTAAGTTTAACATAATGTAAATATATAAGTAATTATTAGGTTAAGTGCGTGTTGTAGAAATTATAGTGGAGTGCACTACACCCCCATCCTTAAGATGAAAATTATTTAGTAAAATAATTTGATTTGAATAAAATTTTGATTTAAGTACATAACTTTTTTTTTTTTTTGATGTAATTCAATTTCTGATATGCTTTTATTGTTCATATTATAATCAATGTATATAATAAGCTTAGTATTTAAATTATACAATACAATTATAGTAGTTTCTACTATGTATATTTAAATAAAATAGTGGGTTTAAATTTACATTTATTATTTACATTAATTCCATTTTTTTAATAAATTGTTATGAAATTCTTTAATTTTTCCATTTACGTTAACTGTATAATTAACTCCATTTTTATTAATTATAGTATAAGGACCATGATATGGTGGTTGATTTTTCTTCCTATTCATTTTCTTTATTAAAACAGAATCTCCAATATTTAAATTTAATGGTTTTATGAAATTGTCATTTTGAACTCTCTTTTTTTTTGCTATCTCTATTAATTCTTTTGCTTTTTGTACTGAATATTTTAATCTCTGCTTTAATTCTTTCGCATAATTTTCGGTATTGTAAAACTATGATTGTGAATAAATATCGATTGGAAGATTAGCCAATCTGCCAAAAATAAGCTCGAAAGGAGTATAGTTTGTGTCAACATGAGGTGTTGTGTTATACGCAAAAGTGAAGTATGGGATCCATTGGTCCCACTCGTAATTTTTGCAAAAATTTAGTAAGAATTTATTGAATACGCGATGTTTTCTTTCAATTGAACCTAGAGTTTCATGATGATACGGAGTGCTAAAAATTTGTTTAATGCTCAAGAGAGTACATACCTCAGACATTAATTCATTAGTGAATTCTGTACCTTTATACGATTTAAGTGTTTTAAAGTGACCGTATACTAAAATTACGTTTTCTACTAAAGCCTTTGCTACTGTTCTCGCGTCTTTTGTTTCTATTGGACATGCGATGACGTATTTTGTCAAATCGCATTGTATCGTGAGTACGTATCGGTAATTGTTTGAATATCGTAGAGGACCTACTGTGTCTATCGATAACACTTCAAAATTGGTCCCTGGCGTATGGTACTCTTTTATAATTTTCTCCTGTATTTTTTTATCTAATATTCTTTCCGGATTTTTATAAATTAATATTTTTAAATCTTTTTTTAATTTATTATATGTGTTTTTGAAATCTTCAACTGTAATTATTTTAAATATATTTTATTGTTTTTACTTAATGCAAGTTCTTCTATTTTTAAATTGTTCATTCTTGATGACAGCTTTTCCAACGTCAGCGGTGTGAACAAAGGATTGTCACTGCATCGAGCAATTACTTCCTCATCTTCAATAAATATTTGAGTACATCCGAGTATATCCGAGAGTGATGTGCATTCCCAGGCAAAAAGTTGATCAGCCTTACTGCTAGGACTACATTCTGAATTTTTAAAATCAATGTTTTGTTTGTTTTTTTCTGTATTCATACTACGTGTTATTGCAAGTATATTTTGTTTATCATTTTCTGTTCCAGTTGGAATCATTGCTTTTAGGGATTCGCTGTTCAATACAATTCTTGATAATGCATCAGCATTAGTATTCATTTTATCTTTTTTGTAAATGATGTCGAAATCGTAATCGCATAAATCTAATCTTATGCGAGTCATTTTTGATGACGGGTTTTTGTGTGAGAAAAGAGACACTAGCGGGCGGTGGTCTGTTAGAACCGAAAATGTTCTACCATAACGGTATGGTCTAAAGAAATTGATTGCCCAGTGTATAGCCAAGAGCTCTTTTTCAATTATTGGTTTATTCATATCGTGTTTTGCGAGAGATTTGCTCGCATAGAAAATCGGTAAATCTGAACCGACTTCACCTTGAGACAACACAGCACCGAGGGCATAATTAGAGGCATCTGTAGTAAGTATAAATGGTCTGTCGAAATCTGGGTATTGGAGCACCGGGGGACTTAAAAGTTTTGTTTTTAGAGTGTCATAAGCCTGCTGGCAACTTTCGTTCCAGACGAATTGTTTGTTTTTCTTTAAGAGTGCATTTAAATCTTTACCTATGTCCGCAAAATTTGGAATAAAGCGCCTGTAATAGTTACAGAAGGCGACGAACCTTCTCACTTCATCTGCATTTGTTGGGACTGAATAATTTTCGATAACTGTATTTTTGGCTGGGTCTGTTTTTATCCTATTTGACGTAATGAGATGGCCAAGATATACTACCTCTGGCTTCAGGAAACAACATTTATTTGGGGTTAGCTTTAAATTAAAATTCCTTATTCTATTAAAAACCTTTGCTAAATTGTTATTGTGGTGCCCTAAACTGCATCCAAATACAATAATGTCGTCGACATAAAGAAACGCTTCTGCGTCAAGACCACTTAGCGCGATTGTCAGCATGCGCTGAAAACTATTGGAAGATAGCTTAAGTCCAAAAGGTAAAAGTTTGAATTGGAAGTGTCCATTTCCTGTCGAAAAAGCAGTTAGCGGTCGTGAGTCTTCGTGTAAGTTAATTTGGTGGAAAGAACTAGTCATGTCCAAAGTTGTAAAGTACTTAGCTCTTCCCAGTCTGTCCAAAACGTCCTCTATCCTGGTTAGTGGAAACTTATCGTTCACTATTTTCTCATTAAGTTTTCTGAAATCTACAACGAGTCGCCATTTTTTTTTGTCGTCTGTCGATTTCCTCGGTACCACAAGTAATAGGGAATTGTATGGGCTAAATGAATGTTCTATAATGTCTTCTTCTAAAAGTTGGTCAACTTGTTATTAATTATTAGTTTAAGTGCGGGTTGTAGAAATTATAGTGGAGTGCACTACAATATATTTGTTGACAATATATGTTCTGACTTACAACAAGTAACTTGTATTTATAATAGTCTTGAGAGACTTCTTGACCTGGGCCCTGTTTTTCAAAAAATAGAAGTCTTGTATTACAAGTAAAATACTTGAAAAAATAAAAATTTGCCCAATTTCCCTGGTCTTAACTGTTGTTGGGCCTTCATGCAATAACTACTGTTGATGAATTCCATCCACCATTGAGTATTTGGTATAAATCCGACAGAGAAAATATAGTAAATTCGAATTCAGTTGATATGCTTTATGAATTCAATTTTAAAAAAGCTGACTTTTTGAAGTATAAAATCATTTGATTTATAGTAAGCTTAATGTACTATTATTATTATTATTATTATTATTATTATTATTATTATTATTATTATTATTATTATTATTGTTATTATTATTATTATTATTATTATTATTATTATTATTATTATTATTATTATTATTATTATTATTATTATTATTATTATTATTATTATTATTATTATTATTATTATTATTATTATTATTATTATTATTATTATTATTATTATTATTATTATTATTATTATTATTATTATTATTATTATTATTATTATTATTATTATTATTATTATTATTATTATTATTATTGTTATTGTTATTATTACTATTATTATTATTATTATTATTGTTATTATTACTATTATTATTATTATTATTATTATTATTATTATTATTATTATTATTATTATTATTATTATTATTATTATTATTATTATTATTATTATTATTATTATTATTATTATTATTATTATTATTATTATTATTATTATTATTATTATTATTATTATTATTATTATTATTATTATTATTATTATTATTATTATTATTATTATTATTATTATTATTATTATTATTATTATTATTATTATTATTATTCTTATTATTATTATTATTATTATTATTATTATTATTATTATTATTATTATTATTATTATTATTATTATTATTATTATTATTATTATTATTATTATTATTATTATTATTATTATTATTATTGTTATTGTTATTGTTATTGTTATTGCTATTATTATTATTATTATTATTATTATTATTATTATTATTATTTGTATTATTATTATTATTTGTATTATTATTATTATTATTATTATTATTATTATTATTATTATTATTATTATTATTTATTAACCTTACAATTAGAAATTATGAAGTTAACTTAAAAAATACGAGCACTAGCTGCCAGGGCTATCAGCTCTGTGATATAAACATAAGGGATTTTTTTATTTTTTTTTTAAATATTTAGTTTTGAGATTTTTGTATATTGCGTCAATGTTTCCTGGTGTCGGATTATTAAGTATTTCGTAAGGACTGGTCTGATTAAAGAGTTTACTTCTTGCACTTGCAAGAGAAGTGCATGCGGTGAGATAGTGTTTAATCGAGGACAACTCTCCGCAGCCTTGACAGGATGGTGGTGGTTCTCCTCTCAGAATATGTTGGTGAGTAGCAATTGTGTGTCCTAGACGGAGTCGTGAGAAGATTTTGATTGAATTTTTCCATGATGTTGTCGGATATATTGCAGCTAATAAGTGTCGATTTATGAGGGTGTAGTGGTGGTGATTATATTGGAACCAGTTTTGCTTTTTTTCGATATTTCGTTTAGCTATCAAGTATTGTCGTATATCTGTGTGCTCAATATTGTCATCCATAGTTATAGGCGCGGAGAATGTGTATTTTGCTGCGGTATCCGCATATTCGTTTCCGCGGTTGCCAATGTGTGCCGGAGTCCAAAGAAGTCTTATATGAGTTTCGTTGTTTATGAGCAAATCTCTTATTTTGTTTATGGTCTTCCATTTAAGTGAATATGGGTTGATGACTGCTTGCAACACTGAGAGGCTATCAGAACAAATTAATGTTTTTTTTCTTGTCATCAATGCGATATTTATTGCATTGTAAATTGCTAAAGCTTCTGCTGTAAAAATTAAGTAATAACTTGAATGTGTTTGGAGTAATAGAGACCTTCCATTTTCGTCAACAATACCGTATCCCGTGCATGTGTTACCATTCTTTGAGCCGTCTGTGAATAAACAGTTTTTCCCATACATTCTGTTTAATTCCAGCTAATCTTTCGTGAAATAGTTGCGAGAAAATTAGTGATAATATTTTAGATTTTTTATACACAGTAAGACTGAGGTCGCAGGAAGTATCCTTGATTTTCCATGGTGAATGGAGTAACGGCGCCTTTGTAGGAATGGTGAGAATTTTCTCTTCTTTTGCTATTTTGAATACACGAAAAATGGCGGAAGAAATCCGAGGAGTTTTTTGTAATAACATTGATTGATAGATGTCATCAATGACAGAGTTAGTGGAGAAAAAAAAGTTTCGGTATGAGCCTTGTTTTGATATCTAAAGTTCTATCTTCAACGAAGGGTAGACCCGATTCAGCTAAAATGTTTGTTATGGGAGTTGTCCGATATGCTAAAACACTAGATCTTGCTGCTTGGTTGTAGATAGGTTTTATGAGATTTAAAGTAGTTTTGGGACTATTTCCATATAAATATAAACCATAATCTATTTTACTTAAAACTAGGGTTTTCGTTAGTTATGTTAGAGTATTAATATGTACATGGCTTCTTATTTAAGAAAGATATGATAATAAATTTACTCTGGCAGCTAGTGATTTCTTAAGATATATTAAGTGATCTTTCCATAAATATTTACATGAGAAGTTTAGCCCTAGGATTTTTAGTTTTTTAACATTTTCAATTTGTATGTTGTTAATATGTATTGTGTGGGACATAAAATCACATTTCCCTTTTTTACAAATATGAAATTTTTTAGTTTTTTCAAAAGATATTCTAGATCCAGATTTCTCTGTCCAAGCATAAATATTCTGCAACAGCGTTTCAAAAATTCTGTTTGTTGCCATATTATCGTTTCGTTTACAAAGAATGTACAAGTCGTCAGCGTATAAGCAGTGGTCGACGTGATTGACTTTCGTTATGATACGACTGATTTCATTAAAGGCAACTGAAAAGAGAATTACCGACATGGGGGATCCTTGTAGAATTCCATTGAACAACGGATACATTTTTGAAAGGTTATTGTTAATTCGAACTCTGAATTTTCTGTTTGATAAGAAAGATTTAACGAAACCAAAAATTTTTTGGACCTAGTCCCCAATTTTGCAGACAGTTTAAAATGACATGGAGACCTATGCGGTCAAAAGCTTTTTCAAAATCTATTGATAAAATTGATACATGATTTTTGGCTGAAAGAGAGTTTGTTATATGGTGGTCAATGTGAAGAAGGGCATCAGTGGCAGCCCCTTTTTGATTTGAAGGCAACTTGATTACTTGATATTAAGTTGTTGGTTTCTGTAAACCAATATATTCTGTTTGCTATTATTCTTTCTAAGACTTTAGATAAACATGATAGCAATGACATGGGACGATAGGATTTGACGCATGTTATGTCTTTTTTAGGTTTTCTTATAGGAATTACGGTTGCTATTTTTCAGCTCTGTGGAATATCTCCTATTTGAAAAATAACATTAAAAAGGTTTAATAGTCTGTTTTTGGCAAGCGGTGAAAGAGATTTAGGCATTTTGTATGATATTCTCGTACATATATAATCGTATCCTGGGGTGTTTCCTTTCATCTTGTTAAGACTAAGCTCAAGTTCAGTGAAAGATATTATATCTTAAATTTTTTCCGGACTGATTTACTGTGGAGAAAGAAGATGTTGAATTGTTGATCAAAGTCTTGAGATCATTGTATTGGCTAGAAAAATGTGTGTCCAAGGAATAGTTTGACCATTCTCTGGCAATGGAGTTTGCTATTTGGATTGGTTCTGTTATGGGTGTATTGTTGTTTTTTATGACCATTATTTGTTGAGAGGGATTTCTATTTGAAAGTCTGTTTATTTTGTTCCAAAGTTCTGATAAAGGGGAATCACGGTTAATAGAAGTGGTAAATTTTTGAAAGCTTATTTCTTTTTGTTTTTTATTTCTTTTCTAAATTGAGCGTTGTTTTTTTAAATGCGATAAGTTTTGAAGAAATAGGATTATAGCGAAAAGCGTGTCAAGCTGACATTTTATTTTTTCTGAGGACCGCAAGTTCCTTACTCCACCATGGGGGATTATGTTTTTTGTAGGGTGTCTTTAGGGGATGTGGAGGTTAGCTGCAGGACGAATGGCTTTTCCTACTGATGCTGCTTCTTTATTGCTGATGTTTGAGGAGGATCTTTGCTCGAGTTCGGAGTCTACTTTCACCGAAAATCTTTTCCAGTCTGCAAGATCTAGGAGAAATTTTGTTGATGTTGTTGGCTTGACTGTGTTATGTGAAAAGGAAATATTTAATTTAATAGGGAAGTGATCACTATTGTGAAGGTTAGAAAGTATATCCCAAGAGGTAATAGGGATGAGGGATGAAGAGCAACAGGAGATATCTATATGTGTTAAAGTTCTATGAGTAGAAAAGTGAGTCGGCCGGCCATCATTCAGAATAGAAAGATCAGATTGAATTAATGCATTTTCAACAGTGTTACCTCGGTTGTTGTTATATTGAGAGCCCCATTGAGTGTTCCAGCTGTTAAAGTCGCCTAAACCAGAAGGGAAGTGTTAATAGAGAGAAGTATGTCTGTTAAGTCTCGAGAGGTGAAAGGTTGAGTGGGTGGAATGTAAAAGGATATGATAGTAAATTTAATTTTTAGTTGAATTTCAATAGCAATTAATTGAAATATCGAATTGATATCTAATAACTTGTGTGGTATATTGCTTTTGATAAAAACACCTACACCCTGTTTGGCTGTGGTTTTAAGTGGATAGTTATAGAAATATCCTACATATGTTTTTGGAGGAATAAAGTTAAAATTATGTTTACAATGAGTTTCTTGGAGAGATATAAGATCAGGATTAAGCTCTTTTTGTAGCAACTGAAATTCACTTATATTGTTAATGAAACCTTTAATGTTCCATTGCAATATCTTGAAATCCATTAATTAAACAAAAAAAAAGAAGAATTTCGTCACATTTGTAAGCAAGAATGTTTACAAAAGGAGAGGTTAAGAATTAAAGAGCTAGGATTATGGGACTGCATAATAGAAATGGGAGATAAGTGATCTATTTGTTGTCATCAGAGCTGTTGTTATCAGTTTGCATATAATAATCGTCATTTTCAATTAAAATTTGCGTTAAATTAGAGATTGGTGACATGTTGGTGTTTAGAGTAAAATTTGTAATGTTGGGTATATTTTGATGGGTTTCTTGTGGCGTTTTTGATCTAATTTGAGAATAGTTGTTTTTTTCTTTATTCAGGTTTTTGTTGTATGTTGTTTGTTTGTCGCTTTGTTTTGGGGGTAGTGGTGGTAAAGTAACGGAATTGTTTGTGTTGGTACTCTGAGTATTTGATGATGGTTTCGCAACTGTGTTTGTTTTTGTTTGGTTTTTTTGAGACACTGAGTTGGATCTCTCGGGAGGGGGGAGAGGAAGTGAGGTTGTATTTGTTTTTTTTTCTAATTCTTTGTTGATTGTGTTTGAATTGTTTCAGCAAAAGAGCTTACATGTGGAGTGACAGTTACTGTATTTCTTTCATAGTATTTGCGACGAGCTTAGCTCATACTGCATTTATCGGTTGTTTTAATTTAAGAATTTCTTTTGCTTGTTAAAACCTTGGGCAATTTCTCTCGGCAGCGGAATGTTCTCCTAAGCAGTTGGCGCAAAAGAGACGGATGCAGGTATTAGGTTGATGTGGTGGAAGATTACAGTCTGAACATATTGGCTCGTTAGAGCATCGTTCTTGGGTGTGGCCTAATTTCTGGCAGTTTTTGCAACGCATCGGATTAGGAATATATTGGTGAACTTTTACTTTGTACCAAGCTACGTCGACTGAAAGTGGTAGTTTAAATAAGTCAAAGATTAATACCATTTGGCCAGTAAATGTTTGTTTTCCCTCGTTGAGACGGGTGAATTTGTAGACTGCTGCTACACCTTGACTTTTCATTTCTTTAATGATTTCTTCTTCGGGGACATAAATTAAACACGGACCAAAAACTACTCCCTTAACAAAATTGAGACTTTCGTGATATTTTACAGTTATTGCGCACATATTCGACAGAGTTTGGGTCTTGATAAATTTTTCAGCCACTCTGGAGCTGCGCACTAAAATGAGCAGACTGCCATCTCTTAATTGGGATATAGAGTCAATTTCTGTTGAAATTGATTCCAAGCTTTTTTTAATAGCAAAAGGACTGAGATTTGAGATTGGGTTGTTATTATCTGCTGATAAGATTAATAAGTAATTCGGATTATAAGTTGGAGGAATTCAGACTGGGAGAGCAGGGAAAGTTGCTTGTCTCATGTCGGATTTTTTTCTTTTGGTTGGCGAATCAATGGCTGCATTCCGCCAAGGCGAGCGCTCAAGAAAATTCGGGTGAATGGCTACACTTTGGACAGCGCTGGCAGCTGTCTATGCTCGAGCGATGTGCATTTTACGTAGCGAAATAAATTACGCTACTTCTACTCAACAGTTGCAAGTTATGCCATTTAACAGCTGTTTGCTCTCCAATTTGCATGAATTTGCAAACATTCAAATGAAACCCTTAAAATAAATGCAAATTTTCGTGGCTTGTGCTATTTTTAATGTTTTAAACCATCCTTTGCTCCTTGCAATGGTTGAATGAGGTCCGAAATGTGCTCCTTAATAGACATGTCAAGATCAACATCCATTAGTATCTCTAGCACTATGTTTTGCATTAAGTAAATCTCTTAGCAGAAAGAAATTAGGTTTTAAATTCAATAAAGCAAAACAATCGAACAAACTACGTCAAACGTCAGTTGTCAACAGATCTGACGTTCGACGTAGCAACGTATTCAGAGAAATCCAGCGTAAAATGATCCATCGCTACAATAGCGCTCGCTTTGGCGGAATGCATCCAATGTAATCTGACAATGCAGCAAATCTATTTGCTGATATATCAGGGGGCCCTGGGGCCATGATTTAGGACAACACTAAGACAATAAGACAATAAGAAAATAAGAATTACTCACACGCGTCTGATCACTACGAATGATAGTCGGTGACTGTCAAAGCTTAATGTAATTTTAGAATGCTTGAATGAAAATAGTCTTGATAATTCCATTAATTTTTTTTTTAACATGGAACTTTTTGCTATGTTTTCTCAGTCTGTACCATATAGATTCAAATTTGGGAAAAATTCTGCATACCCCTGGTATACAAAGGATTTCAAATCTCTTCGCAACAACAGGAATAAGGCATGGAAGAAATACGTCTGTAGCCTAGACTCAAATGACCTAGAGACTTACAAGTGTTTGTTTCTGGAATTTGAAAATTGCTCAGCTATATTATATCATGAATATTTAGATAATGTTAAGCAGAGGATATAGTCTGATCCAAGAAAATTTTGGGGATTCATAAACACAAAGAAAAAATCCGATGGATTTCCTTCTTCGTTCAGAACTCTTAATGGATTTACTGATGATCCCGTCGTAATTTGTGGCCTATTTGCCAACCCTTTTAAAGAATCATTCTGTTCAGATTCTTCTAATCCTGATGGAGAGTACTTTGAATATATGAATTCCGTACCAAGAGTTACTTTGGAATCTATATCCTTCACTTCGGAGGACATTTTAAAGCATATTGGATCGATCGAGGAGGACTTTAGCGCTGGACCCGACGGAATTCCTGCCGCAGTGTTAACAAAATGCGGTCCTATTCTGAGTCAACCACTTTCTTTATTATTCAAAAAATCGATTAACGAAAGTTATTTTCCATTTTTTTTGGAAAAAATCATTTATAAGTCCTATTTATAAAAAAGGTTGCAGGAATGATGTCAGTAACTATAGGCCTATCGTTAAGCTCTCATCGATTCCAAAACTTTTTGAGCGGATCGTTTACGATCGGGTAAAAATTCATTGTGGTGAAGTCATAACAACTCGTCAGCAAGGTTTTGTTAATGGGAGATCCACTGTGTCTAATCTTCTCGATTTCACAACATTCTGCTTAAACTCAATTGATTCTGGTAACCAGGTCGATTGTGTTAACACTGATTTTAGTAAGGCATTTGATAAACTACCAAACAATCTTATCTTATTTAAACTCGAGTTATTGGGATTTCCACAATATTTTGCGAACTGGATAAAGTCGTATTTGAAGGAGCGATCTTATCAAATACGTTTCCGAGGCGTATTGTCTTCTGAATTTAGTGCTGAATCAGGTGTTCCTCAGGGTAGCCACCTTGGTTCACTTCTGTTTATTTTAGCAATCAATGATGTAACTCACATCATTGAACACTCTCATCTGCTTATTTATGCAGATGATATGAAAATATACAGAACGGTTGATTCTAAAGACAATTCAGATCTACTCCAGTCTGATTTGAAATCTTTTGAAGTTTGGTGTTATAAAAATAATCTGTTTCTTAATCCAGATAAATGCTAAACTATGACCTTTTTGCGAAAAAGGAATAATTTTATTTTTGATTATAAGATAAAAGATACTGCTTTAATCGTGCAGATACTGTCAAAGACCTAGGTATATGCATGGATTCTAAGCTATCGTTTAACATTCACATTGATTATATTTGTAAAAAATCATCTTCAATGCTTGGATTTATAAAACGCTGGGCCAAAGAATTTAATAGCATGATTACAACTACAACGTTGTGTTATGCAATCGTGCGTCCTCACTTAGAGTATGCAAGTCAAGTTTGGTCCCCAAGTTACAATGTGCATGTTGATCGAATAGAAGGAATCCAAAAACGTTTTGTTCGGTTTGCTCTAAGGGGCTTAAGTAGGACGGACATATTAGACCTCCCTCCTTATGAGGATCGTTTGAAGCTGTTAAAAATGCAGTCTTTAAGTGACCGAAAGATGTCTGCAGATATCGTCTATTTACACCAACTCATAGTAGTATGTATTCGATTCTCCAGAACTTCTTTCTCATATAAATTTTAACACTAACCGTAGAAGCAGTAGAAACGCTAACAACTTGATTTAATTACCATTAAACCGCATAAGTTCCTTTGTTAACAATTGTAGCGTTTTTGATGTTAATTTGTCAAAAGGTCAACTCAAAAGTAGATTAAAAATAGTTGTGTAATAAGATCTATGTATACGCATGGTTGATAGTTACGTCTTGTGTTGTCCCTGAGCCCAACCCATTCATTTGTGGGTAAATTTTTCCCACATTAACTTGTTTGGGGTCACTAGTATCCAGTACACTGATATTTTTCAATGATTTCTGGGTTGTGGCTTTAAAAGGGTTAATGCTGAGGAAGTGCGAAAAAGCTGTAGTAGCTGAACTCTATTGTTATTGCATGTTATTGCATGTTTCCTTTGTTTCTTTAGCAAATTCTAGTTTTAATGGACTGCAGAACCTAACAGATTGTGACAAAAGACCTTACCACAAGCTGAAACCAAACGCAACGGTATAACTGTCGTTGCAAAAAGAGATGAATCAGAATCTTTTGAGCAGCACGGTTCTGAAAAATTTAGCTTGAAGCTTGCTTGACCTGTAGAACTGTCGAACCCATAACTCAAGACAAGTGTTGCCATTATATTTTCCTTATCCAGAGTAGATATAACGTCGTATTGTAGTTCTACTATTCTTGCGGCTGTATGATTAAGTAGCGTTTCCAAAGATACTTTTGCGATTTTATCCGACACAGTTATGCCTTCGGGTCGACATGTATTTTAATTTGTACAACATTATTATAATAAATATTACAATTGCTTTTCTTGCACTAACTTCGTATATTCCAATACTGTTCTTTGGTAATATTGTTGTCCAGAATAAATGCCAATGCCTCAGAAGGGGAACATGGTATAGGTTTCTTTTCATCAACTTTCAATACTTTTCTTATTTTCGAAGCTCTACGTGGGCTGCTGATACTTATTGTTAGAACTGCCGCCAAATCATTACTTACTTACTTACTTACTTACTTAGGTGGCCGTAACAACACGTGTCAGGGTTTCGGCCGACATCATCAGCTCTCGCCAAGCGCTTCTTCTTTACGCGCGCCTTCTCCAATCGGATACACTAAGTGCGGTTAGGGCTTCCTCAGCTTGGTCCATCCATAGGAGGCATGGTCTCCCTTGTCGTCGTTGACCAGCGACCCTCGCCTCGAACAATTCAGGTTTTAAACAATTCAGCTGACAGGCCGTCAGCACTCGCTGCTTTATTGTTTTTGAGTTGTTGGATAGCAACTCGAACCTCTTCATGGCTAGGTGGGGATACTTCCACTCCGTCATTGTTGATTGGTGGCTCTGAACTGCGCTCTCCATGGGCGGCATTGGTGGAATCGTCGCCAGTAAGTAAATTGGAGAAGTGCCGTCTCCACAATCTCAGCACACACTGTGTATCCGTATTAAGATCTCCATTTTCGTCTCTACAAGTGGATGCTCCGGGCTTGAAACCTTGGGTTAGACGCTTAACCTGTTGATAGAATTTTCGTGCATCCTTCTTGTCCTGGTATACCTCTAGTTCCTCACGCTCACGCTTTTCCTGCTCTCTTTTCTTGCGTCTGAAAAGGCGCCTCTCTTCCTTCCTCTTTTCACAGTAGTTTTCTCGCACGGCTCGCGTTGCAGCTGACTGCAGCGTTTTTCTATATGCGACGTTTTTTACTGCTGTCGCGATGCAACACTCCTGATCGTACCATTGGTTCCGAGGTTGCGGGCGCCGGAAACCAATGACTTCTTTAGCGGCAGCGCGCATGGAGTGGGATATAAGCGCCCAAAGTCCACTGGCGTCGTCGGGTCCAAAGGTTGGTTGGTTGAGCTTAGCCGAGAGTTGAGCGGAGTAGGCTTTGGCAGTCCGTTGTAATTGCAGCTTAGCGACATCTAGCTTTCGTTGCATTCCTGTGCGTATGTTCTTCGCATTGCATAATCGCATGCGGATCTTACTTGCAACAAGATAATGATCGGAGTCAATGTTAACCCCCCGAAATGTACGCACATCTAGAACACTAGAGGCATGCCTTCCGTCGGTTACAACATGATCAATTTGGTTTCGCGTTTTTTGATCCGGAGACATCCAGGAGGCCTTGTGGATGTCGAGGTGCTTAAATCAGGTGCTACTAACTACTGAACTGACCGACAGTGGGGCCAAAGATGCCTTCTCTTCCGACTTTCGGATTAAAATCGCTGAGGACTATTTTCACGTCATGGACTGGAAGGTAGTCGTATTCGTCCTCAAGACTAGCGTAGAAAGCGTCCTTGACGACTTCGTCTTTTTCATCCGTTGGGGGCGTGCTCGCAAATAAGGCTGATGTAGAAAAATTTTGCCTTGATGCGGATCGTGGCCAATCTTTCGTTCACAGGTGTGAACCGGGAAACGAGGTGGCGTAATTTCCGGCTAACAACGAACCCACATCCGAATTCGCGCTTCTCCGCATGGCAGCTGTAGTAGATATCGCAGTGTGTTTGTTTAGAGCAGCCTTGCCCTTTCCATCGCATTTCCTGGATGGCGGTGATGTCAGATTTTATTGTTTTGAGGGCTTCCGCCAGTTGGATAATGGCACCTTCCCTATAAAGGGTCCGGACATTCCAGGTGCATATCCGTAAATCGTTGTCCGTTTTTCGTTTGCGGTAGTCGTCAACGTAATTGGGGTTCTTATCCGAGGCTGGTTTAGTTTTCATTGGGCAGTATTAATGTGGTGGGACCCAAACCCTGCGCACATTCCATGTTTAAGGTCTATGGAGCGACCCGCCGCTCAAATTAGCCGTCAAACTGACGAATGCCAGTTCGCCGTTGCCCAAATCATTATATCCTTTCTTTCGAGCTGGCTGACTTGCTGCCATTACCATTAAATCAGTTTCATTATTGTAAACTTTACATAACTCTGCAGCAGCTTTTCTCTTTGATCGATCTGATTTATCAGCAAATGGTAGAGGCTTTCGTCCTGCTGCAGATTGATCACATTTTTACACTTTGTTATGAGTGTTTCCTCCACTAGCCAACTAGCACACTTTTCTTTAAATCGCTCAACAGTTCTGTTTACTCTTACCCATCTCAGAAAAATAATTCTTGGAATGCAAACAAGATTTTCTCTCAATGTCCTCTTCGAAAGAATCCAAAATTTCATTAGAAATTGCTCTTGATAAATATGCATGAAGAGCGACCTGCCTATCCTTTTCCAATAAGCGAACTTTTTCGTGCCACTCAGCAAACAAATCGCTATTTTTAAAGTGGTACACAAAAACAAAAATAACTTGAAAACGGGCCAAAACGGGTCAAAGAGGATAACGTGACTGAATTTAGAATTGTTCCAAAATGTAGCATTATAAATTTAAAAGCCCACTTCGGTTTGCTTTGGAAGTTCTAAGTTACGAAAGTTTAAATTAATTTGTATAAATTTTAGATTTAAGGTTTGTTAAGAAAATATACTTTTTAACACAAAACATGATTATTTTTTTTATAAATTTTTTCACAGTTTATGTACTTACTATCACAATTATTAAACATATATTTTATTTTTTTTTTAGAATCTTTAGAAATATGAAAATATTTACTTTTAATTTGCAGGCACTTAACTAGCATTCACGCATTTAAATGTAAACAAAACCAAAGTCCAAAGTAAAGCGTTGCACCAACTAACGGTACACAAGAAAATATCAAAACAAAATGTGTTTTTGCTTTAGTTGGAGTATATTCTTTGCAACAGATAACAAAAAATATAGTAATTTTCACTACTTTATTTTAAGCATTTCGGCAAAAAAAAGTGATAATTTGTACCAATGTGTATTTTAACGATAGATGGTCAGTGACTATAAATTTGTAACCTTCTAAGTAACAGCGCATCTTTCGGATGAATTGAATTGAATTCTTTATTACGCTTTAAGCTATTTTCTAACAACAATGTTGCTTAAAATAAGGTACACTATTACAATGCATACAATGGTTCTTACAAACTACATTTTTACAATTTAGTTATAATTCATTGCTGTATATTGCACAAGCATCCTAAAATTACTAATATTTGATTCAATTTGATTTCTCTGGGCAAACTATTATATGATCTAAATCCTTTAAACAACAATACATTTTGTCCTCTATTAGATACAAAAAAATTAATTCTGAAATCTAGTCTATTTCTTAGATAATATGGCCGACGATTCCTACATACCTGCCTTTATCCATCAGATACTTTGGTAACATATTATTTTTCAATTTAAATATAAATATAAGTACATTCAATAATGTTCTTTGGTTTACCGATAACCATTTTAACGTATCTAACATACTCCTTATTATAGATGTTAGTACATTGCACATAAGTATACACATCATTCCTCTGTTTTAGCAATTTTTGCAATCTGTTCATCATTTCATTAGTTCCTAAAAACATTATTGTTGATCAATACTCAAAGTGTGGTTTAATTATTGCATTATATATTTTTATTGCACTATTTATTGATACCTTACGTCTTATCCTCTTAAAAAATCATATCTGCTTAGATGTTCTATTACATATATAATTTAAATGAGCATCTAATCTTAATTCTCTGTCTATCATGACTCCTAGATACTTGATTTCATTAATTTTTTCTATTATTCCTCCACCCACAACAATATCTTTACTGGAATCCCCATTAATGATCAAATCTTTGGTTTTGGTTGCATTAAATATTAGTTTGTTGATTTTTAAATATTTTATTTCATTTTCTAAATCAAAATTAATTTATCAACACATTCATCAACCGAATATCCTGCTACGTACAACAAAGTGTCATCTGCAAACATACAAATTTTCGAAAATTTTAGAACCTTCTCTAAGTCGTTTATATAGATAATGAAAACCAATGTTCCAAGTACAGTTCCCTGAGGCACACCTAACCCGATTGGCAAAGAATTTGACATATATTCCGCTACTTTAGTTCGCTGCCTTCTACTTTTGAGATAGCTTTGAAACCACTGTCGTTCAACTCCATTAATTCCATATTTTTGTAACTTATTAATTAGTATTTCTCTATCAATTGTTTCAAACGCTCTCTGTAAATCCAGGAAGATCGATACCACTCTCTTGCCCATTTGTACTTCAGTTTTTCACTGTGTTATCACTAGGTTAAGTATTGTCTCGCAGCTATGTTGTCTTCTGAATCCGGATTGATACTCTGATATTAAATAATTGATTTCCATATATTTCTCTAATTGTTTGTGTACCACCTTTTCTAATATTTTACTTTCAGTGGTTAGCATGTTGACAGGTCGAAACTCTTCTGGACGTTCTGTGTTTTTTATTTTTTCTATCGGGATAACTGTCAAAACCTTCCAACTATCTGGAAATATTCCACTCCGAAGTGACTCGTTCACAATTTGTAGAAATCTAGGACCAATAATGTGAAAAGCATCTAACATCATGTTTACGAACAGTAAATTAAAATCTCTTTTATTGTTCATGGCCTTCATAATGTTTTTTAGGTCCTCTATGCTAATTAACTCATTTAAAAATGCACACGTTATTCTGCACTAAGTTTAAGTAGCTAATATGAGGTATGTTGCTATTAATTTTCTCCACTCTATCAATAAAAAACCTATTAATTTTATTTGCAATTACCAACTTGTTCAATGTCACTGTACCGTCAAAATTCACTTTTTCTATCTCGCTTCTTTCTTCATTTAACACCAATCTTTTGTATTCCACATTGCCTTTTGGCCCTGCGCGTGGTAAATTTTTTTTGCGATATAATTATTTTTTGCACTTCTCAATTCATCTCTATAATAGTTTCTGTAGTTTTTATAATTTGTCCAGTCTTCGTATTGTTTGTTATTACCGCCGTTCGATAGAGAGTTATTTTAATGTTTTTCATGTGAAAAGTTTTTGGCTAAACCATTCATTAATACCACTACTCCGCTGATCATCCCTAAGTGTTATAAATTTATTTACAGTTACAAAGATTATCACTGAAACGTAAAGCTAGCTCGTTGCATTCGATACAATCCCTAATGACGCCCACGCAATTATCTAATTCATCGCAGAAACTTTACTTGAATATTTATTTCTATAGTTTCATGGTCACTCACTTTATATTCACTTTTTACATTTGCCTTAACGCTTTCATTATTTGTTATTACATAGTCAATCAGAGTAAATACTGTATTGGTAGTTCTTGTTGGTACTGATACACATTGTTTGAATGAATTATCTTCGATAATCTCTTGAAAATGCCTTTTGTTGCTATATAATGCTGCTAACTCTTCTATTTTTGATCTTACAAATTCGCAGAAAACATTTACTGGGGAATTTTGCCATCTATAAATTGACACCAGAACTAGTTTAATGTTATTAAGCTTCTGCTTTGCTGCCAGCCACCAAAACATTTTTCCTACTGCCAAAGCACTTATATCTTCTATTTGCCATTCTGATCCCCAAACATTTGAAACACCTTCTAACATTTTGACCATCAAAAACTCTGCAAATAAATTAGTCCTAAATTAATTTTTTTATTTTTTAAAACTTCTTGAAAGCATTCGTGATCAATTGCACTATACAACTTTCGATTTCACTGGTCTTTTTTTGCTTCATATATTTTTATGCACTGAATGTTTGCTTCCTTTAGGTACTCGTTTTGAGCCTTCACCTTTTTCGCAACCTCGTGTTCATTAAATTCTTCACTAAAGTGGGTGATAACGAATTTTGGTTTTATATTTTTAGGCGCTTTTATATCATATTTTTCTTCGTCTAAATTATTTATTAATGTCTCCTTAATTTTTTCTTTTCAGTATTATTTTCGACACTTATTACCACGGAGCCTATAGATTGATTTTGCTTTGGTTTAATTATCAAAGGCGGTACACTTTTTAATGCGTTAGCATATGTTAGACTCTCACTGCCTTTAGGAATAATGCTATCTTTGATAACCACTTTCTTCATGACACTAATTATTTCATCTTTTTGTTTTTCTATGATTTCTGTTGATTTGCTAATTTTTTGTATTTGTTCCTTATTCACTCCGCATATGTTTTCAACTTTTTCTAATGCTCGTACCTTTTCTTCACAAATTTTTTTATTAAAGCAACGATTTCTTTATTATGCTCACTCAATAAACCTGCAATCTCATGTTTTTGCTCATTTAAAATAACTCGATTCTTTTCTGTTACATCTAACATTTGTTTAAGAGCATCGTCAACATTTGTTATATATGTCATGCAGTCGTTATAAATCTCATATATGGATAACTGTCCAACATTCACACTATAGAGAGTAAATATGATTAATCTATTGATGTACACGCAATTGACTTGTGGTACGCTCTTTTACATACACCTTCGCATCTCACTCCAGTTTCTCCTCTTATTCCTTTTGGACACTTATTGCACTCTTCACTCATTTCGCTCCACCAATTCCTCTGGCGCGAAACCGTACCGAGCAAAACAATCTTTGGATTCACTAATAATAGCTTAATCCAATTAAAATCAGTAACTAATATAATATCAATATTATAAGTTTTTATTTATACACCGTATGTGATAAGATTTTGTATTTATTTCCTGTTTTTTACTAGCTTAATAGTCGAATTTTAACCGACGCTCCAGCACTCAACTCGAGCGTCACTCAATCAGTCCCAGACAATCGCCAGATAT